>JAGFMF010012294.1:2699322-2718773 GCA_019455555.1 Galemys pyrenaicus
TCTGGGGAGCACTGAGGAGTCTTCCAGGCTTTCCCCATCCCCAGCAGATATGGGCCTGTCCTCCTGTGCACCCCACCCCCCCACCCCAGCAGCCCACCACCTCTGCCTGTGCCGACACCAGGGCTACAGGCCCCAGGACCCTGCCCTGCTCCTGCGTCTGAGACGGTGGACCCAGCCCAGGGCGCGCCGACTCTGGCTCCCGAGCTCGGCTCTGTTCTCCAGGGCAGCGTCGCCGCCAGAAGGCGGGCATGTCTGCTCCAGAATCCTCTGTCGATTTCTTAGTTGCTCATGGACTTCACCAGAGGTGAACAGGAGCCTAGCACCAGCAAGAACCATCGGGGGACCTGCTGGGAAAGGGGCTTGCAGACCTGGGTGCGGTGCAGTGGGGTGCAGGTCCCCCCCGGTACAGACCCCTTGTGAGGGTCTGGCCCGACCTGTCTCGCACAGAAGGGGGCTCAGGGGGGCTAGAGCAGTGCCCAGCATCCCTTTATCACCTAACCTAACTGCTTCTCGTCTTCATACTTAGACACAAGGAAAGATGGCGTAATAATGAAGCCACAAGGCAACATAGTGCTTGTTATCTTTCCATCATTTCAGTTAAAGTCTATTTTTCCCCATAACAAAGGAAAATCTCAAGAATAATGGCATGGCACCACGGAATTTTATTCATATTAAAACAAGCAAAAGGTGGCAAAGGAGTCTCCATTAAAATCTTTCCTGTGTTTGGAGTTGCGTATGCTTTTGGCTGAGTGGAGATAAGTGAGGAAACTCTGTTTCCTGTAGAATGCTGAAATAGGAATTATTTTGTCAAGATTCCTGCAGCAAAGCTCAGAAAGCTCCATTTAACTGCCTACCGCCTCCTTTCACTCCCCTTCCCTCCCCATTCTCTCTCCTGTCTCTCTTTCTCCCTCCTCTCCCTCTCTGTACCCCCAAACACACCCATCCATTCTGTTTGATGGTGTTTTTCTCCTGACACCACGGCTATTATATGCATTAGGGAAACATGGGGGATTTAGGTTTAAATAATATATCCCCTGTAAGAAATGTGTATTCTAATCTGAACTATAAATCTCTCAGATTTTCAAATAAGACACAAACTATTTGTTGTTGGTCTAAAAATCCCAGTGGAAAGGACAAGAGTCTGTGGCCATTTGGACCCTGGGAGTTGCTTGGTTCTCACTGTCTGGACTCCATCACCAGAGGGGAGCTCTTGGCTTGGCTTCCAGAAGTCACACTTTCCAGACATCAAAAGACAGATCAGCGATCTGACATGATGGAAGTGGGGAGTGGAATTATGATCACAGGAATGGATCATTCAAAACAGACATCAACTCAACTCGCAGCCCACATCCTTCATATAGGTTTAGAGGAGGTCAGCTGGAACTGATTTTTTGTGGGTGCCCTTTTTGGAAAAACCCACTAGGAAAACATAATCTTTTAATGAAATGTTGATTTTAATGAGACTATCTAGGAAAACAAACCTGGAAGAATTTTTCCTGTAGCTCCAATTAGCAAAATGATTCATCGCCCAAACCTGTTACCTGCTTACATGGGATTGATATTTACCCAAGAGTGTCATGTATTTGCTGCTCTAGGTGAAGAAAAATACTGGGATATGATGAATGACAAGTTGTTCATTGGCTTAAAAAAACTCAATAAAAATTCCATCAGGTTTAAATTCCATTAAGATTTTAATACGGCACAACAAAGATAGTCTTCTCCTTTTGTTCTCAAAAATTATCCCCAAATAGAAGCAGAAATAAAGAGAAAGCACAAGGAACTGAGCACATCAGATGGCGGGGGGGTGGGGGTCATGGTGGAAAGGGCTGTTTGGACAGATGACCCTGGAGAGACTGGGGCATGGGAGGGGCCGGCATTACCACCTGGAGGGGTGTGGGGGCTGGTGCCCCCGACATGGGTCTCGGAGCAGAGAGGAGATGGGTTCACTGATCCACACAAGGCATGCTGGATGTCACATGCTGGATGTCACATGCTGGATGTTAATCCTCCTGCTTTCTCGCTCTACCAGTCCCACAAGACAGGCTATGGAAGAGATGAGAGGATATTCCTCTGGAGAAATTGAAATGCCCCAAAGAAAGGATCTTTGTATTGACAGCTGAGAGTCTCCAGCAAGGAGAACTTAAATCTAGCTCATCCCCAACCTCTCCCATTCATCCATCAATCTATAACTGCTCCAGAACTTCCAATCAGCACTTGACAACTTCACCCTCCGACACGAGAGACAAATAGGGATCCTCATCAGATATGCAAGGAGTGTATAAGGAAAGGGCTGGATCAAAAGCTAATGAATAGGAAGAGGAGTGCATAGAAAATAAGAAGCTGAAAAATATCTCACAGAGACCACAGGTAACTCCTGAGGGAAGAAAGAAGATACTCATTCTTGAAGCAAGAAGATGTATTTCAAACATTTATACAACAAAGGAGGACTCTTACAGATCAAGAGATAAAAACCTAAATATAATATTGAAGAAAGTGTTGAGGGTTTTGAATAAAAAAATAGATATTGGAGAGATAAGAAAACTAGAGAATCAATCCAGGTTTTACAAAGTAGGAGTTCCAGAATGAACAAATGATAACGACACAGAAAGAGCATCAAAAGAGTGATATAATAAAGGTTCCTGTAACCAAAGGAAACTAGTCTCTAGAATGAAATAATCTAATGAATGCCCAGTGCTAAGAATAATATAAAAGACCCATCTCAGGTCACATCAACATAAATTTCATGGCAACAATAAGGAAAAATGATGAACAATGTCCAGGAGAAACATAGCTCAAGGAATCTGAAAAGCAAGACACCAGACTTCTCAGGAATGCACTGGAATCTTGAAGATAAGGGAAAACACTTTCAAAATTCTTATTTTGCCACCTAAACATCTATATTTAAATAGATTACCACTCAAAAGTGAAGATAGAATAAAGAAATTTGAGATGTAAAAAAGTGTCAAGCATTTACTTCTTACACCCCTTTTCTCAGGAAACTGCCAGAAGACTTACTTCAACAAAATGAAGGGGGAAATGCTGTAAAGGGCTTGGGCTCTGGGGAACAGAAAATGTAACATAAGAAAGAGAGATGGATGTGCCAGTGACAGCAAACTTATCTCAGGTCAACTGCCGTGCAGACTGCCATGGAGCAGTCAGGCCAGATTGGAGCAAACAGACAGAGATGGAGAGAGAAGTAAGTGGAGCTGATGGATTTTCTGGAGCATTTGGTCATGTGGGGAAAAAATGGTGTTCAGGCGAGATTTTGCACAACTCTCTAAGGATGTAAAAAGAATTAGTGAATGTTGAAGGGAATGAAAGAGAACAATAAAACAATGCACTTATCAATGTAGGTAAAACAAAAGGTAGCATAAAAATGAAAATAGAACCATAACTATAAAATATCTAGACTAGAAATAATTACATGTGTATAACAATAAAAGTACTGTGAGTGAATTCAAAATAAAGCATATTGAAAGGGTAAAGAAAGAAAAAGAGCACACGAGTATACTAAAATTCTGAATTCTAAAAATTTGGATTGAGCTATAAAATTACTGAACCATAAGAAAAGTCATTTTGTACATAGTATATATGTGCATACATGCATACCCAAAACAGCTAAATAAATAGGGAAAGTAACCAAAAACTAAATTCTGTTTCCTCTGAAAACTTAAAGACTAGGAGACAAGGAATGTTTTTATTTTTGTCTTGCTTTTTGTTATGAGGTTTTTAGAATACTATTTGCAAAGAGCACTTTAAATAAAACAAACTTTATTAAAAACATAACAGTAAGAAAATCAACCCAAATACTTAAACAAGGAAGTAAAGAACTTGTACAATGAAAATGAAAAAAACATTATTAAAGGAATTAGGTGATGACATAAGGAGATGGAAAAGACATGCTCATGAATGGGGAAAATCAATGTAGTCAAAATGAGTATTCTACCAAATGTGAATTATAATTTAATGCAATCTCGGTCAAAATACCAACAATATTCTTCAAAGGCACTGAACACAAAATAGCAAGGGACATGCAAGTGAAAACCACAACGACTATCATTTCAGACCCATCCATGAAAATGGTACATATTAAAATGACCCAGCACATGCTGGGGAGAAGCAGAGAAAGAGCAGCCTGCTACACTGCTGGTGGAACTCAGTTTGGAACTGTGCACTCTTGTGCATTTCAGTAATCATTGCAAATCCGAATCCAGGAGTCTTTTCCTTATTCTCACATGCCTGTTCACTCTTCCCCACGTTTCTGCATTTCCTCGAAATCCCTGAGGCACCAAAGTTCCAAACTGAGGCAGCCATTTTGAAAAGTGATCTGGATATTCCAATAAACTAAAACAGGAAATATCCTATGATTAGCAATCCCATTCTTGGGCATCTTTCCAAAGACCATAAGCCATCGACTCAGACGATTCTGTGCTCTACAACGTTTACCACAGCACTATTTATAATAGCTGGGATGTGCAGATACCTAAATGTCCATGGATAGAGGACTGGATTAAGAAGGTATAGTTTAAGCACACAATGGAGCATTAGTCAACTGTGAGAAAAGATGAAATACAGCCACTGACAGCAAATGGAAGGAGTCACATGGACAGAGACAAATACAGGATGTTCGTAAAGCAAGAACATAGCAGACAATGATAAAGACAGGCCCTGAGGGTTGGAAGGGCCAGAAGGAAGTCAAAAGGGTATGTATAATGAATGGCGGTGGAAAGGGTGTTAAAAAAATCAGTACAACATTTCTAACACTCAGGGATCTGGCCTCAAAAACAACTACCCGTTGTGGAATCGGAAATCTGTATGACTGACTGAATTGAACGGTAATATTCCATAAAAATTCAAACAAGCCCTAAAAGAGTGGCCCCTGGCACCATCACACATCAGGAATAGTCCACTGTGGAACGCTCATCAGTGTGGTTTTACCTGGGGTGGCTGACAGAGCAGGCTTGGGTTTAGAGGAGGGCAGGCAGGCACTGGGGGGGCTCGCCCACGGCCCCGCCCTCCGTGGTGCGGGGGTGCCTCAGGGACTTTGAGGAAATGCAGAAACGTGGGGAAGAGTGAACAGGCATGTGAGAGTAAGGAAAAGACTCCTGGATTTGGATTTGCAATGATTACTGAAATGCACAAGCGTGCACAGTTCCAAACAAATGCTGTTTTTTCAATGAAGGAGTAACGGAGACAGCCTCTTGACGCGAATTCTGTGGCAAGTTTTTAGTTTGTTATATTGACTTTTTCCCTCAGCAAGAATAGACTGCTCTCTTCTCCCCTGTTGAATTTAGGGAGGATGGGCATTTTATGACGGAAATTAGTGCCTTTGACTTCCCCGTACGACATGTGCAGAACCGAGGTGGCCAAGTCTCTCTCACCTTCCTCATCAAGCGTTCCCCGTTCATTGGAAGCCAGCGGCTCCGAGCAGGAGGGGAGCTGCCGGCAGCCTATTTTTATCCCCTCTGCCTGGAGCGCCGATGGCTCTGTGACGCGATGCCCACTGGATACCAGACACAGGCGCAGTCATGCCATCTGCTGACGTGCAGGTCGCCGGCCGACAGATGGCAAACCTGGGTAAGGTTACTTTTCTATTTTGGGATTTATTGAGAACAGGAGAGTTCGTTCTCTCTGTCTCATACTGGAAAGGCATTTTTCCTTTCTGGGTGGTGCAGCAGTTCTCAACCACATTTGCTTTGTTACTGAGACCAGGAGAGTTTTTCATTTGCATACCCATGGCTGTATAGCCTGAGACTGTCCAGGTGGGTGGGGAGGGGGGCGGAAGAGAGATGCTTTGCGGGTGTCTGCAGATACCCGTGGAATGTCAGGGGTGCAGCACCTAGTGTCCGTGCTGCAGTGCCTGGAACGTGCACACCGGCGGGCACACCTGTGCCTCCATCCTGCTCTCGGGGGGCTGGCCGTCCTGTCAGAGAATCCACTTACCAAGTTCAGGGGCCACCCTGTCTCCACTCTACTCAGCCCACGGTTCTCAACTTCTCCACCAGGACGGATATTCACAACCTGATGTACTGACACCCGAGCTTGCCTGCACTGATGGCGGAAGTCCTGCCTTGTCTGTGGCACTGAGTGTCCCTCCGTGTTCAGGCGCAGCCCACCAAGGACCCACCAAGGACCCACCGTCGGTCTCCTGTAGGTTCAGCGCTCCTGTGAAGTGGAAGATCCTGTCTGATCATCTGTGGGTGGACGAGGGTCTGGCTTGGCCGGTCCAAGCAGCTCATGAAGTGGCTCTTCCTGTGCCAAGCCCCTGGCCAGCCCAGCCCACGGATCAATCATCCACTGGGACCTGCCCGGCTGAGCCACCACGTGTCGAACTTCCGACGTGCTTGGGGCGGCCATCTGCTCCACGATGCCTGAGGACCACGGCTTCACAGGAGCAGGGGCCAGTGTGACCAGGCCACCAAGGCGACTCATGCACAGCCGTTGCTTGCTCTGGTGACCGTCTCTGCTACCCAGAGCACAGCTGCCCTCTCCCGAGACCACCATGTGTGGTGTGGTCAGGGATGCTCCCAGGGGGCAGTGCTCCCACGTGGAGGAGAATTCTTCTCTGCACACCATTTCACCCAGACCCATCCACAGTCACCTTTGAGGAGCTACGGCTGCCTCAGTTCTCCCTCCCTGACAGCTCTCCAGGATGAGTGGGTCAGTGAGCATGGTAGGACTCTGCCCAGTGAGTGTGGTAGGAACCAGCTCTGGCCCATCATCAATCAGTACATCACAATCAGCCCTGCGCCCAGGAGACCTCACCTGGTGCCAGCTGAGCCCCTGGTGCCCTGCCCAGTGGCCCCAACCCGAAGTCACATGGCATTTTGTGACCTGGGTGTCCACCTATACCCAGACAGTTGGTGGCTTCAGGGGTTCAGCTGCTCTCTGTCCTGGAGCCACGCACTCCCACCCTGAATGGTTTTCGATGTAGATTTGGCATCTAAGTCCTTTCTCAGGAAAGGGAGGAGCATACTCCTGGTTCCATCTTGTCAGGAAACAGGAGTTCTGGAAGTAACACTGGTGCCAACTGTTAGTGTAAGAAAATTATCACCTTGAGATGTCAACATTTGCATAACAGTTTATAGTTTGCAAAGCTGTAGGGAAAACAGAACCACTGCTTGCTAAATCCAGACTTTCTCCAAAAGTCTAATAGCATCATTTCTGGTTCTTGTTTTTTCATAATCCTCTGTGTCCCTACCTTCCGCTCCTGAACACCAGCTCCATCTCACTCACTCTGTAAGGCTGTGTTAAGTCTGATGTGGCACTTCCCGGTGGGTGGCTGTGGATTAATAATGAACATATTCTTCTCCTTCACATATACAAGGATCTTAGACATTACAGATAAAGTCAGGGAGGCATCAGCCAATTCGTGGGTTACCTGTGAATTAAACGGATAATTGCTGCTGAAACATGCTTGCTGGTGGTAGATGATTTAAATATCTGCCCAAGGAATCCAAGTTCTTGCTCCACTAAAAAGCTGGATCTCTCCTTCTTTTCTTCCCCCTCTCCCATTTACATACAGATGTGGAGTGACTGACTTAAAAGATCAGCCCCCTGTGATGCGCCTCATTTCTTGTCTGGGCAGTCACTTCCCAAAGATGGCGCTCCCGGAAGTTAACGCCGGAAACAGGGTTCCGTATATCGAACGTCACACGACGCAGTCTTGGTGATAACAATGGATTTGCTTTATGGAATTTAAATGGAGTCAATCCTGTGTTTCCTTGACTGAAGATAAAGAAATTATTTCTGTGAGTTTAGGAACGTGATGTTTGTTCTCGCAAATTGGACTCAGACCTAACCTGGGTTTTAAGGAAATGATCTTGGGCCAGTTTCTGGGTACTGGGGGGACAGCTGTGTGAACATGAGGTGTGGTTTGATGGGAGGTCATTTCTCAGGCCCTGCCACTCTAGTTGCTGAAGAAACTTGGCGAAAAGTCAGGACCCTGGCGTCCAGTCAGCTTCTCCTAGGGACTCATCGGTGGAGTGGGAGCCAGCCGGGACTCCCTCTCATCTCTCTGGGGGCGCCGACATGCAGATGATGTCAGAGCTGGTCAGCCAGTCCATGCCCAAAACGCTCATGCACAGGTACAGAGGCACGCACTTCTGCGTTTTTATTGGGATGGTATTAAATCAATTTTGGGGAAACTGGTATATTTAGAGTCTTGAGTCTTTTCCTTTGGTCCCTTCATTCATGTATATCTTCTGTAATTTCTTTCCATAATGTCTTATGCTTTTCCTTGTTGAGATGTTGCACTTTTTAAAGAACGATTTTAGTTTTCTAATTCATCTTAAATTAGATTTGGTGAATTACGTTTTATTAGAAATTGGTCAATTTCATCTACGTTTGAGTCTTCATTAGCATAAATTTATTCACAATATTCCTTTAAAATCCTTTCAATGTGTTGTTCAGTTTCTATTAAAATTTTCCTGTCTTCACATACACTTTCTTTGCACTTTCTTTTTTCTTTTTATTCATTACCATCAGTTTATCATTTTATTGGCATTTTCAAAGAAACCAAGTATGATGTTTTTGCTCCTCTTTTTTGTATGCTTGTTTATAATTTAAGTTTTTTATTTCTGGTTCCTTCTTTGTTGTAACAAGTGCTTTGTTATGTGATGTGCTTGGGTGGATCCTCATTAGTGCATTGATTTTAAGCTCGTCCCTGCTGGTCTACTGGGGTGAAATTTCCCAGGCTTTATTTACTTGAATATACATATATTTTCCTTTGTTCTTCCTTTGTATATACATCATAGAATGGGAGGGTAATATATTTCCTAATATCACCACACATGTGTATACTAGTAGTGACTTACATGAATGCGATCTCAGATTTTTATGAAAAGCTTTGTTCAATAAGCCAACTTCCTGAATGAAACCTTGTCCACAACCTTGACCTCGCCCCAGCACCAAGGGCAGGTATTTTATCCCCCACAACCTTGCACAGCACATCAGACTGTTGATTCTTTGAGAAATCACATTCGCTTGACTTTTCCTCTTTCACCAACTTCTCCTCCTCCTGCTCCTCATCCTCTATCTCCTTTCTTCTAATTGTCATCATCAATCCACTTTCCTGCAGATGATGGGAGATTAATTTTGTGTTTAGAAAGTTAATTTTTAAAAAAAATTTTGTTTTAAAGATTTATTTATTTATGCATACAAGAACTGGGGTACAGGCCAGAGGTGAGGGGGGTGAGAGGATTCACCAGAGACAGAGCTGGGAACAGAACAGGCAAATCAACAGAAACACACTGCTGAGGACAGCAGTGGGCAAGGCAGGAGAGGTCTGCCGTGCCATGTGGATCACTTCCTTGGTCGGCAGCAGGGATCGAACTCGTGCTGCAGTGACTGCTGTCTGCTTCATAGTACGTTGCTCAACCCACTGCGCCACCAGGAAGGCCTGTGTCTAGAAAGTTACTTGGATACTAACCAAACACCTATTCAGCGTGGATCGTTGGTCCCTTCCCAGGGTCCACTAGCCAACCTTCCAGATACACATCGTTGGTATGATTTATTGGCCAGATCAAATTTCAGCACTTTTCTTCAAAAATAAATTCACACAAAAAAGGTATGGCTTATAAAAATAGTTCGGGGGTGCGCCTGCCAAGGCAGCAGTGGGAGCCAGAAGCAGAGTGAACTGCCATGTAGGAGCTGTCTTGGCTGGGTACCCAGCGGCTGCCAGGAGCAGGCAGCAGACCCAAGGCTTGGGGTGAGACCCACCGCACCGGGGTGGGGTGTGTCCCACCCCCTACTGGCCCCCCTCATTTCCCCCCTGCCGCCCACACCACCTGCCTCTCCCCCTTGTTTCTTTCCTCTTTCTAGCTCAGAAAGAAATGCTTCTCTCTGCTTGCACCATCCAAGTTTTTAAAATTTTTTTTTTGGAACTGGCTCCTCCTCACTTCTAATCTAGTTTGTCTTCATTTCAGATGCAAAGAAAGTTCTGGGCAACTGAAGGGCAAAGGGTGATCTCACGACAGGGCAACTGGGTGCCCCGACTCTGCACCACATGAGCTTGTCTACCAGAAGAAGCAGCTTCTGTGGGGCTCTGCTCTGTTCCAACGCCCTCTTTGGTGGTTAATCTCACTCTTTTGTCTACATTCACTCAATGCAAGATTGCATCAGAGCAAATTCTTAAGCTGTAAGTTTCCTTCTTACACTGAATAATCACTTAGACTCCAGTCTCCAAAGTAATTAGTGTTGCCCTGTGGCCAGCGTTTTCTCTCCATACTTTGGGAGTAAACTATGCTGAGCGACTTTAGAAGAATCCAGTTTCGTGCATCCTCACTCATTATCACAACCGATGTACCTTCATGTGTTGGGCAGATGAATTCCCTGACCAGCTCCCAGTGCTGCGGGTCTGCTAAGGCCCCGTGAAAGTCGCCCCTTCCCGGCCACGTCTGCAGGTGTCTCGGTCCAGATGTACGAGTGTCTCGGGGAGGTCAGCGCATCCTTTTGACTATCCTTAACAACAGCAAATATGCATCATCAGAGGTGAATTTGAAGTCTGGGGAGACTCGAGGGATACCCGTGAAACCAGCAGTACAAAGAATGAAGCCAGTGGCGTTGTTTTCGATTAGCAAAACGGGGCAGGAAAAAAGTAATAAAATTGGAGCTTTTATTGCATGGTTGGTAAGCTGTTCATAAAGAAATTATACTAAATGAATTTTTAAATATGTTTGGGGTAACAGCAGCCTCAGTTGAAAAACCGCACGGCTCCTTCCGCCGGCATTCTGACGAATAATGCCCATTGCAGCGTCACGCACGGCACGTAGACAGAACGCGTCCGACCGACGGCTGTGAGTTGTCGGTGGAAAAGCACTTTTGCAAGTCTTCGCTTGCTCTGGTTATATCCGTGGGGTCACACGGTTTCCCTGGCGTCCTGCCGCGTCTCTGCACCCCCAGACAGAGGCACGAACTCCTCCTCTTGGGAGGAACGTCCCCCAACCTCTTGAGCGTGTGAGAGATACAGACCTCACGCTGAGGAGAGGCATAAAAGTAACGTCCCAAACGCCCTTAGATATGTGATCTTTTTAAAAATAAAGTGAAGGGGAGCCCTTTAGGGACACCCATGTAATTTGAACTCAACTCAAAGGCAGATCATTATCAAGTGAACTCTGGCTCGAGGACATTACAATTAATTAAAATGTCACATTTTCAAAGTGATGGGCCAGCCTCTCGGGATAGAGTGTGTGTGTGTGTGTGTGTGTGTGTGTGTGTGTGTGAGAGAGAGAGAGAGAGAGAGAGAGAGAGAGAGAGAGAGAGACGAGCATTAATGGATAAAGACTCCCTGGGGAAATAAATTTTGTTCTTTTTAGAAGACTAAACATGGCACACCGATGTATGGCTAGAATTCATTGAGAAATGCTCTTTTCAGAAAAAAAGAACTGTCTTGTGGCCTGGCAGGAGAACCTGAAGGTTTATGTTGTGTGGTGATTAAATGTGCATCAAGCAATTCATTTTCCATGTGTTATCTGGAGTCCAGTTTACTGTAAAGGACAACACCACAATCTATAACCTGGACATTTTATTATGAGACTTTTCTAGGCTTTTAAAAAATGAATTGGGTATTTGGTAATTATCTTCACTTTTTAAGCATTTTAAGCCCTCCCAATTCCTGCCGAGCATAACCTTTGCAGGGCAGCTCAACGGTTGCCACAGAGTGGACTTTGCAGCTTGGACCCAAAGAGGACAGCGCCAGGGAGCTCCGTGGCCTACAGGCGCCCCAAGTACACCCCAGGTGCTTCTGGGGTCCAACTCGAAGTTAACATTTTGTGACTTGAGCTGATGAAAAGAGAAAGGATAATTCCACTGGTTAAACTCTTAAAAAATTAAGCCCGCGCTGGCTTAGAGCACTGGATCTGATTTAGGGGTGCAGGCTTATACTTTCCCACCCCACCCCCAAGGCACCATAATCTTCTCCCGCAGTCCACTGGGCCCCTCCCCACTTTGTTCCCATTCCCCACCCCCTCCCTTTGCCGCGATTCTGCTCATTTTTGTAGGGCTGTTTTCTCCTGAGTTTTAAAAGATAATTTTGAAAAGGAGTATTTTATCCACGTTGATCTAAATAACGAGGCCCCTGCAAGCGAATTTGGGACCAGGAAACCGACACACGAGACCGTGCCATATCGGCCTCGCTTACAGTGGGGAGACTGAGCTCACGCTGGGCATCTGTAGGTGAAGGGCTTCCCCGTGCCCCTATCACGCCAGGCTCCTTGCTCCCCAGGGTGACAAAGTTCTGAGTGAAAGACTCTGAGACCCGCACAGGTTTTATCCTTTGTGACCCTCAGGGGTTTGAGAAAGTGCAAGTGGGTATTTTTGAAGGAATTATTAGGTTTTTTTTTTTAAAGATTTATCTATTTGTGCACACAAGAACTGGGGTGCAGGCCAGAGTGGCAGGAGGTGAGCGGAGTCCCCAGAGACAGAGTGGGGAGCAGAACAGGCAGATTCACCAAAATACACTGCTGAGGGGAGCAGTGGGGAGGCAGGAGAGGTCTGCTGCATCCTGTGGTTCCCCTCCCTGGCTGGGGATCGAACTCACACTTCTGTGCCACGGATGCTTCACAGTTCAGGGCTCAACCTGCTGTGCCACCAGGGAGCCCCCAGGAATTATTAGTTTGTAGCCAGTGAAATGCCTCTCCCTGCCCATGCTAAACCCCCTACTGTCAATACGTCTGCCAGGCCTTTTGCACCCCAGCCCCTGGAGAAACCTCTAGACCCAAGGGGCTGTGCTTCTGGAAAGAACACACACTTCCTTGTGGAACTGTCTCAACAGGAAAAGAAATTGCTTCCCACTTATTTGTGGTCTCCCAGAGCAGAAAGCAGCAGAGGGAAGCCTGTCTGCCGCTGGTCCAGGGTGTCCAGAGAATGTCCCTTCCTGGTGCAGGCAATGGGGACTTTGGGTGAGCTAAGCCCACAGAGGGAGGCCCCAGAGTTGAGGTGCAGGGTGGGGTTGGGGGAAGGTACTTCAAGTCAGGAGGTCAAGGCAGGGAAGTGTTTTCCTGAATTTGAGAAAAATTCTTTTTTTTTAAGATTTATTTATTTATGCACACAAGAGCTGGGGCTCAGGCCAGAGTAGTGGGAGGTGAGATGATTCCCCAGAGACAGAGTGGGGAGCAGAACAGGCAGATGGACTGAAACACAATACTGAGGGCAGCAGCAGGGAGACAGGTGAGGTCTGCTATGCCCTGTGGGTCCCCTCCCTGGCTGGAGATCCAGCTCGCAGTGGTGGAGGATGCTTCATAGTGCTGTGCTTAGTTAACCCTTGCACCTCCAGGGAGGCCCAGGTCTGTGTTTTCATGGTGCTTTTGGCCAGGGGGAGGATTTGGGAGATGAGAATGCAGCATGGACGCTCCCCAGAGGCCATGTGGGAGAGGGTCCAGCCAGGCCTGGTCTCAGTGCAGGGAGGGCCAACTGGTCCAGCTTCATAGCGGGAGTCTCCAGTTAAGAGCTGAGGGACAGCACAGCAGAGAGAGCAGGAAGCGCGTCCCCAGCAGGGAACTGAGAGCAAGAGCACAGGCTTTTGAGGATCTGAGCAGGTCTCGGTGTGTCTGGCTGGAACCCAGGGGGCTGCCAGCTGAGCATGAGGAGACAATGGCTGGGGGTGGAGAAAGTGGTAAGAAAACAGAATGTGGACCCAGTGAGGCAGCATCACATGGGCTTTTATAAGACAAAGAAAGAAACGTGTACTTCAGGAGGGGACCTCAAGTAGGACAGAGACACATCGAGAACGGAATTTTAAAAGCTGATTCTTTCATCCTCTCCATGCAAACCTATTCTGAAGGCAACTAACATGACCCACTAGCATTGCCTTTGTTCTTCCACAGGGACGGTTCCGGGACTTTCACCAACTCGGGCACCTTCTCCTAAGCAGATGTTTGTTTATAGTCCCCCTAAAGTAGGGACTCCGAGGCAGAACAGACTATAAACCGCATTCAGCACAGTAGAGTTTTGCCACTTTTTTATTTCTTGGACATTATTGTGTTATCACGCAGATTGAAACTGCTGTCAAGGTTGCTGACTCATTTTGAATTTCCAGTGAACTAAAACAAAATAGACTTTTTTTTTTTTGCACGAAAAAGGATGTTCAGCCACATCAGCTCATCTTGTGTAGTTTTCACGTCCCTGGAGATGTCATGTTAATCATCTGGTTCCTCATTCACACCTGTCAGGACCGCTCTGGGTCCTGCCTGTGTCCTTTAAGGCACTTGCACTATCTCGGCCTGTGTGAGCTGCAGAGTAATAAGGATGGTTCTTATCTTTTCATCCAACTAGCGATGCTTCTCTCTGGAGCCTTCTCTCCAGGCTGGTAAGAACGCTATTTTCTACCTTTATTTATTCTGCCAGACACAAATCCACTCAAGTACTTTCCAAACCACATTTCCTTATAAGATTTAAAGTAACATTCACAAGAACTTGACCTAGTATCTTGCCAAGTACCAAAAAATGCAAACACACTTATTAGAAAGGAGGCCTGCACCCCCATGTTTACAACGCTGTTTCCAACAGCCAAGACACAGACACAACCTAAGTGCCCCCAAGCACACCAGTGGGTGGAGAAGATGCAGTACAGGTACACAGCGGAGTGCTTAGATGTGCAAAGATAACACACTCTGCTTACAGCCACGTAGGTGGAGTTGGAAGAGACTATGCCACGTGAAATAATTCAGAGGAGAAAGATAAATACGGGATGTGTCACTAATACATAGAAAGCAGAGAAACTGAACTAAGGGTCAGAGCTTGAAAAAATAACCTCAAAAGCTGACTACAGAACCGAAGCTCACAGGGCCTCCCTGGTGGTGCAGCGGGTCGAGCACTGCACTGTGAAGCATCCCGGCCAGGGAGGGACCCACAGGGCGCAGCAGACCTCTCCTGTCTCCCCGCTGCTCCCCTCAGCAGTGTGTTTCAGTCCATCTGCCTGTTCTGCTCCCCACTCTGTCTCTGGGGAGTCTGCTCACCTCCTGCGATTCTGGCCTGCTCACCAGCTCTTGTGTGCATAAATAAATAAATGTTAAAAAAACAAAATCGGGCCTCCCTAGTAGTGCAGCAGGTTGAGCACCACATTGTGAAGCTTCTGTGGCACAGCAGCAGCGAGTTCAATCCCTGGCTAGGGAGGGGACCCAAAGGGCACAGCAGACCTCTCCTGCCTCCCCGCTGCTCCCCTCAGCAGTGTGCTTCAGTCAAACAGGTACCTGTTCTGCTCCCCACTCTGTCTCTGGTGAGTCCTCTCACCTCCCACTACTCTGGCCTGAGTCCCAGCTCTTGTGTGCATAAGTAAATAAATCTTAAAAAAAATTTAAAAAATTAAAATAAAACCTACCTGTGAACAGCTTCCTTCTCGCTCTGCTCAGCCCTCTCGCCTTTGCATTTAACCATTTGTTCTCCTCTCTGGGGAGGATGATATTGTCCCCACCTTCTCTCTGGCTTCAGCAATTTTGCAAATAGCTACTTGTGGTCATGGATTACTGCTGCCGTCTTCAGCACTTCTTTGCCATTTTGCTATTCGAAGAGACTGGGAGGAGGACTTTAAAGTCTTGGAATGGAATGTACAGCGGGACATAAATGGAGTTGGGTAGTGAGCTGAGGACGGCACTTGCAATCAGAGCGTGGGGACACCTTGGGCGGGACGGCGCCTCCAGCAGCGTGACAGGAGATTGTTTCGTTTACTCCAGGGTGACCCGCAGCAATAAAAGGATCAGACTCTTCTAAGTGTGCTGGGGACTGAGCACACGCCCTGCGTGAGGAAGAGTGGAAATAACAGCCGCGCCTTTGATGGTAACTGCCGAAGATGGTGTGGGGACCCGAAGCACAGAAGTGTCATAGCCTCCTTTGAGTGGGAACACGGACTTTGGAATTACTTTGCATTTTTTAAAAAGATTTTATTTATTGATGCATGCAAGAGCTGGGGTCCAGGTCAGAGTCGCAGGAGATGAGAGGATTCACCAGAGACAGAGTGGGGAGCAGAACAGGCAGATGGACTGAAACACACTGCTGAGGGGAGCAGCGGGAGGCAGGAGAGTCTGCTGCACCATGTGGGTCCCCTCCCTGGCCAGGAATGGAACTCACACTGCAGTGGCTGCGGAAGCTCCACAGTGTGGCGCTCAACCCGCTGGGCCACCAGGGAGGCCCAGAATTACTTTGCATTTGATGTCTGGTTCTGAAAAAACTTCAGCTGGGCCTCCTTGGCCTAGTCCTTTAATTCCTTTGGATCATACTTAGCTTGGTCCGGTTCTGGACCTCGGCAGGCTCGGCGGTGCTATTTACAGATGCCCTGGGAAGGGCTGCTGGGCAAGTTAGCAAAGCTGCTCAGGAAGCGGGAACCTTCGATGAGGCTTCTCTCCGCCTCCTGCTGCTCGCTCTTGGTTTTTGGACCATCTGTTCCAAGCCGGTATTCGGCGGGAGGGAAAGGCTCCGACGGTGCGTGAGGTCAGCTGTCAACCTGCCTGCATTCGCGGAGAGCATCCGCCGCCTCCGCCCCGTCTCTAGGGTAGGAGGTTGGTAGTGAGAAGGCCGGTGCAGCAAGTTCAGTTGCAGAAGTGGGTGTTGGGGTGGGGAGGTGAGGGGCAGGGCCCTGACCCCAACCCCAGTGGATGACACGGCAGGACGCGCTCCCGTGGAACGGGGCAGCGAGGACATTCGGCGAGCAGCCTCGCCTGCGGTGATTTGGGGACCAGCCGGCCCGCCCGGATGTGCCCTGGGCTGAACCCGCCCGGTGGGTGGCAGGTGAGCGGAAGAGTGGAGGCGCGCGAGGGAGGACCTCCTGGGTCCGTCGTAGAAGGAGCCGGTCCTCCTCCCCAGCGCCCTCTGACCGCCGCATGCCCCTGGCTGCCCCTGTGAGCGCGGCCGGGCCTGCAGGTGTCCCGTGCTCACAGGACCGGTGCGCTCTGCGAACGCACCGCCTGCGCTGGCCAGCACCAAGCGCTCAGTGTGTCGGGACCGCCGTGGACACCCGCGCGCCAGTGCACGCCAGGTCCCGGACGGCCCTGGTCTGGGGGGACGCCCAGTGTGCGGGTGGCACAGGGCTGGCATAATCACCATGAAGCTCTTACTCAGAAAATGGGGTGAACAGAGAAGGAGTGGCTGCATAGACACTGGGATCCGGGGCGCTGGAGTTCCGGAATCCGGGCGCATGTTACGCGCCTGTCGGGGGCCCGGTTCCCAGCAGGTGGCCTGCCCGGGGGACGCCTCGGGGCTGTGTCCTGCCCGCTGTCCACTGCCCCAGGGTGGTGGCAACGGCTTCCCCTTGGTCACCGCGCACATTGCGCTGCCAGCGTCCTGCTCGGGCGAGTTTGGGCCCAAACTGGCTTTAAGCGTCAAAAGCAAGAAGCGGCCCGACGGGGCGTGCGGCTCTGAGGATGCGGCTCCTCGAGGCCCAGCAGCCTCGGTGAGCTCAGGGCTGGTCTGGGGACAGGGCACCGAGCGCACCTGCTGTTAGCTCTGAGGAGTGGGTGCAGGCCACCCGCTAGGGGCGCCCTTGAGCTGGCCTCGGTGTCAAGGCGAGCGTCTGCATTTCATTGAGGGGTTTTAAAACTTTTATATCTACTTCACATCATGGTACGGTGTGTATTTCCCATCCCCGTGAGTTCCCACCGCCGGCTCACCGTGCTCCATCACCGCAGTCCCTTGTGCTCTTCCCCCATTTTGGTCCTTCTCCCCCCTCCCCCGGGGCGTGTGTCAGGTTTAGAGTTGACTGTTGATTTTGAGCTTTAATCTTTTGTAACCATTTCACCCCTCAGTCCCTTATTTGTTCCCTCTACGGGGCGTTTGCGGCTCAGGCTCGGCTCCAGCCCCCCGGGCTCCCATGACCTCCCCGAGACAGCCCCTTGCTGGTGCTTCTGCAGGTGCCAGTGGGGTCTCAACCCGGCCGCGCTGGACATGGCCTGTCCTCTTCGTTACCGCAGGGCCGGGCTTACCCTCCGTGCCCAGCGCGGCTAAGGACCAGGAGACCCCTGAACTGTGACTCAGCCCGCCCCTTGGGGTCTCCTGCTGGGCCCCTGCTCTTGGAAGACTGCGGATTTTCCTGTGAACCGATGCGGACTTGGCCTGCGCTGATGGGCGTCCACCTCAGCCTGTGAGGAGCTGCGAATGGCCGACACCCGGCGTGAAGGAAGCAGGTGGGGCCAAACCCCGCGGCCCGGGTGCAGGGAGCAGTGGGCGAACCGCGGCACCTGCTCACGTTACTCACATTAGCGGTTCTTGTTTTTTTTTTTTTTTTTAATTTATTTATTTTTGCACACAAGAGCTGGGGTACAGGCCAGAGTCGCAGGAGGTGAGAGGAGTCCCCAGAGACAGAGTGGGGAGCAGAACAGGCAGACTGACTCAAACACACTGCTGAGGGGAGCAGCAGGGAGGCAGGAGAGGTCTGCTGCACCATGTGGGTCCCTCCCTGGCTGGGGATCGAACTCGTGCTGTAGTGGCTGTGGATGCTTCACAGTGCAGCGCTCAATCTGCTGCGACACCAGGGAGGCCCCCATGAGGGGTTCTGAAAGGAAGTTTGTGGGTGAAGTGTGAAGGGCGGAAAGCAGATGTGAGAGAGAGAGAGAGGAGAGCAGCATGGAGCTTCGGCTCCTGGGTCCCCTCATCCCGGCTTGCTCCCTGCTGGTGTTGGGAGGGGCCTGAGCCCTGCTGTGGCCTTGACTGTGGCAGGGAAGGAACCTTCCCAGGAGGGGGAGAAGCAGGGCAGGCTGGTTTTTCTCAAAAGTTAACTCTGCAAACCCTCCATTAATGCACCACGTAGGCTTGTTCCTTTCCTGTGCGGCTCAGTGAGTCATCGCGGTTCATTATGACTTAAAAATAACCCAGGAGAGGTGGGAACAGCTGAAGGAAGCCTGTCTCCTCGTTGACGAAATCCCCTAGCAGCGGCTCCTGCAGAGTGGGGTGCGGGTGGATCCCAGAGCTCCCGGAACCTGCTGTGTGTGCCTCCCGCCCGCAGCGGGCAGCTTCTGCCCAGTGCACTAAGTGCGTCTGGTCGGTTTTCGCAACTTAATTTCTGAATTTTCCTGGACATACCAAGCAGAACTATTAGCCTCTCTTTATGCTCAATTTCCTCACTAAATCAGCTGCTTGTCAATTTAGTTGTGGCAGAAAGGTAAAGGGAAGACCCTTTATACTGATTTAAATTGATAGATATGGAATCATTCCTAGTCTTAGAAATTTCATCAATGTAAAATTCTTCCTTCCTTCCTCTCTGCTCTCCCCTGCTTCCCTCTTTTTTTGAAAAAAAAAAAAAAATTATTTATTTACGCATACAAGAACTGGGGTACAGGCCAGAGGTGTGTGTGTGTGGGGGGTTGAGAGTATTCACCAGAGACAGTGGGAACAGAACAACCACTGTTTCCCTCTTTTCCTTCTCCCCCACTCCCTTCTCCCCTCCTTTTCTCCCTCTCTCCCTCTCTCCCTCCTCCCTCCCTCCCTCCCTCCTCCCTCCCTCCCTCCCTCCTCCCTCCCTCCCTCCA
>JAGFMF010012294.1:2726857-2751087 GCA_019455555.1 Galemys pyrenaicus
CCATGTGGGTCCCCTCCCTGGCCGGCAGCAGGGATCGAACTTGTGCTGCAGTGGCTGCGGTCTGCTTCATAGTGCGTTGCTTAACCCACTGCGCCACCAAGGAGGCCCAGGGTGTGGGTATTCTTTCGAATCAGTGTTTTTGTGTCTTTTGGGTATATTCCTAGGAGTGGGATTGCTGGATCATATGGAAGCTCCATTTTTAGTAGTCTGAGGAACCTCCACACTACTTTCCATAGTGGTTGGGCCAGTTTGCATTCCCACCAGCAGTGTAGTAGGGTTCCTTTTTCTCCACATCCTCACCAACAATTGTTGTTGCTAATTTTTTTGATATGTGCCATTCTCACTGGGGTGAGTTGGTATCTCATAGCGGTTTTGATTTGCATTTCTCTGACTACAAGAGAAGTTGAATGAAATTCATATGGAGACACAAAAAACCTCAAATAGCCAAAGCTCTCCTGACTAAAGAAAAGGGGAGTGGAGGGATCACACTTCCACGCTTCAAACTTTACTACAAAGTCACAATCATAAAAACTGCATGGTACTGGAACAAAAACAGACACATAGACCAATGGAATAGAATAGAAAGCCCAGAAATAAACCCAAAGGCTTATGAATAACTAATCTTGGACAAAGGAGCAAAGAATATGCAATGGAATAAAGACAGCTTGTTCAATAAATGGTTGGACTGCTACATGCAAAAGAATGAAACTAAAATACTTCCTTTCACCATGCACAAAAACCAACTCAAAATGGATTAAGGCACTAGACATAAGACCTGAAACCATAAAATATATGGAAGAAAAAAAGTATGCAAAACGCTACATGGCATACAACTCAATAACATCTTTAAAGACACAGCACCTAAAGCAAAGATAGTGAAGGAAAAGATAAACAGCTGAGACTACATCAAACTTAAAAGCTTCTGTACAGCAAAAGACACACTAACCAAAACAAAGTGGCACCCACCGACTGGGAGAAAATCTTTGCACACAACATTACTGACAAGGGACTTATCACAAAGATCCACAAAGAACTAACCAGACTAAACAACAAAAAAAGTAAACAAACCAGTCAAAACATGGGCAGAAGAGCTAAAAAGATATTTCTCCAAAGAGGACATGCAAGTGGCCAACAGGCATATGAAAAAGTGCTTAACCTCCCTCTTTTATCATCGCTGTCACTCATCACTGTCACACACCCAGCCGTTATCTGAGGAGCTGCAGGAGACTCAGAGTTATTTGATCATTGCGCTGCATTTTACTCTGACCCCCGAGGGGAGAAGATGGAAGAAATCGAAGGGCTGCATATATTCTGGGGAAAACTCAGAAGAGGAACTGCCCTTTACATGAAGCCTTGTGTTACTTTTCTCCTCTCGTAACTAGAAGGCATTTGATGTGTGGTTATCAAAATTGGTAGCGAATAGGACAAGGGACAATGGTAGGAAATGTGTTGTATAATTACCCTCTGGTAAAGTGAAGCTTTATTGCTCACTTGAGCTGGAAGAATGAACAGCTCTCCCAGGCCCTGAACTCTCTGCTCCCATGAAACTGCCCTTCTATTATCAGTTCCTTTTGCAGTTTCCTGATTGTGTCAAACAGAGAGTTTTAATACTTGGTAGCCATCCAACAATGGGCTCGAAATGAAATAAGGAGCCTCAAAATGTGCTTGTTGCTATCTATCCAAAGTTTAATTTTCAATTAAAGATACGACTTCCGGGCTTCCCTGGTGGCACAGAGGGTTGAGTGCCGCACTGTGAAGCATCCAATGGCACAGCAGCGCCAGTTCGATCCCCGGCCAGGGAGGGGACCCACAGGGTGCAGTAGACCTCTCCTCTCCCCGCTGTTCCACCCAGCATAGTCAGTCTGCCTGTTCTGCTCCCCACTCTGTTTCTGGTGAATCCTCTCACCTCCCGTGACTCTGGCCTGCACCCCAGCTCTTGTATGCGTAAATAAATAAATCTTTTTTTTTAAAAAGGAGGAAGATAAAATTAAAAAAAAAAAAGAAAATCAATAGCAAAGATTTTAGGTTATTTACCAACACAGCGCTAAAAATTTTTGTTTGGGGGTCTCCCTGGTGGCAGAAGTGTTTAAGTCACAGCACTATGGAGTTATTCCCAGCTCACTGCAGTGAGTTCAATTTTCAGCCAGGGAGGGGACCCACATGGCACAGCAGACCTCTACTGTCTCGCCTGATGCTCCCCTCAACAGTGTATTTCAGACCATCTATCTATTCTATTCCCCAGTCTGTCTCTGGTGAATCCCCTCAGCCCCTCTATCTCTCGGCTGGACCCCAGTTCTTTTATGCAAAATAAATAAAAATAAATATTGGAAAAAAAAAAGAACTGCCTTGTGGTTCATTGGCTCCACCCACTGGGCTGTTTCCTACAGAATCTCAATCAGGGTATCCTTCCAAATCCCATGTTCACACTGTATTGCTCCCCACAGCCAAGACAGAGAGCAGCCTCACGCCTTTGTCCACAGATGGCTGGATGGAGGAGGCATTTATCGGTAGATTTATATTTGTGTGCAATAGAAGAGCAGTACACGCATGCACACACAGAGAACATGAACCTGGAGGGCACTGTGCTATGTGAAATAGGTCAGACACAGAAAGAGCTATGGGATCTCACTTATAGGTGGAATCTGTAGATGTTGAATTCATAGAACCAGAGAAAATGGGGCCGCCAGGGTTGGTGGGTGTGGGGAAGGGGTGCTGGTCAAAAGAATAAACTTTCAGTTGCAAGAGGAACAAGTTCTGGGGACTGAGTGCTCCCTCAGTGACTACAGTTAACTGTGTTGTATTATGTATGCTACATATTTGAAATTTGCTAAGAGGGAGTGTTGGGTGAATGTTCTCACCACACACACACACACACACACACAAAATCCCGTGCAAGTGTTGGAGGTGATAATTAGCTTGATTGTGATAATGATTTCCCAATGTATGTGCATGCACATTTTTTAAAAAAGACATGCTGCATAACCTAAATATGCATGGTTTTATTTGTCAGTCACACTTCAATAACGTGAGGAAAAAAGCAATCAAAGAAAAGTAGGAAGAAAGGAAGCAGTTTGCACGACCTGATACAGTTAAAACAAATTGAGAACATTTCTTTAAGAGCACAAGTGGGAATTTTTGTATTCGGTAAGAACATGGTTTCTAGTTTTCATTCCTTAAACAGGTTTTTAAAAATGGAGTATCTGCACTGTCTAGGCATGTTCTTGCATGCAGGTGGGTGGTGCAGGGGCCAGGAGAGAAGCTCTGTGCCATTGGGCCGCCTCCCTGGGAGAGCCAGAAAGTTGGTGTGGACATGAGGATGGGTGGAGAACCTGAGATTCAAGAGTGGGCAGGTGGCACTGGAGCTTGGAGGTGAGACCCTGCTCATGGGAGAGACAACAGAAGAGAGAGGTCCCTTAAGAAGTGAAAAGCAGGTGTCCTTTTAAATTAATGTTTTTGTGTCTTTTGGGTAGATTCCTAGGAGTGGAATTGCTGGATCCTATGGAAGCTCCAGCACTATTTACAATAGGTAAGCTATAGAAACAACCCAAATGCCCCCAAATAGATGACTGGATCAAGAAGCTGTGGTCTGTATACATGATGGAATATTACTCAGCAGTCAAAAAGGATAAAGTCATGGCGTTTGCAGCAACATGGATGGAGCTGGAAGGGATGATGCTCAGTGAAATAAGCCAGAAAGAAAAATAAAAATATTGGAGGGTTTCACTTATAGGAAGAACATAGGGGAACCAAATAAGGGATCAGGAAAAAATAATTGTAATAAATTAAAAACAAAGTTAATGGGCGACTTAAACCAGAGACATTCTGCAGGGGAGGGGTAGGGAGAGGGACCAAAACAGGAGGGAAGAGCGCAAGGGATTATGGTGATGGGGCACAGGTGAATTGGTGGTGGGAATTTTATGGAGACTACACCTGAGAGGAGAAAGCAACCATCATACGAAAAGGAAGAATGATGTAAAAAAATATATAAAAAACATATAAAAATATATAAAAAACCCAAAGAAGTGAAAAGAAGCTGCTGAAGTGAAGGACACAAGCAGAGGGGGCGTTGCCTGGGGGAGGCAGCAGCCTGTGAGGTGGGGCTGCCCCGGACTGCAGGGGGTGGGTCAGCAGGCAGGGGGGGGGAAGGGGGAGCAGGGCAGCAGGCTGCAGGGGGCAGAACAGCACCAGGTGCGGGACCCAGATGCGTTCACGCAAAGGGTGCTGGTCAAGCTGTGCTGTTAAAAGGAGGTTGAGGAGGTGAAGGTCCTGAGAGGGAGCAGTGGAGAGTCTGTACTTAGATGGGGCCAGTGGGCACGAGAGGAGACCTGGGAGTCACTGAGGCCACGCACCGTGACGTTAGGGCTGAGGAAAGGACAGGAGGAGTCCAGGGCCCCGGTTTGCTGGGGTTTCTTCTAAGCCAGTGCCCACCATGCCCAGGTTGACCACGGAGGCCACGTGGGGTCTATGGCTTGGTTGCCATGACCCGAGAGTTTGCCAAAGTTTTGAAAAATTGGAATTCATCTAACATCGTGAACCAGAGGGAGTCTGCGATGCTTTTGTCTCTGCACCGTAAATAAATGGGCTGTGCGTTTACATCTGTGAAAGCTGCAGTGCATCTCGGTCATAAAACTGGAGCGGGACTACGCCGCTGTGTCATCGGCTGTTACCGGTACTCCCTGTGCTTGAAACAGGTGGGTGCCTGGCGAGCGCAGGTGAATCAGCAGGTTACGGGCCACTGACTTTGCTCCTCGCTGTGGCCCCACGTGGGCCCCCACTGACCTGCCTGGTCCACCGATGTGATGCCATCACTTCTCCCGGTTTTGCAACTTGCGTTGAAGGAGTTCTTTAAAAGCAGCAAGTCTGGATGTATCGTCCCACTGCCTCATGACTGTTTTCCCACCAACCTGATGTCGTTTTTTCAGATGTTGATAGAAGAAAATCCCTTCCTTTTGTAACAGAGGCGAATGGCTCAATTGTCCTCTGCCTGGGCCTTTCCTGCCTATCCCTCTGAGGCTTGTATTTCCAGATGAAGCTGTAGCATTGTAGGCGAAATCTTGCTGGACAGTGGACTAGAGATGCCTCCCCAGTCAGAGTTTAGCCTCAGTGCAATTAACAAAACAATGCAGGCGCAGTTAGCAAGTCAGATTCCTGGCCCAGTCTCAGCACCCCCAAACAGAGCTGCATGTCAAAGGGTCAGATAGCAGGTCATGCTGGGCTGTGTCCTTGGAAAATTATCTCCCTGCAAAACCCCTCCTTTCCTCTGGGAACGGGCCTTCAAACATATGGTTTGTATGTTTTTTTTACCCATGTAGCAAATGTATTGCTAATGAAGAATTAAAGGAACTGTCAGCCTTTGTTCGGAGACCAGATTTTCGGAGAAAGGTCCGGGTCTGGGTCCATATTCATATGAAACTGGAATAAAGCACCTGGTCTCCAGAAACCCTTGAGCACCGCCTGGTTTATCCTCCCATAGCCTGGGTTACGGGCCAGAGTAATTTCCATTACAGCATAACCTTGAGCTGAGCGGCTGGGCTGTGGGTGTGTCCCAGCTGAGGTTGTAAAGCTGGGGTGTCAGAGCACTTTCCCCTATTGGGGGTGTGGGGTAGGAGGACACCGGGCAGGTTTTCTATGATCTGGGCAGACGGGTAAAGGAGGAGTCCTGGAGACCTCGGTGGCTTTTTCATGCTTTCTTTGATCTTTCTGCACCAGAGGTGACCAGGTACGTGGCAGGCAGGGGGCTGGGGGGCTGGAGGGACATCGGGGGCGCAGGGGGTCAGGAGGCTGGCAGGCTTCCTTGGCCCCGGGAATCTTCACTCTCTGGGCTGCTTCTTCTCCACCACTTCTCTCCTTCTGCTGTCACTGCTGCTTCTCTGCTGCTGCTTACTCTTCTTCTTTTTCTGATGTCCTGTGACGCCACCCTTACACGCCTGCCATGCACCTGGTCGCCTCTGATATAAAGAGACATAAAAGCCTGAAAAAGCCATCGAGGACTCCAGGCCTCCTCCTTGACCGTCTGCCGGAATCATCGAGAACCTGCTGGGTGGCGTACACAGCAGAGGGCCACCCTCCTGGAGGCAGGAAGTCCCAGGTGGAGTATGGACAAGGTCGTTTCCCCCAAGGTCTCTCTCTGGGTTTCAGATGATGGACGCGGCCCTCGGTCTGTGCCCACACACGTCTGTGTCCCAATCTCTCCTCGCCCGGACCCCAGTCCTATAGGATTAGAAGCCACACGAATGACCTCATTTTATTTTAATTTTCTCTCTAAAGATAGTCGTGTTCTGAGATATGGTGGGGGGGGGGTCAGGACTTCCAACATTTCAATCGAGGGGGGCTGTGATAGCACCAGGTAACCTTCGAGATAAGCTCCAGCTGTCTTCATCCGTCACCTTCCTCGAGTCAGCTTGGATTCCATGACACATGCGACTTATCTTAAAGTATTGATTACTTTGAGGATGCTGGAGGTTTTCTCTGGCTTTTTCCCCATCCCTCTATCTTTTTGATTAATGCGTACCTTGTACATACATTATCCACATTAATCTGACCAGAACTTAGTAGAGAAATTACCTAAAAACATCATTATTTTTCCTTATCTGGAATGTGTAAAGCTCTATAATTTTGCTGTTCCTACACAGGGTTTCAGAAGACCGAGGACATGATTTGGTTTTATTGTTTTCTGTTTGTGCACGTGTGTGTTTGATGTGAGGATGAGCATTTCAGAAACTCTGGACTATTCGATTTTAATCCTCAAACTTGCTTCAAATGAGGAAATTGCTTTTCTATGACCGCATATTACAATGATTTTTGATGACTGCTTATTTCAATAAAACTTCTGAATGTTTCTTGCATTCTTAAAGCAATATGGTTGATTAAGAGAATAAAAGTTAACAGTATTTGACTTCTTCATGTCCCAGATCAAATCTTTTGTCCTGTTTATTCTTGTGTTATAGGAAATTAAGGTCAATCTTGCCAACGACCAAAACGATACCAAATGTCGTGGGTTTCTCTGACTACGTGTGTATTTATACTGTATGAAAGGATGTGTGTCTGATATACAGTCTGCTGCGGTTTCAGAAAAACTACGAGCAGCTGTGGCCGGTATCTGCACCATGACAGAATAAAATACTGGCTTGCAATGAGAGGGTTTTGCTGGGGAGTAGTCTGGCCTGATTATGTAAGTCTCAAGTAAAATCCTTAAGTAGATTTTCTCATATGAAGCTAGTGGGGGGAAAATCCCCATAGAATTGGGGGAACTAAATTCTTGGGTGCTTTCCTGTTTGTGGCAGTCTGCAGATGTACAGATGGCTTCTTAGAATCGAGGATGTTTTTGTTTGTTTGTGGGTGACTTTTTAGGTAACTGACCCCCTTCAAGTCTGGCTTCTTAGAGACGTTGGGAATAAGTTGCTGACAGTCAGCTGGCTGCAAGGTCTACCAGTGCTTTTTTTTTTTTTTTAAAGATTTATTTATGCATACAAGAGCTGGGGTTCAGGCCAGAGTCCAGGGAGGTGAGAGGATTCACCAAAGACAGAGCGGGGAGCAGAACAGGCAGACCAACCGAAATACACTGCTGAGGGGAGCAGCAGGCGAGACAGGAGAGGTCTGCCTGCGCCATGTGGGTTCCTCCCTGGCCAGCGGCGGGGATCGAACTCATGCTATAGTGGCTGCGGTTTGCCTCATAGTGCGTTGCTTAACCCACTGCGCCACCAGGGAGGCCCTTACCAGTGCTTTTAATTAATTGTTTGAGCTGATTAACTCTGAGCATCGTGTGCTCAGTCACTGGCTCCCACGTCACACCGAGCCTTGAATGCGTGTGAGAGGAACATCTCGTGTTACTGCTCACTGGGGGTGCAGGCTTACACCACCTCAGATGTATGTCACCACACACCACCACCATCTGGAGACCCAGAGTCCTCCACCACAACCCCCGGGGGTCCCCTTCCTGCTCCCCTCCCTAGGCCCCCTCGGCCCCCTTTGAAAACCTCAATTCTGCAGTCAGGTTTTGAGGGTTCATTTGGGCTTGTCTGTGTTTTGTTCCATTTCTTCATATTCCACACAGGTGACATCACCTGGGCACCACCTGCTTTTGTTAAGCATCAGGGATGGGTTTTGTCAATTAGAATCTGACTCAGGAGATTCTGCATCTGTCATTTGATTACCCGAGAGGTTCTTTATTGTTATGTTTTCCCTTCTAGGAGTTCACAGTTGTTGCATTATTTACTCATCTGTATGCACAGCCACACACGTGTTCAGCACACACACCTGCACCTGCGAGGCCAGAGTGGGGTCGAGACAGCCGATGCATTGGCTGGTGCGTGCTCAGCTCTGAGGTTCTTTACTGGAACCTCACTAGGGAACACGTGACATAGTGAGATGCTTAAGCGCAGATATCGGCACGGGAGGCTCTCCAGCTGTGGACAGGTGAAGGGAGCAAGTCCTTGGGGCGGGGGGTGTCAATTAAGTAAGATCATGGGGAAAGGGCCTTCTAGGCACCGAAGAGCTTCAATGAAGACACATAATGAGGAGTTTCATTGTGCCTGGGAGGATAAATGGGGACTTATCAGATAACTGGAAGTGATCAGGTTTTTCCACCCTCCTGCCATTAGCATTAACGATAGACCCTGCGTCCTGCACGCAGGCCTGAAGGCGGCACCTGGAGTAGGGTGTGGGCGTGCACAGGTGGGTCACCTGCATTGACACACTGAGAATACAAGGACAGGTCATGGGGACACCAGCAGCAGCCGAGAAGCAGAGTCACGAGAGAGCCCAGAGAGAGTGAGTGTTCGCTTCACTGCTGGTTGTACAGAATGATCAATAAAAGCCACCGAGGGCTCCAGGACTGCTCCTTGACCCATCTGCTTGGATCACAGAGACCCTGCCCCTGCCTGCTGCCCCTACAGAGGGCTGTTAGGCCCCTCCCTTCAGGACCACTGATGCTCTGGCTGTTGCAGGAGACGAAGCTGGAGTAATGGGCAGCGGCTGGCTGTGGCGGGCTGATTGCACCCTCTTTTTTAAGTGGTTAGGGTTTCATTCTGTAAGACAAAGGTTCTCCACGACACATCCCACCACTAATTAGCTCTTCAGTTAATGCTCCTTTCACTGTCCTGAAATCGGTCGCTCCAAGACCTATATGCAACATCAACGCGAAACATCAATACGGTGCTTTTACTTAATAAGCAAACATAAGAGGCAATTACAAGAACATAATAGGTGCTTAAGTATGCAGCTTCTTCACTGGAACCTCACTAGGGAACACACGACATAGCGAGGTGCTTAAACGCAGATATTGGCACGGGAGGCTCTCCAGCTGTGGACAGGTGAAGGGAGCACACTGATGGCGCAGATGCCCCCACAACTTTGCCTTGATGTGGTTTTCTAAGATGTTAAATAACATTTGCTGCCTTTCAGAATAAAACGAGGTGCAAGGTAGAGGCATTACTGGAAAAATCAGTGCCTATTACCACAGTGAAAGTACCTTGTGTTTATGGGCAAAACATCGCACCTGTTGCAAAACATCTGGCTTTAACTTCCTGACTAAATGCCACTGCTTCCTGCCCCCATCGTGATGACAGCTAATTGCTCACATACAGACTTCCACACAATCAGGGACCCTCTCTCTAGAGAAACATTGCTCTGTACGACGAAGAGCAAGGGCATTAATCAGACTAGTGTCCTTGTACCTGGCTGTAGACAGGTAATTCTAGAATGTTTTTGACTCCAGTTTGAGCACAAGGTGGGCCTCTGCAGCCCACCAGGTAAGATATTATGTGAGCACAGAATGAGAGCAATGATAGGAAGGGAAAGGTGATAAAGAACCAGGAGATACCTGATATTGATGAGTAAAGTTGGAAGACAATGATTAAGTGGAGAGGGTAAAGAAGGAATTCTCCACCTGGACTTCTAGAATTCTCTCCTGAGATGGTCAGTTGGTCTGAGAAACAAAAGTACCAGAGGAATAAACACAGGTGTGTGTGTGTGTGTGAGTGTGTGTGTGTGTATCTTTGTAAGTCTAAAGTTCAATGGACAGGGCAAATTTGCAGGTAGATATCTGAGGGTCCCCAAGAGTATTTCTCAGAACAAATATGTAACCCTAAAAGAGCAGGTCAGGGTGAAATGGGTTGCAATGTGAACACATCTGTAAGGAACAAAAATTCATTTTTAACTTGATCTCTCCAGAAAAAAATGTGATGTACTAAATGACCATCATCCAATCATCTGGATAACCAGACAAAAGGGAAGAATCCTATTTCTTTTACATTCACATAAGAGACTATTTTTCATAAGCTGTGCAGTTTGATATTTATTCAAATGTGTCTGCTTTTATTTATTTTTGGAATTTGTTTTTCTTACAATGTTTGCTTCCTTTTCTTGGTGTTTTTAAGGACCATAGAGATTTAGGTTCATAGAAATTTGTCAGTGACCCTTACTGCACTTGTAAGCCATGATAAATGCCACCATCCCCATTCTGCAGAGGGTGAGTTGGCTCTTGAAGAAATTCAGCAAGTTGCATGTTCTGGCAGTCACAGTACCATACAGCACCGGTACCAATGCAGTGTTCCCTGGTTTTTCCATGTTGAGGCAGAAGGCGAAGACCAGAGAACCATTTTCCAGATCAAACAAACGACTGACTTGCAGCGAGGTCTTTGAGCTATGGAGAGATGTCACATTTGCAGAAATCAGTTTGGAAACTTAGTGTCAAATTTCATTAGCATAAAGATCCTGTGGACCTGTAGGTTCATTCATCACCCTGGGGACTAGCCAGAGTGGAACCCAAGTTTGTCCCTGCAGCGGGAGAGATTCACCTTGTCGAACTCAATAATTTCATTGAAGACAACGGCATCTGCTACGTTGGTCTCCAGAAAGACATCCCTTTCTGCTGGGCAATTTTCTAGAAGATTCCCACAACTGCCAAGCCTTTTTTGAAATTTGAAACACTTTCTTGGTTCCTTCTTTAGTTTTAAAACAAAGATTAGCAGTTATCTAAGAAGACTCACTGTTTTTAAAGACAATATTCAAACCCAGTTTTGTGTCTTATGTTTGCGCTATGCACTCACTAAAAAAATACGATAAGGGCCTGCCTCCCCGGTGGCGTAAGGGGTCAAGGTGCAGCACTATAAAACTATCAGCAGCCACTGCGATGTGAGTTTGATCCCTTGCCAGGGAGGGGACCCACATGATGCAGCAGACCTCTCCTGTCTCCCCGCTGCTCCCCTCATTAGTGTATTTCAGTAGATCCACCTGTTCTGCTCCCCACTCTGTCTCTGGTGACTCCTCTCACCCCAATGCCTCTGGCCTGCACCCAACTCTTGTACATATAAATAAATAAATCTTTAAAAAAATTTTAAATATTAAAAAATATAAAAAATAATAAAAACCACAGAAACAGGACATCTCACAGTTAACACTCCACAATCTTAAAATTTAAGGCATCGTGACGCTCCGAGTGGCCACGTACAATGCCCAAACGGAGGCAGCGTGCTCAGGACCACCTCGTGCTGCAGGCCTGGCTTCTGCATTCCCCTTGCCTGCAGCGCTGTGCAGAAGGGCTGACAATGCATGACCTGGGCCCAAGGCAAGGGCCCTCCCAGATGGCTCCTATTTCATTCACCCTGTCCCAGACCAACTACATAACCGGATACCAAATTTCACCTCCAATACATCCCCTGTTGATAGAACCGTGGAGTTAGTGTGTTCATTTGTAGCTTAAATGCATCCTGTTGAAGATTCACTCATAACCGCTGCAACCATGCAGCACGCGGATGACACAGCCTCCCTGTCCCCACCGCAGGAGCATTTTGTCGCTGACCTTGTTTAGATGGCCGTCCGCTGTCACGATCAAGGCCAGACCGATTTAGGACTCAGTTCTGAGGGAGGCAGTGAGGAAACGGGCACAGGTAGTCACTGAGCACCGGGGGTCCAAGCCCAGGCGGCCCAAGCCCACCGACCAAACTGAAGGAGGAACAGGCAGGCGGAGTCAGGGTGCCCCAGCCCAGTGAGCTGGGGTGTCCAGAACCCCACATGACAACACAGTGCCATGCGGCAGGCCAGAGCTTGCTCTGGGAATAAAACCCAGGAGCCTGGGGGACCCTGCGGGCCCCGCTGATGCCGGGGAGCGAGGGGACCGGGGTCACAGCTGCTGCTGCCGTCTCTCACCTGGCAGTCACCTGGGTTCTTGTCTGCGAAGCCGCAGAGAGGAATTTCCAGACTTGCAGATACGTGAGCCGAGGGGAGCAAACTTTGTCCTGGAACTGAAGAGACGTTTGTCTAGGAAAACGGTAAAGAGCAAAGACGCCCAGCTGCAGGGTCTGGGAGGGGCAGAGGGCGCCGTGATGGGCCTTGCTCTGGGAACAAACGTCTTGTCCTCAGGGTCCTGGGGCCCTGTTGTCATCCTGCGGCTGGTCACGTCTCCGGGTCTCCCGCGCTCTACTCACCGCACCCCGTATCTCTCCTTTGTCCTTGAAATGTCTCTGGCCTGGTCCTGGGATGCTGGCTCGTTCCCCTCAGAGTTGACTTCCTGTAGTGGCCAGGAAGGCGGCACAGAGCAAGGTTCCGGATGGTTCTTAGCAAACGGGGGTAAAGGAAGGAGTCTTGGAGCCCTCGGTGGCTTTTATTGATCTCTACATCAGAGGTGGCAGGTCCATGGCAGGCAGGGGTGCCGGGGGCCGGGAGGCTGGCAGGTCTCCCTGCCCCTGGCGCATCTCACCCTCTCTGCTGCTTCTTCTCTCTCTCTCTCTCTCTCTCTCTCTCTCTCTGCTGCTGCTCGCGTTGGTGCTCTCGCCGTTGGTCGGTCCTGTTGGTTCTGTCGGTCCTGGCGTCCTCATGACACCGCCCATTTAAGCCCGTGTCCAACTCAGGTGCGCCCACTTGCGCATGCCCACCCTGGAATGCTCGCAGCACCCAGGTGTCCATCATCACAGTGGTGGGAGGGTAGAAAGACTGGATTGTTTTCTGACCCTACACACCCCTTCACCCCTTTGGGCTCTGCACCCCCTGGGAATCCAGAGGAGTGGGGGTGAGAGGAGTCACCAGAGACAGAGCGGGGAGCAGAACAGGTAGATCCACTGAAACACACTGCCGAGGGGAGCAGCGGGGAGACAGGAGGGGTCTGCTGCGCCCTGTGGTCACCCCCCTGGTCATATGTCCCACCTATGGGGACCCCGAATTCAGACTTGTTGTGGCCCAAGAGCTAGAACGCGCCTGTGCTCCAGGCGATGATACGTGGCTTAAAGAGCTGAGGTTTACAAGGGCACGGGAAGACGAGCGGCAGGCTTGGAAAACACTGCGAGGACATCACTAATCCTGTCTTCCTCCCACGGCTTCCAAGAGCGCAAGTCCAGCATTTGGCCCAAGGCTAGAATCGTGACTGGAGGAAAGGCAGGCTACATCCTTGCAGCCTCATCAAAATGAAATCTGGGCATTTGGGTATCAAGGTTAAAGCCCCAGCTCCGAGCTCCGGAGCCATCATCGTTGTTCCCGCTGCTCCCAGACAGCCGAGCTGGCCTGGCCAAGTCAGACCCCGGGCGCGCTGCTGGGGCCCGCTCGACGCTCCGCACAGATGCGCCCTCGCCATATGCCACACCTCTGGGCATCTGGAAGCCGCAGCCGGGTTCCCCGTGGGCAGATGAGACAGACCGGCCGTGAGCTCCAAAATGACCAGAAGCTGCTCGCCCCTCGCACCTATTAACCGAATGGCCTGTGGAGAGGAGGCCGGAGCGCTGACCTTGCTGGAAGGTCGGTCTGGTTTCAAGCTACTCGATTTTCCTACATGTCTGCTCTTTGCATTTCCAAATATTTACGTGCAAAGAGAACATCCCCAAAATGCAGATTTCTATCTGGGCGGTATGCAAACACCTTACTTGGCTGGGGGGGCCTTAAAGAATTCTGGCTTGGGAGGAAAACAAGCAAGAACTGGTTGGGGGCTCTGTCCCGGGCAGCAGCCTCTCAGGTGAGCTTGAAGGTCAGCAGAGTAGATGGAAGACCTGGGACCCCGCTTGTCTGCTCCTCAAAGTCAGACCCTCTCGGACGGAATCTTTGGGGTTGCAGTCCTCTCTATATTTGGCCTTGAGAGCTTCCTAGGACTGAGTTTCCCGGGGTCTCTGTCCCCCGCCCCGCCTTGGGGATGTCCCATGCAGAGCGGGCTGGCTCCGCTCTGCTTCAGGTGTTTTTTCTGCTCTATTTAAATCCAGGTGAACAAGTTTGAGGCCTGCGTGCTGCGGCTGCTGAGCCGGAAACAGCTTGGGCGCTCGGAACGGGTCCTGGAGGCGAAGCTCTGTTAGAAACAAGGACTCCTGCTCCGCTGACTCACCCGCAGCGCGGCTCCTACCTCCTAGACACTGCGGAGGGTTAGCCCGCCCTGCAGCGCGGCTTGGCTGCACACACAGCGCAGCGTCCTCGGGCACGGAGCCTGCGGGGGCTGGGGAGGAGGTGAGGTCCGGGAGGCTGGCCTAACGGGTGAGGGCCAGGAGGCTGGCCGAGCCTCCCAGGCCAGGTGACATCACTTCCGGCACCATCCTGGCCTCTGCGTTTACAGCACCCCGAGTGCGCGCTCCCGGATCTCGGGCACACAGCGCGAGGCCTGTGCTGTTTGAGACTGAGCTGGGCCACGTGGGACCATTCGGGTTCTGCGTGGGACACAGGCCCCCCACCCCTCCCCTATATTTTTCAGTGATTTTCTCTGCTGGGCACTGAGGCTGCAGGGCACTGCCTCATGGAACAGGGAAGACCCTAATAAGCGAGGAGCAAATCCATGGGGTGTGTTCTCGAAGAGACTGCAGGGGTGAGGGGGTGGGGCGTGGGGAGTGGGGGGGGTGGTGGGTTCGTCTCAACCTCGGGGCTCACAAGCGCAGCTCCTGCAGACTGAGCACGAGGATATGTCCTGGGGTGTCGGGGGTGCAGAGAGGAGAGGGGCGAGTCGCGGCGTCTGCAGGCTGGAGGCTGAGAGGCCACGTCGCCGCTGAGGCCACGCCCAGGTTGTGAGCGGGCCCGGCCTCACGTGGTGGACGGTGGACAGGCTCGGGCGACCAGTGACCTGGAGCATGACTGCTCGTCTGAGTCCGCTTTGCCAAAGTCGAGGGCGCAGCAAGAGGCAAGCCCCGGAGTCATATTTCTGGCCACAGAAGTGTCACCCACTTCTGAATAAAGACCCCAAACACTTCTAGTAGGAAATGGTTATTTGTGTTCCTCACATTTTTGCAGACTGTTCAGTGTCCAGGGGGGATAGGCGCTGCTCCTCTGGGGGAGACCAGGGTGCAAAGCAGGTCCCTTCCCCACCCCAGGAGACGTGCCCATCATACACATTTGCACTCACCGCACTGGGGCAGCTGAGCCCTGCACCCCGCATCTCGGGACTTGGACACCGCAGGAATCCCGGTCCGGAGAAGACTTGAGAGGCGCGGGGAGGAGGAGCCGGCTCTGCTCCGCACCGACGGCGGTGCCCTCCTGTTTTCCTCATCAATGTCACACACCTAAGCAATCTGGAGCAAAAGGATGTTGAGGACCTGCTGTAGTTGTGGATGAAGATAATGCTGTTCTGGGTGGAAGAATTCAGGGTGACTTCAGCTGAGCGTGCTGAATTTTGGGGATCAAAAATACAGAGATTAAACTTTTCGAGGGGAATGGGGAGCGCAGGGCAGTACTGATGAGAGAGGCCCCGCCGAGGACATGAGGCCAAGGTCCCAGTTACTCCACAAACCAACAATACATACAGCGGGCCACGGGCCGTGTGGGACCGCTGGGTTTCAGTTGGGGGAGGGGGTGGGCGCAGAACTCCCTCTAAAAACACTCTAATTGCTTGTAGTTAACCACATGTTTGTCTTTTGGGATTTATATAATATAAAAGACTTTTGGGGACCTCCCTGGTGGTGCCGTGGGTTCAGCACTGCAAATTGAAGCATCCGCAGCCACTAAAGCACGAGTTCGATCCCCAGCCGGAGAGCTGACCCACAGGGCACAGCAGACCTCTCCTGTCTCTCCGCTGCTCCCCTCAGCAGTGTACTTCTCTAGATCTGCCTGTTCTGCTCCCCACTCTGTCTCGGGTGAGTCCTCGTACCCCCCACACCTCTGGCCTGCATCCCAGTTCTTACATGCATAAATAAATAAATCTTAAAAAAATAAATAAAACTTTTTGGCTTAATCACAATTCTGCCCCTGAAGTTCTTTTTTTAAAAGTAGTCATTTTTATTCTGTTATTTTCCCCTTCCAGCTTTTTTTAGGCTGTCAAACGCACGAGCTGCCGCAGTAATGATAGGGAGTTGATGGGTGAAATGCCAGTCCTAATTAGAGACTTGATTGCTCGTAATAAAAAAGCCTACATTTGATTTGGACGGTTCTGGGTTGTCAGGTAGAATGAATCAAATATGTCTGCACTTTCATTTCAAAATGTGAAAAATGTGAATGTGCATTATTTATATTATATTTCATGGCTATAATTAATTATGTGTCTGTGGAAATGATGTCTCCAAAGACAGTTGATTTTATGTTCAATCTGTATGTGCATTTGTAAAACTAATTTGTTCTCATTAAAAATTTTAAGGGTTTATTTTAAGCTAAGCTCAGGAGGGCTTTCTGGGTATAAAACTCAACAAAACACAAAGCAAAGTCTAATTTCAGTTTTTACTAGGGAATGAACTATTTGGTGCCTGAAGCAGTGTGCTAGGTATTATTGTGGCGAATATGTTTGGGCTATAAAAATAAAGAGAAGACATTCTTCCACCCCAGAAAGTGCCTTTAAGCTTACAAAGCTCTAAAACAAAGGGGCATGACACAGTCTGAACCACTGCAGACAAGAGAACTTGCACTTAGTCAACAAAATATTAAGCCTGTAGAAGGAGTTGACTGATTTTTCTTGTTAACCTATAGAAACCTGGGTATTATTTTGCTTTTTAAAGAATTTGTCTGTTATTCCTTCCAATTTTTATTTTTAATGTTTGCTGAATATATTAGCTGCTGATATTAACCTTTCAAAGATACTGTCTCAAGTAGTATAAATCATTTTTCCTTATCAATGTCACAGTGAATTGATTTGCTTTCAAACAGACTTACAATTTAATTGTAATATTGAAAATAACTTATTTGTCCCCCGTGCACTCTAATGAAATATTCTTTTGGTAAGATATATTTGCAGCCATTAAGGCAATATTTAACAAAGATTCTCTCCCCCATTTTCATTTACTCAGACAATTTTAAGTCCCTATGGTTTCTGGGTCCTGCTATAGTTAATCAATAGTTCAACGGGATATAGGAGGTAGTTCACAGTTATATTAAAGTTCGTTTAAAAACATCATGAACATTAATCAGCAAGAGAATGTGTCTGAAGTGAATAGGTTGGCTGTCTTAGGTTATGCGTTCTTTCCCTTTGTCAGTACTCCTTTGTTTTCAACAGGATGATGGTAAAACCAGCTGATTCTCTGTTTTATTTTATCCAATTTCAGAGATCACTACCCTCAATGAGAAGAAGCAATTATTTCCCTCTTTATTTGGTGTTTTCAAAGACCATTAAGCTTATTGGGTCCACACTGGGAAACAAAGTAATTTTCTATTCAAGGTATTTTTGATCCTCAACAACTCATTTTTCATTAGTGTCAGGTCCACCGTCTTGGAAATCAGTGTTTTAGCAGACCTAGCCATGGCCATGGTCAAGTCAGAGAACTTGAGAGGAGGAAGCGATCTCTGAGGTCAAAGGCAGGGATCGTCTCAAAATCCTTACATTTCATCCTCGTGGTGAGACGGAAGTACTTGAGCCTGGGGAGGCTAGGTGGCCAGGAGCAGGGAAGTAATAGCAGCTGGGGGAGGCAGAAGGGCCTCGGATAGGTTTGCATGAGCAAGCAGCTGGCACCAGATCAGCATGGTGGATGGAGAGGGCCAGAGGAGCGAGGCCAGCACCCCTGGGAACGCCATCAGGCAAGGAGCAAGAATCAGCAAAGAACCCACAGAGGAGAGCAAGGAATAGAGATAGGGTAGTGTCAGAAGACCCCAGGAATTAAGGACTGTCAACCCAGATGTCCTTCAACAGGTGAATGGTTAGAAAATAAGTATGTTGGGCCCCCTTGGTGGCACAGCAGGTTGAGTGCTGCACTGAAGCATCCGCGGCACAGCAGCGCGAGTTCGATCTCCGGCCAGGGAGGGACCCACAGGACGCAGCAGACCTCTCCTGTCTCCCCGCTGCTCCCCCCAGCAGTGTGCTTCAGTCCATCTGCCTGCTCTGCTCCCCGCTCTGTCTCTGATGACTCCTCTCATTCCCCCATGCCTCTGGCCTGTACTCCAGCTCTTGGATGCATAAATAAATAAATCTTTTTTTTTTTAAGAAAAAAATGTTTCCTGATATCCCTGTTGAGCAAAAAAGGGAGAGGACCGTACATATTTCCAGCCTTTTGGATAAATTCCAGTTAATTATACTGAGTGAATAAAATCCAGTCCCTAAAGGTTGTGTACTGCAGGTTCCATTAAATAACATTCTCCAAATGGCAAAATCTTTAGAAATGGTGGTGAAATTAGAGGTTTCCAGGGGGCAGCCTGAAAGTGGGTGGGAGGTATGCTTCTGGGGGGCAGGGGGAACCTGGAGGGGATGAGGTGCTCTGGGACCTGTGATGGGCACAGGTGTTAAAGTGAGTGGAACAACACACACACACACACACACACACACACACTCATCAAGAGAACAAGTGAAACTGGGGAAATATGAATAAGTTCGGTGGATATTACTAATGGAAGGGTCTCGGTCATGACATCATGCTATAGTTTTTACAAAATATTCATGCTGGGGAAACTGGTAAAGCGTACATAGCCTCTCATCTGCGTGCCTTCTTAGAGCTGCCCGTCAACACACACGTTCTCAGGTCATTTACTGGAGGTGAGATTGGAGGATGCTTCTTCACTTACCCACAAAGAGGGCCACCCTTATGGAGAAGCTCTTCCTCGGTGGTGAGCCAGGGATGTCTCCCAGACTTTGGAGGGTGGTGGCTCTGTGTGTGTTCTCTGAATGGATAAACACATGAGGGAGGATGTTGATTTTGTAACCGGTGAGCAGTGAGTAGTGTTAAAACAAATTTGCTTAAAGATAAGAATCAGAAACATGATTACCTTCCCTGCTTTGAGAATGCAGCATTCAGAGATAGTTCTCTTTATTCCCTTTTTGAGTTTCTACTTCTTTGTTGCAGGCACATTTATTTTCTTTCCTTGGCACTTGGCATACTTGGCCGATCAAGTTGTTCTAGAAAGGGAAGGCCAATGGCGTGCCCCTCGCCCTCTAGCCATATTCTGAAAGACACAAAAAGTTTGTTTCTGCTTCCGCTCAGTTATCAGTGTCTTAGGACAGCTTGAAATAAAAAGATCCTGGACAGTCTGAAGAAACTCAGCATTAGGTTACGTTCATACTTGTCTTTCAAGAACAAGTGAGCCATACTGGGCCTCCCTGGTGGTGCAAGGGTTAAGTTGCAGCACTGTGAGGCATCTGTAGTCACTGCAGTATGAGGTTGATCCCCAGCAGGGAGGGGACCCAAAGGGTGCAGCAGACCTCTCCTGTCTCTCCGCTGCTCCCCTCAGCAGTGTATTTCAGTGGATCTGCCTGTTTTGCTCCCCGCTCTGTCTCTGGTGAATCCTCTCACCTCCCGTGACTCTGGCCTGCACTGCAGTTCTTGTATGCATAAATAAATAAATCTTTCAAAAAAAAAAGAATAAGTGAACTATGAACTTTGTCCATTCCCATAAGAGATGAGCCCCAGAAGGTACCCGGGATCACTAGCCCGAAGCCCAGTACCCCAAGAAGGCGTCCTGCTGCAGCCATGGTCCCTTGGGGCCACAGGAGCTGGGCACAGAGCTCAGCTCTCTTTGCTTTGATTGCTTTGGCTCATTAATTCCATGCTTTGCTTTTTTTCAAACTACATGAAAACACTAACACTCAGGGATATACGTCCCCTCTGCCCATGCAGCACTACTCACTACAGCCAAGCCGTGGAAACAGCTGAGCACCCGAATACAGATGAGAGCATTAAAAAATGTGGTACACACACGCACACACACACACACACTTGAATACTTCTCGCTACAACAAAGATGAAATCTGGCTACTTGTGACAACATTGATGGAACTGGAGGAGATGATGCTAAGTGAAGTAAATAAGAGAAAGACAAATACCAGATGGTTCCACTCATGTGGAACATGAGGAACCAAAGCGAATGGACAAACGAAACAAAACAAAAATGAATTTTGGATTCTGACAGCAGAACAATGGTCACCAGAGAAGGGGTGGGGGGAGCGGGTCCAGAGGAGGGGTGGAGCACTCTTCAGCACTGAGGCAGCGGGCCTGGTGTGAGACCACCCGTTTGGAAAGCTGTGTGTCTGTTCATCCACAGGACTGTAAAACAGTGTCACCTAGATTTAAAAATACTAGAAGTTGGAAACTACCAGAGTGACTTACAAGACTTTTATGGAATAGATTAAATAAGATACTATCCTCCCCAAAATGCAAACAATGATGTAAACCAACCAATCAGTGATCACCAGCCAGGGTGGTCCTCCATTTTCCTTCTTGCTTTCAGCAGCCAATGTCGTTGTACAAATTTATGCTCACACGTTTGTGGAGTCTCTCTCTTACCCTGAAATGGTTTTTGCAAGATGCATTTGACCCTTGAGTATGTGATTGAACATTCTATAAACTTTCTGGGCCTGATGTTTTCTTTGAGGAAGGGGTTGGCCACTGTAAAGACGCAGTGCTATGGAATTTTGTGGGTTTCTGATGCTTCTTCAGTCTGTTTTTCAACTCTGTGCCAAGGTCAAAGACAGATTGTTCTTACATTGTCTTTACACTCCACTGCCCTCTTCAGAGCTGTCTTCTTGCACACCCGCTTTTCTCATCTCTTAACCCTACAATTCACAGCCTTCCAAACCCAAAATTTAAATGCATGCAGCACAGTGAATGACTTCAAGAGAAAACTCGATTTCTATGCTGAGTCCACCTATATGAAGTCGTGCTCTCACTTTGGGCTTCTGACTATTCCTTAATTCCCTAATGGGCATGGAGAGGTATTCAATAGATTTTCCTCTTTTTTTAAAAAAAATATTTATTTATGCATACAAGAGCTGGGGTACAGGCCAGAGTCCAGGGAGGTGAGATGATTCACCAGAGACAGAGTGGGGAGCAGAACAGGCAGATGGACCGAAACACACTGCTGAGGGGAGCAGCGGGCGAGGCAGGAGGGGTCTGCTATGCCATGTGGGTCCCCTCTCTGGCTGGGGATCGAACTCGTGCTGCAGTGGCTACTGGATTCTTCATGGTGTGGTGCTCAACCCCTTGTACCACCAAGGAGGCCTCTCCTCAATTATTCTTGTTCTCTAAGTGTATTTGCAGCCATGCTTTTCCTCATCACCTTAACCTCATACCACAATGTAATCTGAACTAACATCAGGTATATGGACATTAATGAGAATACCTGTTTGACATTTGACCTTGTTTTTGTGTAACTTGGTTAGGACAGATATGAAGGAGGCCACCAGAGTGGAGAGAAACCAGGAGAAACCTTGGATGAGGTTTCAATCCCATGCTCGCCCTTTCTCCAGATTTCCTTTCTGATCCTTGGCTGCCCTGCATATTGAACAGACACAGTGAGGAAGTTCCTTCAGCAGTCTTCATTATATTAAAAATTATGGAAATGTGATGTTAAAATGACACTTTTAAGTCTTGAGTCAATTCATTTTCTCCCCCAGCTGAACATCTTTTACTGCTGTGCCATTTTACTCAGTATGAAACCCCACACCCTTTCTAGCAACTTAGATAAGCTACGTGATATTTATTTCCAGCCTCTTCAGTACCATTTCTTGATACCTCCTCCTCCTTGGCTGCCCTTGCTCACCTCTGCTGTGGCTGGTGCTCCCCAGATGCCCTTCCCTGGCTCCCCACCCCCACCCACCCTGCACTCAATCTTTATATTCATGTTTCCTTCTGCCTAGATGCTTTTCTTCTCACTCTTTCATCTTTCAGTCTCGACTTGGACAACATCTCCAAGAGGTCCTGTATGTGCTTTCTGAAGGGGTCTCATCCTCCCCCAGAGAATGCACTCAGCCTTTCAAGCACATGTCACAATCCTGGGTTCCATTGTCCCATCATCTGGAAGACACATATTAGAACACAAATGCCTAGCGAGTGAGGATTTTGTGTGTCTTGGCCACCGTTGTTGAGTTTCAAATAGCCCACAGCAGCTGCAAGGCTTTCCATCAGGCATCTTGAATAAATGCATAAGCAATGACTGTGAGCGCATACATAAAACTCTAAAGCGTTATTCAAATGCATGGCATTTTGACTACATTTTTTATAGTCTCTTCTTTACATAACCTAAGACTGTCAGAAAAGTCATATGATACCGTCTTTCAGACGCAGGTTGAATGTTCGAAGCGGTAGAGATCCAGAATAACAAGGCGCGAGGTTGACACCAGCTTCAGCGACAGTCATGGTGGCTGCCCAGCACGGTGGGAAGACCTGTTCTTGGCTTTGTCAGCTGGGCATTTCAGCTGCCGCGTTTAGTATATTTTCTGAGTAAGGACAGTTTACCCATCGGTGGTCTCAGTGTTATTCTGGAGTCCCAGATTCAAAAGTCCATTTTCAGAATTGCTACTGAGATGATATCAGTGTGATAGCAAATAGGTTGAATCTCGGCTCTGCGACCCCAACCACATCACATGATCTTTAGGCCAAGCTAGAGTATAATCCAACTAGATGAGCCCCAGAAACCTCTTTGCTATTCTGAGGGCAGGGTGCTTTGGAATCCCGCTCACTTGTCCCAATAAGAACCCTGTTATTGAGCAGTGATGTGCTTCTATCTATTGTCATTGCATCACAAATTCTGGTACTTAGTAATGAGACATCATCACTAAGAACCCTGCTAGTTAATTTCTCCCTAAAGCATATTTTAAGGACCTCTTTTGAGACTTTTGACCTTTGATTAAAAATTAATCTCCTATCCCTGGAAAGTTTATCTCCTGATTATACATTTATTTAGTGTGGGAGACATAAGGATGGATGAAGGAAGGAGGACCTTGCCTGTACGGGTGGGTCAGTCACAACTTCTCAGGTGCCTATAAGAGATGGTGGTGTAACCCAGGTCACCCTTGTCTCTGCAGGCATGCACCTGTGCAAGCTTGATCCTGCCTTGCCTCATTCTCCTGCACTCTGCTCTCTCGTGGGTCAAGGTCACTGCCCCAGGACGCCTTTGAACCGTATCCCACCCCAAAAGACATCCTTGTCACAAACCCAGAAGAGAGTTATGCTTGGGTGAGTTTTAGGTAACTTCAGCTAATTCTTCCTACAAGATGGAAAATGTCTCTGTTGCATATCTGTGGGTTGGGCTTTCTAGTCTCTGCATAAACAAACCCAGAAATGGAGAGTTTATGGCATTCATTTCCCTAGAAATTCTGTCCAGCCATGTGGTTCTCAGACAATGAGGGCTTTTTTTTTTAATTCTTAAAAAAGATTTATTTATTTATTTTTAGTTTTTATCAAAGATTTATTTATTTATTTTTGATTTTTTATTAAAGATTTATTTATTTATTTTTTATTAAGATTTATTTATTTATGCGCACAAGAACTGGAGCACAGGCCAGAGGTGTGGGGGATGAGAGGATTCACCAGACAGAGTGGCGAGCAGAACAGGCAGACTGACTGAAACACACTGCCTAGGGCAGCAGCTGGCGAGGCAGTGTGGGTCCCCTCCCTGGCCGGGGGCAGGGATCGAACTCGTGCTGCAGGGGCTGCAGTTTGCTTCATAGTGCGTTGCTTTAACCCACTGCACCACCAGGGAGGCCCTCAGACGGTGAGGGTTTTTGAGGAACAATGGCACAGTAGAGTATCATTTATTCTCCAGATTAAGTTAACCTGGTTTGAGCCACTTGGCATAAGACTGTGACCTTGGTTAAGCTAGTTAACCTTTCTGTAACTCAGTTCTCACATGCACTGATGAGAATCGATCGGAATAAAAATACACATTTCGGAAGTACTAACATCACCGATTTAGACTATTGCCAACATCTAGCTGTCAGTGTCACCTGTTGCTGTTCTCTAGTCACGCACTTTTATACCCAATAGAGTTTAGTATATAGACATCAAACTCAAAGTGCAAAAATACCAGTTTATGTAACTTGCACTGAGGTTTTATTTTTTTTTAAAGATTTATTTATTTATGCATACAAGCACTGGGGTACAGGCCAGAAGTGTGGGGGGGTGAGAGGATTCACCACAGAGAGCAGGGAG
>JAGFMF010012294.1:2760359-2794610 GCA_019455555.1 Galemys pyrenaicus
GAGCAGAACAGGCAGATGGACTGAAACACACTGCTGAGGGGAGCAGCAGGCGAGGCAGGAGAGGTCTGCTGCACCATGTGGGTCCCCTCCCTGGCCAGCAGCAGGGATTGAACTTGTGCTGCAGTGGCTGCGGTTTGCTTAATAGTGCATTGCTTAACCCACTGCGCCACCAGGGAGGCCCCGTGATGACCTATTTTAATATCAGCAATGAAGGTTTTGAGATACTTCACTTGTGTTAGGAGAGGACTTTTCCTCGAGTACTTTTTATTTATAATTAAACAAGTCAGAAAGCAGAGCTGATGCTGTGTTTACTAACACTTACTCAACACGTGTTGGAGGAATCGCTCCCGTTTTGCCAGTCTGCTAGGCACAGGGTAAAATCTTGAGCAAGAGACTCTGCTTCTGTGAAGATTATAGTCAAATGCAATGATCATGCTCCCCAATCTCTTTTTATTAAGGCACGAAAGCGATCTGGTGAACGGTTTGTTCAGTCTCCCAGGCTGTTGGGGGAAGCCAGAGCTGCAAGAGCCCTAAGCAACAATCAAGGACAGAAAGGAGTGTTATGCCGAGATCCTTGCAAGACTTGCAAACAAGTCACGCTAACAGGAGCTGCACACAGCAACTAGGATCGTGGCGTACACTCTTTTACTGAAAAAGTAGATAATAAGGAAACAAAAAGTTGTTAGATGTCCTTTGGATAGATTCCTAGGAGTGGGATTGCCAGATCATATGGTAGTTCCATTTCTAGTAGACTGAGGAACCTCCATACGGTCTTCCATAATGAGATGTCGTACATATACACAATGGAATATTATGCAGCGATCAAAAATGAGAAACTAGGGACATTTATAGAAACATGGATGTAACTAGAAGGAATTATACTCAATGAAACAAGTCAGAAGGCAAGAGAAAAATATCGGATGGCTTCACTATTAGGAGGAATGTGAAAGAGCAACAACAACAAAGAAGAAGCTCAAGGAAACGGGCAATTATAATCAAAAGCAAACAAAAAACTCAACAAGACCAAAAAGCCAAGATAAACCAAAGGGACCATGGTGGGGAGGGGAAGGAGGGGAGGGCAAAGATGGGGATGAGGGCAGAAAGAGCACGAGGGACTGAGGTGATGGTGCACGGGTGGAATGGTGGTGGGTACTCTCTGGGGAATACAAACGATGTCAAATATAATTAATTAAATAAAAAAGAAAAAATATATATAAATTAAAAAAAAGAAAAATGTAAAAAAAAAGTTGTTAGATACCAGTAGTGGCTAGTTACACGCAGACGGGCTTGGCACACAAGTATGTGACCTTGTACTTCTGGGCTTTGCTCTTGGAGCAAGTAACTTCACTGTTAACTGTTGCTTGTTAACTGTTCTCCTGCTCAGTAAAGGCCAGGGAGAGGCTGGGAGGACTGCTGTTTGCCTAGGAGAGCAGCCGCCCCCTATCTCCTCGCTTCGACATCCCGTCTGCCGGGCTCATCCGTGTGTCACCGAACACACAGAGTTCCAGGCACGCAGGCTACGGTCCTTTTGGCAGTACTGCCGACATGTCGTGTCCAAGTGTACCAGCTGATGCTGTGGACCAAACTTGGCCAAAGGCACAGCCCTTCCCACCCTTGGAAGCAGCTTGAAAGTTCTTGATTAGGTTGAATCTCAGCAGATAAGTACCCTGACCTCTTAAGCCTGATGCAGGAGCTATTTTAGGTAGCAAGTCACCAACTTTTTAGTATTTACAAATAAACATGGGTATCTGGCTCCCCTCTGTCCCCACTCTCCCTCCCCCACTGGTAGATAATGGAACCAGTGCCCTTCTGGCCCTTCCACTCCTGGTTTTAAGTCACCTGCCTTTTCCTTCCTCCCTGTTGTTGCTGCTTCTCTCTGCTCAGTGTCCCACCCGCCTTGCCCTATCTTCAAAAGAAAATGAAAAAGCAACTCTCTGTGCTGTCCTAAGTACCTTGTCTCCGTGAGCCAGAGTCAGGCCTCTGAGGGGTGCAGTAACAGAACCCACTTCCTCTCTGTGCCCTCACCCCAGCTCTCCCCAGCTCCATTTCTCTGCTCTTCCTGGACCCCTCAGCCTTTTTGCCTTTTTTATGGGTGGAACCTGCTAACCCTGAGTTCCATGAAGCTGAGCCAGAGTTGGAGGGGAGCCCTGTATGCCCAGCCCCTGGTTTCCCAAGCAGGGAGAGCTCCTGTCCTCTCTCCAGGCTTCCCAGTCCTCCTTGGCCCCCTCTCCAGGCGCCTGTCTCCAGACATCCACATGACTTTGATCTGGTTAACATATATATACATATATGCATATGCATATAACAGTTGGGGTACAGGTCAGAGGCACAGGGGTGGGGGTGAGAGGATTCATCAAAGACAGAGTGGGGAGCAGAACAGGCAGATTGAGGTACACTGCTGAGGGGAGCAGTGGGGAGACAGGAGAGGTCTGCTGCGCCCTGTGGGTCCCTCCCTGGCTGGGGATCTAACTTGAGCTGCAGTGGCTGCAGAAGCCCCACAGTGCAGGGCTCAAACCCTTGCCCCGCCAGGGAGGCCCTAGATCTAGTTATAAAGCACTCTCGCCACCTCCCACTTGAGTGTCTTCCTAGGCAATCTCATCCACACTGACGTCCTCAATGGCTGGTATTTCCTACTCTCTGTCTCCGCTGAGGGTCTCATCTACAGTGTAGCTGAGTCTGTATTTTCACACATGCGCAGTATTTCCCATGAACCTTGGGGCTGTCTCTGGCTCACGTCCTGAAGTCAACTCGTGATCTTTCCCCAGCTTGCTTATGGTCCCCCAAAGGTTTCCTTTCCCACTTTTCCAGCTTCCTTTATTCATCAGCTTGCCAAATGATCTGAATTAGTTAAGAAGTTTGCCTCCGATTCATTCATTTATATAATTAATACTTCTTATGGAAGCCCCAGGAGACAGCTATGAAAGTGAAAATTGAATTTTTTCTATTAAACCAGATAGAAAATCTCTCTTCCAAATCTGGCCATTTTACCAAAGACTCACATGATAAGAATCTCCTCTTAGTCCAATCAAATGCGACCTATGTGATTCACAAAATGACACTTGAAGACAGCTAATATTAATCAAAAAAGATTATGTGCTTATCTTTGGAACTCATCAATATGCTAAACCTTATTTTTTGTATTGATTTCCTTCATTAGAACACATAATAAAGCCAACAGTTACAGTAATTTCACCTCCATCTCTGGGAAAGCTGCCAAAACAAACAAAGGAGAAAATGGGGGAAGGGCAGAGGGAAGCACTATTGATTTGGGACTTTTATTAGGGCAGCTTAGAAAATCCTGAAGGTCAAAATTCCATTCCTTTGCTTCCAAACAACTGGAGCGAGATAAAAACCAAATTTGCCCTTCAAACAGTCAGGATATTGGGATTTTCAATGAACGCATAAATAGACCTTTAAAATGGTTGAGGGGGAAATGAAAGTGTAAGAAAAATATTAAATTTATCACACAATTTATTTCAACATGATTGTGCATTGCCTTAGAAAGGAGGAAGAAAATGCCCTCGGAGAACCAAAATATCTGGGTTAGATTTCCCATTCAGTAATTCCAGGGTCTTCTGAATCGCACACAACCCTATGCCTCAGTTTCTCAAATATGAGCATTGAATACCCCATTGACTAACCTTGGAGGTGTTTCGTAATTACGACGTTATACGATTATAAGTTATTGCCAGGTCATCAAATAATCAGACTAGCTCCTCTCTACCTTAACATGGCTAAGGCTTCTTGAGATGAGAAAACTTCCTTCTGGATGTGCTGGGGGAACTAGGAGATGATCACAAACTTTCCTGGATCTCTGTGCTGTGCTGCTGACAAAATCAAGGAGACAAACCAGCCAGCCACACACACAGCAGATGGGCCTGGTGTCAGTCCGTTTCCACCCTAGAACTGAGTTTGTTTATTAATTTTTTAAAAATATTTTTTATTTATTTATGCACATAGAGCTGGGGTACAGGCCTGAGGTGTGGGGGGGGGTGAGAGGATTCACCAGAGACAGAGTGGGGAGCAGAACAGGTGGATCTACTGAAACACACTGCTGAGGGGAGCAGTGGGGAGACAGGAGAGGTCTGCTGCGCCCTGTGGGTCCCTCCCTGGCCGGGGATCGAACTCAGTGCTGCTGTGGCTGCAGAAGCCCCACAGTGCAGCGCTCAATCCCTTGTGCCACCAAGAAAGCCCCTAAGTGCCTTTAAACTCAGTTCTGGGAGGTCTCCCTGGTGGAACAGGGTGGACAGTCATGCACCTGCTCCTCGGTCAGTCCCTGCCCTCTGGTTACCCTGGTGACCCAGCACCAGGTCCTGCATGTTGCAACCTTATAATTTCCAGAGCGCCACACTCCTGTGCCACCTTGCAGGAGCTGGTTTGTTTTGCTCTCAATCTGCTGCTTTTCATCAATTAATTGTTCACAAGTTGGTTCAAAACCCTGGGAGTTGCTGCAAACACCCAAGCTTCTCCCTAGCCCACCTGGTATGACAGCCCACCTAGAAATGTTATAAGGCTGGGATGTGAGATTCCGCGGCTGCCTTGATGCGCTCACTGGTTGGCAGTTCCCGGCTTTCAGTTTGTAAAACTATTTTGTTGTCTTTTTCCAAAGATTTATTTATTGATGCACACAAGAGCTGGGGTATAGGCCTGAGGTGCGGGGGTGAGAGGATGCACCAGAGACACAGTGAGGAGAACAGGCAAACACACTGCTGAGGGGAGCAGCGGGGAGACAGGAGAGGTCTGCTGCACCCTGTGGGTCCCCTCCCTGGCCGGGGATCGAACTCGTGCTGCAGTGGCTGCAGATGCTTCATAGTGCTGTGCCTTCATAGTGCAGTGCCTTAACCCTGCGCCACCAGAGAGGCCCCTAATTTGTAAAACGGTTTAAGAACAAGACTTGCTCTATTTCGTTCACCCGCTCATGGAGTGTTTCCTTTGGAACCACATACTTTAAGATGCTGAGTGTGTTTAGGAATATCTGTGCTTTCACTGCCAAAATTAAATCTTTATATTTCAGCATCATTTTGTCACCGAGTGAAATCATAGCCTATTTTTTCTCTTATTCTTTGGTGGGAAATAGATCCTCAATGTGTTACAGACTTTTACTGCTGTTAGAAGACAGGCACCCACATGTATGTGACAAGGCTCTTTTCAATTTGAAAGGCTGATAAATACAGGCAAGTGCTCCAGCGCTCCTTGAGAAACGGAAGCTGAAACCGTACATTTTACCCACAAGGTGGTGAAGAGTCATAAGAATATAACGCTGTCAAACTGGATGCGGCAGTAGGGATCTTGGCTATTCTTGGTGGGCAAACACGTTTGCAAACGTTTTCTGAAAGCAATGTGTCCGTATTTATCGTAAGTCTCGACTCCTTGACTCAGACATTCTCCCTTTGGGAAACAGCTCGAGGAAATAACAGAGATGCTCATATAGTGCAGCGCATACAAAGGGAAGAGTGAGGTGTTTTCCTGAGCACCCCCAAAGGAGGCGCTCGAAATACGCAGTGATAGGGGACAGTTAAGAAACCTGGCAGGGGCCTCCCTGGTGGCGCAGCGGGTTGAGCACCGCACTGTGAAGCATCCATGGCACAGCAGTGCAAGTTCGATCCCCGGCCAGGGAGGGACCCTCAGGGCGCAGCAGACCTCTCCTGCCTCCCACCGCTCCCCTAGGCAGTGTGTTTCAGTCCATCTGCCTGTTCTGCTCCCCACACCTCTGGCCTGCCCCTCGGTGCTTGTATGCACAAATCAATCAATCTTAAAAAAATAAAATCCCCTGGAGAGCTGGACTGCACGTCCCTTAAAATGTGCAAGTGGGGCCTCCCTGGTGACGCAGTGGGTTAAGCAACGCAATATGAAGCAAACCGCAGCCACTGCAGCACGAGTTCGATCCCTGCTGCCGGCCAGGGAAGGGACCCACATGGCGCGGCAGACCTCTCCTGCCTTGCCCGCTGCTCCCCTCAGCAGTGTACTTCTGTTGATCTGCCTGTTCTGCTCCCCGCTCTCTATGGTGAATCCTCTCGCCCCCCCACACCTCTGGCCTGTACCCCAGTGCTTGTGTGCATAAATAAATAAATCTTTAAAAAAAAATGTGCAAGTGACCTGGTAGGCTGTTCGCAACACACTGATGAGTGAAGAAGCAGCAGTGGGACCTCCCCCCTCCAGCTCCCTTACTTTCTCTGGGTGGGGGTGAGTTATGGCGACCTAGTCCTTCTCTTGACCTATTCCATTTGCCCATCTATGTTTTATTTTTTAAGCAATAAGCAGAAGCTCATAAAGCAAACTGGTAGTTCAATACATGTTTGAAATAATATCTTTATGTGACCCAAGAAGGAAGCCTGTGTCTCTCCTCTCCCTTTCCACCCAGGGAGGCCCCTGGTGGAGGAGACCTAAGTCCTGTGGTTTGTCTTTTATTATTATTATTTTAAAAGTCTGCAACTCATTGATTACCTCACTCTTTTAGCATGTGCAGAAGCTGAGAAAGGGAAGAGATAAGAGATAAGAAGAGATAAGAGGGGCCTCCCTGGTGGCACAAGGGCATGAGCACCATACTGTGGGGCTTCTCAGTCATTGTAGCACGAGGTCGATCCCAGGCCAGGAAGGGGACCCACAGGGCACAGCAGACCTCTCCTGCCTGGCCCGCTGCTCCCCTCAGCAGTGTGTTTCAGTCCATCTGCCTGTTCTGCTCCCCGCTCTGTCTCTGGTGACTCCTCTCACCCCCCACACCTCTGGCCTGCACCCCAGCTCTTGTGTGCATAAATAAATCAATCTTTTAAAAAAAGGAAAAAAGAATCGCTTCTCGGCCTTTTGGCTAAGATCAAGTGTAAAAAAAGGAAAAAAGAACAGATAAGAGATAAGAAGAAGGAAGAACTAGAATTTCAATATAGGGGATAGAGTCAATTTGTGTAATACAAACAAGTTGTATTTAATACGATGTAAATTTTTCTTCATATTCATTGAGGAACATATTAAAATGTCAAACACCTTCCCAAGTGGGATTTATGTTAACGGTGCAAATAAATAAATCATGTGTTCATTTAACAGGGAAATCTTATTAACACCTAAAGCAAGGTCATTGTGGATTTTCTTTTTTCTCATGCAAGACCTCAAAATGTTGAAATAGGCATTTGAGCAGCAAACCTTACCCTTTCACTGTATTTAAATTAAATTAAGTTATGTAAAACCACTTACGGTCTTGGCACCAAATGGGCCCAGTCATTTTCTGGCTTCTTTTGGGTGGTGTATGAGCTTTTGCTTTAATCAGCCTGTTTCAGCCACGTGAGTTCTTCCCAGTAATTCACTTTGTGCTTTTTTACATAGGTGTCATTCTCCCTAATAAACACCTTAAGTACAGATAACATTTATGCTGACCTGTCTTTACCTCTTAGATTTACCTGAGGAAATCCATTTTCCTTCTTTGGCTTCATAAGACACTTCCCAATGTTGGGAGAGCCACGTAATTAATTATCTATTAAGTCCTTTGAGTTAATTACCAAGGACGGTCTTACAAGTCTTCAAATGCTTTTCAGAGAACTTCAACAAATTTTCTAAATTTAGGAGATTTTTTTCTTGATGTAAAGTGAGTTGCAAATAGAGAGGGTGATGGCTGTTAGCACAAAAAAATAGACTCATGCATGCATTTAAAAATGTCAGCGTGCTGGTGCAAAGACCACTTTGAAGGAGATTCACTCACTCTTCTCACAGCCGCCTCCAGCAGGAGCCACCTTGCGTTCCTCCCATCAAGCCCCGCCCTGCCCCGTGATTCCACCTGCAGGCTCCGAGTCTCCAGCTGGGCATCAGTTCCTGGTGACCTTAGAACAGGTGCCCCCTCCGAATCCATCAGGGACTATGGTCTCTGGGCCCTGAGGTGCTATTTGAGCTTTTCAGTGTCCCTCGAGAAATGAGAGACCCAGTTGCAAAGCTGCCACCTGAGGGCAGAGGGAATGACGGCATCTCTGGAGAACTGCGTCAAAAGTCTCTAAGTGAATGTTTTTTCTTAGTAAGCACATTTTTTTTTTTGTATAGTCTAAGTTTTTATAATGCTAAAAATGATTTATTTACTAATTAATTAGGTCTCAGAGGAAATGACAAGTAAGTCCTTTTTAAAAAAGATTTATTTATTGACGCACACAAGAGCTGGGCTACAGGCCAGAGTCAAGGGTGGTGAGGGGAGTCACCAGAGACAGAGTGGAGAGCAGAACAGGCAGATGGACTGAAGCACACTGCTGAGGGGAGCAGCAGGGAGGCAGGAGAGGTCTGCTGCGCCATGTGGGTCCCCTCCCTGGCTGGTATCTGGGGATCGAACTCATCCTGCAGCGGCTGCCGATAGCTTCATAGTGCTGAGACTTAACCCCTTGTGCCACCAGGGAGGCCCCTCTGTCTTCTTAAATTTATATAAATAGACTTAAATACAACTTAGGCAGCCAGTCTTCATCGTGCTGGCCTATGGCAAGTGTCAGTGGCCGCGACTGGCCGGTGGTTTGACAGCACAGAAGGAGCACAGTTCTCCCCTGGGCAGTGCGGGCTGAGGGGCTGAGGGGCTGCCTCCTCTGTCCTCCCTCTGTGCCCCCAGGCTGGTCCAGTGCAGTAGCCCAGTCATCCCACCACAGAGGAAGCGTTTACTCCTCTGATCAGAGTCTTCCATGCACTGGTGGACATGTGGGTTTCCAAGCACAGAGCTGCCAGGTTACTCTGGCACTTGTCTAGGAGACAGGCAGGGGCACCCCTCTCCATATGGCAGTCTGGAATGTCTGCTGTTGTTTTATTCCAGCAATATCTCAAGCATCACTCTCAGAAATAAAAGATGCGTGCAACAGAAAAGAGTCTTATTCCACAATTAGAGCCTCCGTGACAGCAAACAAACAAGTATGAACACGGATAAACTCATGAGCGTGTTGTCTCAGTTTCCAGCGACAAAGGGATTAAGTCTCCACGGCTTGATACGAGAATCACCAGTGAAAAGACAAGTAGACCGTCTCTGTACTGCCCACTGCCCCGTGTCTGGGAGCTCCTGAAGGACCCTGCTGGCCTTGACCGTCTCTGAGTTCCTCCAGCTCCTTGGAGGGAGCTGAGGTTGGGGATCAGCTTCCCCTCAAAGCCCCTCTCCACATCTCACTTCAGTCACCTACAAAGGTACAGATTTTTTTTTTTAAAGATTTTATTTTTTATGCACACAAGAACTGGGGTACAGGCCAGACGTGCGGGAGGTTAGAGGATTCCCCAGAGACAGAGTGGGGAGCAGAACAGGCAGATGGACTGAAACACACTGCTGAGGGAGCAGCGGGGAGACAGGAGAGGTCTGCTGCGCCCTGTGGGGCCCCTCCCAGGCTGGCAGCAGGGATGGAACTCGCGCTGCAGCGGCTGCAGTCTGCTTCATAGTGCGTTGCTTAACCCACTGCGACACCAGGAAGGGCCCTACAAAGGTACAGATTTTTAAGGGTGCAAAAGGATAGCCATGACTCACATGAGAAGGATTGCTTAGAGAATTAACTGACTCAGTGACTATAAAAGGATCCACGTAGCGTTCTCTGAATCAATGTTAGTTGTTAATATGCTCATTCATCACATGCTGTTTAGTGATTTCATGTGATATGTCATATATTTCTCACGAGGGCACTGTAAGATGCTAATCTACTACAGATAAGGAAATTAAACAACAGAAAAGGTAAACGATTCACCTCCAATCCTACAAGTTAGGTCACAAAGCCCAGGCTTCCGGTGGCCTTGAGTCTGTGACCACATTCCAGTAATGCCCGTCACACCCCGATGACACCTGCAGGCCCCTGTGGTGATTGGGGAGTGCCCCCCTCTCCCCTCGTGGGCACAGCTCACGAGGAAGGCTCTGTCTTGTCCAGTATTTCACCCCTAGTTCTACAGGACTGGCCCGAGCACAGTGAGCTCTTCATACAGACATGTCGAGGGGATTAATTAGCAGATGAACCCATCGAACCCAAGGAATGTGTCTTTTTTCAGTGGACACACATTTTATCTACTTTATAACTAAAACTGAAAAATACAAGCCCATACCCTAGTTTAGTACAACAGTAACCTCCCTTCTTCTGTAATAGATTTTCTGTGTCCGTTGTAGTATTCAAAATGCTAAACATGCTCTATAACGTTGCTCTTCAAATAGTTCTGAGAAATCTCTATCAACCCAAGTGATAAAACTTTGCTCTTGACTAAGCCCCTGGGTTACATCTCTCCCCTTTCAGACCATCAAAGCCATCATTTCTTTCAAGACACAGCTTGAAGAGCTCAGGGGATTGAAGCGTGTATTTCTCCAATGACTCAGTCTGTGGATGTTTCAGATGGAAAAGTGACAAGTTGCATAAACATAAGCATTGCCGCAAAGTCTGAATGGGCTCCTGGAGATTCACAATGCCCTTTGTCACAGGCAAGGCACTTTGGGACCTACATGAAAGACCTTCGTAACTATGCTTATCCCAGAACGTCCAAACTATATTGGAAATGGAGTCTTATTTCCCAAGTTATTTCTAGTCATTTCATTTTTTTTAAGATTTATTTATTTATGCATACAAGAACTGGAGTACAGGCCAGAGTTACAGGGGTGAGAGGACTCACCGGAGACAGTGGGGAGCAGAATAGGCAGATCGACTGACATACACTGCTGAGGGGAGCAGCAGGGAGACAAGAGAGGTCTGTAGCACCACGTGGGTAAGCGTCCTGGCTGGGGATCGAACTCATGCTGCAGTGGCTGCAGATGCTTCATAGTGCTGCGCCTTAATGCCTTGTGTATTTCCCCTCATTTCTGGGTCCGCTTGGGGAAATGTAAAGACAATAGAGGAAGATCTTAATTAAAATCCAGGGCCCTTTAGGTAAGACAAAGGGACATTCCTGACCTCAGTACATCTCAGTTTCCGCTCAGTAAAGCCAGCATAACCCTGTTACCTCAGGACACACCTAGAGGAATGAATGATAAAACTGTGGCTAGCACATGGCAAAATCTTTACAAGTGCCAGTTCTTGTCCCAATCCTGTTCCTTTCCACAGTGGTTGTGGGTGGATGTAGTTCATCTAGATGCTGGTATTACCTTGAAAAAAAGGAGCGAAACATAACGAATGCGGCTAAGCCAACATGTTACTGATGGGAACATTTATTGCCGTGGTCCTCCTCATTCCCTTGGTGAGAGTAGATCTGTGATTTGATTCAACATATTTCTCTAAAGTGAGGTTTCCACAGGACTTGTCCTATTGTACACTGTAACTAGATGTTCACTTGATCAAGTCTCTTCCCTTTCTTTGTTCATAGGTCAGTTGAACTTCGCTTTCCTGCGAGTTGATTTTTTTTAAATTTGCAAATAAAACACAAAATTCTCTTGCGACTTTTAGGAAAAAGCTAATGATTTAGGAAAAATTAATGATTTTCCCTCCATTTTGATTCTCTAGTTGTCCAAGATTGTTTAACTTTGGATGAAAAGGCGGTAAGGAAGATCTGAAATTGCTATTCGTGGATCAAGTTAATGCTCACTCTCTATAGAAAAACTACTTTGGCGTGAACAAAACCCTGCGTTGATTTACGTAAGATTCCTCCTGGAAAAGGTCATTGATCTGAAAGTTGAATGAAAGGCTTGCAGGAACAAGTAAACAAGAAATACTTAGATGTCAGGCAGAAGAGAGGGCGTGCAGGGAGGGTGCTGAGGTAGACCAGATGGCCAGCTCCAGCTCAGGGCTTTTCTTGTAGGCACCATGAGTCAGTGTGGATCTTTGATCTTTGATAGGAAAGATACACACTTTGTGCAGACAGAAATATCCTATCACCTTGAGAACGACACTGCCTACGAAATGTTCAGTTCCATTTTTAACTCTGACATCTCAAATTCTATGTAAAGTGAGTTGTTCCTGAAGCATTTAATCTGTGATTAACTGGCTTTTACCTTCTTTTGTTAGAAATTACAGATTCTTGCTTAATAGTAATATGCCAAGCTACTAAATTCATCACTTAATACAGAATAAGTGCAATTTAAGCATTTAAGTAGAACAATATCTGCCAAGTGCTGATAACAGATTAAAGCATTGGCCCATAAGTAATGTCAGCAGAAATGAAATGTCTTGACCAAAGGGACAAAAACCTTCAGTAAAACAAGTTACCTAAGACACTTGCCTTAAACAACTGAGAAACTGCAAGGCGGTGCATCGTAGTAGAAATCCCTCATCGCTCTGCAAATTCTTCTGTTAGTGTCGAAAGATTAAGAAGCTCTATTTGGAGAAAATACAAAGGATAATTTTATCATAGTCTAGACTTGTACATTTCTCAATGCTGAACAATTCTGAGATAAATCCTATTTGCATTAGTCTTTCATTGTAATACTGGAGTCAATTTGCTAATATTTAATTGGGTGATTTTTTTTTTCTTTTGAATTTCTAAGTTAGATAGCTTATTGAATGAGTTAGGAAAGTTTTCTCTTCCTTGAAATGTGTTGTAGACTGAATGTGTCCTCCATGGCCCCCACCCCATATGTTAAAGCCCTAAGCCCCAATGAGCTACACCACTAGAAATAGGGCCTCTGAGGTCAATTGTACAATAGTACAATTACACTATTATAATCAGTGTCCTTCAAGCAACATTACAGCACAAAAGCAATGTTCTTGTGCTCTGTTGCTCCCTTTCCCTGTTCAACCTCTTCATTCCCCTTGTGCCTCTCCCTTTCTGGCTTTTCTCTTTCTCCCACCTTTCTTTTCCCTTCTTTCTCTCTCCTTCTCCTTCCCCCTGCTGNGTTCCCCCCCCCCCCCCCCCGTGTACACACACCTAGAAAAGGCCACACAAGGCTGTTTCCACAAACCAGAAGTGCGTCCCCACCAGAGATCACCTGGGCCACCTATCTGGACTTTGGCCTCCATGGCTGAAAACGCTGCTCAGTCTGTGGCTTTGTCATGGTAGCCAGAACGGGCTAAGACAGTAGGTGGTGGAATGCTTTACTTAATGTAGGAAATATGTCTTCCTTAAAGGTTTGATAAACGTCCTAGAAAAAAATAGAATTGTGAAGGTTTTACGGGAAATGTGTAAAAAATGGAGATTATATTTCCAATTTATTTTATGGGAAGTGATCAAATCAAGTTTTTCAACGAGGCAGTTTTTTCTAAGATGTCTTCTTCTAGAACAGAATTAATTTGCTTTAGCTTTTAATAAAACTTCTTTTTCTTTTTTTAAAATTATTTATTTATGCATACAAGAACTGGGGTACAGGCCAGAGGTGCAAGGGGTGAGAGGAGTCACCAAAGACAGAGTGGGGAGCAGAACAGGCAGATGGACTGAAACACACTGCTGAGGAGCAGCGGGGAGACAGGAGAGGTCTGTTGCACTCTGTCTGTCAGCTCCCTGGCCGGGGGTCGAATTCATGCTGCAGTGGCTGCAGATGCTTCATAGTGCCATGCTTAACCCCTTGTGCCACCAGGGAGGCCCCAAACTTGTTTTTCTTAAAGAAATAAAACCTTTTTGTGACTTTAGCTCTGGCTTCTTTTTACCATGCTAATGTTCATTCTTACCTTCTTTCTGTTTCTCTAGTTAGAATTAATGAGGTTTTTTTTATTAGTTGTTTGAAGGACCCGTTTTTCATAAACACCACTGTTTTAAACTTTTCCATTACCTTATATCATAATGTTCTATGATTGTGACTCTGTCCTTTTATCGTAACTGATTATTTTTGGTTCATTTTGTGAACGAAGTCCAGCAGGGAATGACTAATACTTTTGTCTTGTAGTAAAGTATACTCCCTCGAATACTGCCTGCCCCACCACAGAGCAGAAATGCTTTGTCATTGCAATTTACCCGCCCCCTTCTGTGACTTCCATTTTCTTATTCCAAGAATTATTTCAAAAGGTGTTTGAAAATGTCCTCTCTCTCTACTTCCCATGGCTAGCACAGAATAATTTCCATGACCTAGCAAATATTCAATTTGCTTGCACATTTCATGAACACTTGCAAGCTTTGGGTATTTTCACTTTCCAGTATGCAGTTTTACTGGTATATTTACTTAGTAGCTCATTCAAGCCTTTGTGTCATGCTGGTTCTTGTTACACCCGCGTGTTGCAACAGTGCATACCACTGTCGCCAACATGTGCGTGTTTCAAAACCATGCTACCGCCAGCCCTGAGCTCCCCCTGCCCAGCAAACGCACAGGTTAAAGCATCCCCGGCACAGCAGTGCGAGTTCGATCCCCAGCCAGGGAGGGACCCACAGGGCGCAGCAGACCTCTCCTGCCTCCCGCTGCTTCCCTCAGCAGTGTGTTTCAGTCCATCTGCCTGTTCTGCTCCCCACTCTGTCTCTGGTGCCTCCTCTCACCTTCAGGGACTCTGGCCTGTACCCCAGCTCTTGTATGCATGAATTAATAAATCTTTTAAAAAATGTAATTTTATTTCTCACTGGTATACATTAAAGAAATAATGAACCCTTTAGTTGCTGCTTTTGTGAGCTACAGTTTTCAGTCTGACACAGGCAGGGTGGGCGGTGACTTTAGGGGGTGTAAGAGTGCGTGCCAGGGAGCATTCAGGTTATTAAAAATGTCAAGTTCAGCGTGATTCCAATATTAAGTCTATTTCCTCTGTCTTTTTTTCTTTTGTCTTGGTGATATTTCCTATTTAAAATGACAGAAACCTCTTGCTCTGAAACTTCCAAGCCTGAGAAAAAAATTGCATAAAATGTTCAAATTCTGACATAGCATTTCAACTTCACTCCTGGTAGAAGAATGTCTCCAACGAACCTCATCTCATAATTTGACATTCAGGGAACTGGATTTTATTTTGGGCTACGATCTGCCTGAAATGTCAGTTTTTACCTGATTCTCAGACTCGCCTTAAGAGGGGAGGGCGCAGAAAATAAAGGTGGGAGCCTTAATGACAGGGAGACAGTAACAGGGTAGATTGGAGGTACAGTGTGTGCCTTATCACCTCCCCAGAGCCACAGCCCTCCCAGGAGAAGCCACCGGAGAAGTCATGTCAGAGGATGGTGCATGAGATGGGAAGAAGGGAAGGATAAAGTTAGAAATCACACGTTTTATCTTATAGAAATGTCAAAAACTCTATGCCAAATACTTTCAGCTATCTCTATTCAGTGTCAAATTCTCTCTCCACTTGCTTTCCTGGTACAACAGGAATTGAACATGTTTACTCTTTAATCGGTGTACTCACTCTGTTGTGTCCTCCTTCTCTCTCCTGTGTGTGCACCAGTTGAAGATACTGATGCCAACTTAATAAGCTGGCAGAGCAAAGGGCAGGTAAGCACAGAGTGCCCTTCCAAGAGGCCATACTGTTTGTAGGCATGCAGCTTTTGGTGTGACTCAGTCTGCAGGTAGGTTCATCCCAGGCTCAGGTAACTCATGTCAGAAAAGTCCTCATCAATCCCCTTCACCTAATCAATCACACCCTTCTGTATCACATCCTAGTGCTGCTCTTGTCAGGCCTTGATTTAGTAATATTTTCACAGTGATACTTAAAAACATTTTCTAGTTACAATAAATGAGGAGCTACAAAATATGCACATTATTTTTTCTGAACCCAGCACTCTCATCTGGGTGGGTATATCACCAGACTCATCTAATATCTGGAGGACCACAGAGTGACTGGGTCTAATGAATAATGAAGGAAGAATGTCTAATCCACAAGGAAATGAATTCTTGGTCTTGGGTACCCCCATATCCTTCCTTTTATTTAGGTTGACTTCTTTTCAGGTTTGACTCAGTAGTACCTGGTACTTCTTCTATGATTGGAACCCAACCTTATCTGACCTATAACATTATCTGATTTTCCCCCTGTCATATCTTTTGTCCTTCTTCTTTCCCTCCTGTCCTTTTTCCTTCCTCTCCTAAAATATTCCTTGGCACCCACCAAGTGCCGGGAGTTGGAGCTGGGGCTGGCATGACAGGAGTGAGCAAAGCAGCAGAGAACATAGCATCTTCCAGATGAGAGATAAGAGAAACATGAAGGATGGAGCTAAGTGACTCAACGTGGATTAGAGAAGACAACCACTAAGAACTTGTACTGGGAACTGAAGCCTACGTTGGAGAGAGAGATCACTTACATATCATTCATGCCATATCTATCTATATCTACCTATATATATATATACACATACATACATACATATATATATATATACAGACACACACATGTGATATTTAATACATGGACATTTCCAGCCATAAAAAGAAGCAAGTCCAACCATTTGTGACATGGATTGACCTTGAGGACATGCATGAGACAAATGAGATAAAGATGAGGCAAGAGCTCTCTTGGCCATGGACTCTAGATCAGTTAGTCCATCAGTCAACCAGTGACTCTTCTCTGATGTCAGTGGCCCCTGGGTGCCACCATAGCAGCAGTATGACTCCATATGTGCTTCTACCACTAAATTCGGAGCTGCTTGAGGGCAAAGGTCACACTGTGGTCTGTGCTTGCTGGACAGTGTGTGATACAGGGGACACTCAACAACTGCTTGGTGAATGGATACATGATGCCTTAGGATATTATAATAAATTGGAAAATCTTATTTATAGTATAAAATATGGACTTTAATAATGTACTGGAGACTGTACTTCCCATTGCTGGACATAATTGAATGTAGACTCTATAAGCTAACCCTACACGACCCCTTAGAGAAAACACATATATAACCTTTCTCCCAAATTAAGCCAATATATTCAAAAGACCAGGGTGTTTTCGCTGACCTCCCCGTGAAAGCTGCTCCCCCCCCAATACATAGACTGTTAAAATCCTAGACTCTGTTCTCAGAGAAGAATTTTTGCGAACTCAGTTTTTGCTAAGTACAGAGAGTTCTTCATTTCTCATCCGCTGAGATGTTTTAGGAACCAGTTGTTACAGTGATTGCTTAAACTAAACTGAGACTATTTGGAGTTTGTCCTAAATTTATATATTTCTTCCTGCATGAGTGCTCACCACTCATGGATTTATCGTCCAATGCTCATGTCGCTTTTGTCTTGCACACCACACTTCTGATGACATTCTTTTCATCTTAAAGCTAAAAGTTCAGGTATATTTACTGTTGTCATCTGCTTGCTGATGCTCAGATCGGCATAATTCTGTGGGAAGGAAGCCCATCTGGAGCTACAGCGTGGATTATTTATGGGGAAGACAGTCAAGCAGAGAAAGTCCTGGCCACTCTCTCTCTCTTCCCTGCTCTGAGTGCTGGTGGTGTCAGATTTAGCAACCTGCAGTAGAAACAGGTACAAACCCCATTCCACCCTCCAGGGGACTGAGAACTAGCAATATTATCGCACTTACATGTCCACTAATATACTCAGTTATTTTGCAACCCCTTTTGGGGAAAACAGAATGATGTGGATATAATGTATTCAGAAAAGGGGGGAAAGTTTTTTTCTGGTTTAAATGAGATTTTTTTTTAAACAGCAATTAACTCCCAAATTACAAATTATATAAGGCTACATGAAAAAAAAAAAGCCAGAAAATACTTTTGTGTTACTTGGTTATCAGATGTATACACTGATATTTTTTTTTCAGGGATCCATCTAAAGAAAATACCAGATGTGCATTTGACGTGTCTTTTATTTGTGTATGTACAAAATGTGCTCAAAGGGGACATTTTCTTTTTTCTTTCTTCTACATCAAAACAGATTAAAAAAAAATTCCATGTGAGCTGCATTGTGCTTGCTGGCATTAAAAAATCAGACTTCTATTTTCCTAAGTACGAAGTAACGATTTCCTAAGAAAGCTTAGAAGGCAGACCCAAGGGAACTTGTTATTTAGAATCTAATAAAACAACATTCCCCCCAAAATCCCCTACAAAAACTGACTGTAAGTATGTGGTCAGAGACCTCCTTTTTCTGTGTAACTAGAAGAAAAAGTTATTATTTTTAATTTAGGAAAATGAAGTTTGGATCTGGGCTTGGGTTCCTATTTGTGTATTAGTCCCATTTCTGCCACTAAGTAATTTTCAGAAATGGCTTTTTCTTTTGAGTCTCAGTTTTCAAACAAGCCTTTAGGCTAAAAGGCATCATCTAACCCTCTTCCTTTAGTAAGAACTGGTAATGAACAAGCAGCATTTCAGTGAAGCCAGAGGAAGCAGCTCTGGGGCGACAACATAGTGTTTGTAATCAACCCACTCTACCGCTCGCTGGCAGAGGTATGAGGAGGGTAAATCTCAGGTTAAGTGTTCTTCCTTATTTATACAATAGAATAAAGACCTAGAGAAGTTCAGCGGTTGCTGTGATAAGAGAGGAATGGGTGAACCCCCCACCCCAGGTTTTCGGGGAGCCCATCGCCTTGACCTCCAGGGGCCTCCCCGGGGTGAATCTGCTCTCGAGCCCTCTCTCCCCCAGACCCTCTTGCGGGGGCCATGGCCTGCGGTTTTGGGTAGTGATGGAAAGGCCCGGCGCATGGGCGTTTCAGGGGCGGGGGGCGGGGGGGCCCCCAGCGGTGAGGCACTTGGGGTTCCCAGAACTCCACAGCCCCTGCTCCCAGGTCTCTGGCTCAGTCCCCATTTCCCTCCTTCCTTGGGGCAACACAGTGACCCCGACAGAGTGCAGAGGCTGAGGGAATGAGGAGCGGGCTGGTGCCCAGGAGCTTCTGCCTCGATTCACCACCCCAGCAGAGCAGGCGCGGGATTGGTACCCACGAGCGAGGAAGCTGGACCGCGGGAACCACTCGCGGAGCAGAGGACACACGGTGAATGCGCTTTCGCTCCAAATGTGTTGTGGTTCAAGGAAGGCAGCTAGTTTGGGAACCTGGGTGAACAGATGTGAAATACTGGCACATCCGGATGAGGGCTGGGGACGCCCCCAAACAGTGAAGTTAATGTTGGAAACCCCAGGAGGTGACGTGGCCTGCCGCTACAGCTACAGGTGCACCAGCACGCCCTCAGGTGTCTTAGGGGGGGTTCTGGTCTCCTGGGTCGCATCCTTCTGACCCAACTGCAGGAAAAAGGTGCATCATCTGGGAGGCCTAGGGGGAAGACGCCCCGGAACCCCAGTTTCCAGGGTGGGGCTCACGATGTCTGTTTAGAGCCAGGGGCCGGGTTTCAGGGTTCCTGTCCGGAGCTGAGCTGGGCGCAGATTTAGCCAAATCTAATAGAAGAACAGGGGGCTCCAGGTTAGAGAAAATGAACGTGGGGCCGCGAGAGTAAGAAGTTTGAACTCCAGCATCAGAGCCAGGACAATGGCTTCCTTTATGGGAGCAGTTTGACTGCTTGGGGGTTCCCCCTTACTTTTAAGAAATTAATGGAAGTGCTCACCAGTCCGCTGATGATCGACACCCCCAGTCTCGCTCTGTGCGCACCGCCCGGCCCACGCTGGGGTGGGAGCCCGGAGAGGTTTACAGCCTCTCGCTAGTGGCCTATTAGGCCCAGCTCAACTTTTTGGTGATTTTTCTTCATTCGATAGTTATTGGTCCACAGAGAAGTTATTAACCCTAATGATACTTTAATTAAAGATTATTTTCTTCTGACTCCTGTAGACAGGGGGCTCTCTGGGGCCCAGAGATCCTGCCTTTTATCTCCACTGGGTGCTGTGGAGTAAGCCACTTGTAATGTGCATTATTTATGGTACAAGGATGTTTCATGGCATTTTTTTTTCTAGCTGGAATGATGCAAATTAATTTTAGCATCATGGAATATTAGCCTGTGAAGTAGCAGTTCTCCCTCTGAGCCATGGCGAAAGTGATGTATGAGCCATTGCTAGCTCATCCAGAAGGTTTTCTTAACTGTAGACAGAATCTGCCGGGCCGGCCCGCGACTTGCCAACAGCTCCCACTGCTAATGCAGGACACAGCTCTGATCCATTGGCACCAGTGAATTACAGATGAAATAAAGGAAATTGCCTAAAAGTGCACAAACTCAAAAAGGTGGATTCTCATCACAAAAGGGCATGAGTCTTTAAGAAATTAAAGAGACAGGGACCTCCCTGGTGGCACAAGGGGTTAAGCACCACACTGTGAAGCATCCGCAGCCACTGCAGCCCGAGTTCAATCCCCAGCCAGGGAGGGGACCCACAGGGCACAACACAACCTTCCTGTCTCCCTGCTGCTTCTCTCAGCAGTCAGTGTATTTCAGCAGATCCACCTGTTCTGCTCCCCACTCTGTCTCTGGTGAATCCTCTCACTCCCCATGCCTCTGGCCTGTACCCCAGCTTTTGTATGTATAACTAAATAAATCTTAAAAAAAAAAAGAAATTAAAGAGATAAGGACGTGAAAGGCAGCAATCATGTCTGGAATTCCAGCAATCCCTGGAATGTGCTCTTTTTCGGGGTGGAGATGAGTGACTTGATATCAGAATCTCGCTTTCTTATTTTATATTTTAATTTATTTTAATTATTTTCTTACAATATTTGCTTTTTTTCTAGGTGTAGTCCTCACAGAGTGTCCACCACCAATTCACCCGTGTGCCATCACCACAGTCCCTTGTGCTCTTCCCATCCCGGCCTTGTTCCCAATCCCTCCCTCTTCTCGGCAGATGACTCTGATTTGTAGTTGTCCAGTTATTTTTGTTCTGTTTTGTTGGTGTTGTGGATATACCTATTATTTTTCCCTTGATCCCCTATATTCCTCTTGTAAGTGAAACCATCCAATATTTTTCTTTCTCTTTCTGACTTATTTCACTGGGCATAATCCCTTCTAGTTCCATCCATGTTTCTGCAAATGGCTCTAGTTTACCATTTTTGATTGCTGGATAGTATTTCATTGTGTAAATATACCATACCCTCTTGATTCAGTCATCTATTTTTGGGCATTTGGGTTGATTTGAAGTCTTTCTTCTTTTAATAGTGACAAGACTTGTTGGCAAGGGAGCTGATAAGGACCCCGTTGCTTTCTCCCGGTGGCTGCTGGGTACCCAGTGTGGATACTGCTGTTCAGGGAAAATCAGAGCTCTCTTTCCATAGCGTCCTGCTAGGAAAGCTGGAAGCAATAGGCAAGTAACTTATGATGCAGAACACGTTGACTCAGAAGCATCTACACACGAGCTAGGCTGACTTAGGCCAAGATGAGTTTGGGTATAACATTTAGGTTATATTATAGGCAGATGGAATTTTTCTCATTCAAAAAATTTGCAATATCTGGATTTGCACAATACTCTTTCAGCTTCGTTTGTATAAGTGGACATGATAAATTTAGGAGCCTTTTTTCCTGAAGCAAATAAATGCCACCTGTTAAAATAATACTCTTGACAATGGTGTGTGTTTTCCCAATCCACTAATCTATGCAAGTCGTCAGGGTAAAGCTTCTTCACACAATAATAAAATATATTATTTTATTATACATTATTATATATTATATTATTTTAATATACATATATTATATATTCTTCACATTTCTAGTTATTTAAAAATATTATATATGTATAGAATATGTGTGTATATGTGTACAGAAAATTCAAAAATATATAATCACTTATATAATGTAGGAAGTACATAGTTTCAGATGAAAACTATAAAGATGTTGCATTCCACAGATTGCAAAAGGCATGGTGAGTAATAAAGTTCAAGTCTTCTGATTTCAAGTAAAAAGATTTCTATAATTGATCTGCAGTATTAAAAACTTCTACAAATAATTCACCACAATCTTCATATATATGTATATGTAATAATTCTGCAAGATTTCATAGCTACATATCAAAATATTTTTATAAACATAACTCTGTTTTAGCTTACAATAACTTTGTGGGTTGGGTGTCATTATTATTCTCTGTATAAACATAGGCAAACCCAAACCCAATCACTTGCCAAATTCACTCAACTTTTTAGAAGAATTCAGATTCAAAAAGATAGCTATACAAAATAGCTGAAAATCACAAACATTAATCCTTTCACGTCTTATTAGCTTTTTAAATAATTGTATTGCTTCAATGGGCTGTGCCATTGAACCTGTTATTTTTTTCTGATTTAACTAAATTACCCCATGAATATATTTTTTCAGATCTATAGGTTATTTCCCAATTTCAGCTTGAAAGTCTGTGATTTCATGTAACTATCCAGAGAAATTTCCATTTTGGCTGAGGCAGGAGCATGCAATGGCTGAGAGCATTTTGAGATTACAGGATGAGTATCAAAACCTTTGAAAAAGTAATACAGGCTTTAAAAACTGTGTCTGCAAAAACCAAAAATGAAAAGACAAGGACAAATTGGGGACCCTTGGTGGGGAGGGAAGAAGGGGAGGGTGGAGGGCAGACCGGAGCACGGGGGACTGAGGTGATGGTGCACGGGTGATATGGTGATGGGGAATACATGGGGATTACAATTGATGTCAAATATATATAAATAAAAAAAATGTTAATAAAAAATAAAATAAAATAAAACTTTGCAAAAAATTAAATAAAAACCGTGTCTGGTATTTGAGTACTTCACTGTATGCGTGGATGGAAGCCATGGTTTTCCAAACATGTTCCAAGGAAAGCAAAATCCCACGTGACCTGCGTGGTGCATGTTTACGTGTGACGCCCTCCCACCTGCTCTCTTCAGTGCTTGTGGAAACTATTCCCAAGCAGAGTCTTGGCAAAGATGCAGATGAGGTCTGTTCTAGAGCCAGTTCTTGGGGGACCTTTGTTGGTGCGTGTGTCTTCCATGTCCGACCCGGCTAGGTCCTGCCAGAGCGTGTCTTCATCTTACAGCAAACACAGCTGGCTCTACGTTCATGACTTCCACTAGGTAAGTGGGAACAGAGACACCTAGTTTCCTTAAAGACCAGCATGCTGTACACAAAGTGTTTCTGATTTGTCCTTGTCTTTTTGTTTTTGTTCTGTTGTGATTTTTTTTTAATTGTTATTATTCTTTTCCTTGCTCACATATTGGTTCCCTTACATTCCTCCTAGAAGAGAAACCATCTGGTATTTTTCTTTTGCCTTCTGTGACCGTGCACTGGTGAACAGTGGTTGGAAATCCATGGGGACCACAATTGATGTCAAATATACATAAATAAAGAAAAAGAGAAAAAAATCCTTAAGAGTAAGAAAAATAAAACAAGCATGCTATAAATGTGGGTGGAGAGAAAGGGACCTTGAAAAGGGATTTTTCAACGAAAAAAATCCTCACAGTGGAATCTTCCAAAAATTTGCACCAGAATTCCCTAAGCAGAAGTCAGACATCTTTGTTTGAAAGATGGTCCCTTTGTCAACCCCCACATTTGGGAGCCAGTGGTACAGCACAGCATCCTGAACAATTTCTGTCATGCCTTCCTCTTGCCTATCTTTGATATCCTTTTGGTATTTTCAGGTGATATGCATGGAGAACTATAATAATATTTTTAAAAACCAACAAAGGCACTTGCAAACATTTACTATTAAGAGACACAAAGTCTTGGGCCTCCCTGGTGGTGCAGCGGGTTGAGCACCGCACTGTGAAGCATCCACAGCACAGCAGCGTGAGTTCAATCCCCGGCGAGGGAGGAACCCACAGGGCGCAACAGGCCTCTCCTGCCTCCCCGCTGCTCCCCTCAGCAGTGTGTTTCAGTCCATCTGCCTGTTCTGCTCCCCACTCTGTCTCTGGGGAGTCCTCTCACCTCCCACAACTCTGGCCTGTACCCCAGCTCTTGCATGCATAAATAAATAAATCTTCTAAAAAAAAAGAGTCACAAAGTCTCGTTAACTTTGCTGAGCAAATTATAGAGGGTGGACGTGTGCTCTCGTGCGGGTCTCAGTGGGGTCCCCTAGGCTGTGGGCTGTGGGTTATTGCTGGGCAATATTGCTGTCAACCCGTGTTTCTTCTAGTGACCATGATTTTTTGGTTGATTCTCTCTCAGATCAGATAAATACTAGAGAGTCACTTAGCTTAACCTTACCCGGACGCGAAGGTTCTCGTTAAATGCAGCAGGTCAAACACTGCCCTTTCCAAGCTGTAACAGTTAGGGGAGAGGTTGCTGGCTGTGTCCAGTGAATGGGGGAGATTCCTGGAGGAACCTCAGCCTCTTGAGGTTCCCATTTTTCTTCTTTGGTTTCCTCTCAAGAATCCTCTGATTTGAAAACTGGCTTCAGAGAAATCAATTTGGCTAAAATGAGGAGATATAATCTCTTAAGTCCTCTTAGGAGGTTGCATCTAACCAGTAAACTTTAAGGAAATAAATGCAGCGACTGAGCTAACGGGAAACCCCTTTCCTGTGCTCATTTTTTTCCCTCCCTGGATGCTTCTGCTGGGGGCCGGGGGCGCTGTGCCCCGGATGCGTCACAGTGCGGCACTCAATGCGCTGTGCCACCAGGGAGGCCCAGAAACTACATAATTAAGGTTTTATATTTTCTTCCAGTAGCTGCAGGGGCTACCAGGGGCCCCCGAAGGACGGAAGTAGTCTCCATGGTTTGGATACGAGATGCCTCAAGCTAAGGGCACTGGTTGGTCAAGTCAATTTCTCTGTTTTGAAACTAGGGAAAGAGGGTGGCAGAGGCATAGAGAGAAAATAAGGGCTTTTTTGTGGGCATATTGGAGAGAACTAGAGAGGTGGACTCACATCCAAGGAAGGCAAAGGAACGGAGGAAGTTTTCTTCCTACTTTGCAGCCAGAAGAAATTCAGAATCACTTGTTCATATTGCTTGGAGCAATGAAATGTCATGCATTTAAGTTAGAAGTCTGCAACACTTTTATTTTTTAAAAAAAATTTTTAAAAGATTTATTTATTTATGCACACAAGAGCTGGGGTGCAGGTCAGAGTCACGGGAGGTGAGAGGGTTCACCAGAGACAGAGTGGGGAGCAGAACAGGCAGATGGACTGAAACACACTGCCCCCAGGGCAGCAGCCTGCAAGGCTGGAGAGGTCTCCTGCGCCATGTGGGTCCCCTCCCTGGTCGGGGGCAGGGATCGAACTCATGCTGCAGTGACTGCGATTTGCTTCATAGTGTATGCAACACTTTTATTAAGCACCTTAAATGCTTGATAAACAAGCTGCTGCCTTGTTTTTTTCACTTAAGTATGTCTCAAATGTTGTGAGAACTTTATATTAAGGAGGAGTCTTACTGTTTTTAAATGAACAAGAAGGTATTTTATTACAACTACAAAAAACAGTGTTTGGAGTGCTTATCAGCTTTGTTGGATTACTATTTCAAATGTTATTATTTAGTCTCTTAAGCAGTGAGCAGACCCTGAGATGAAATATTAACATAAGAATAATGCATTAGGTCCTATTCCACCTTCTCTTGGATGTCACAGGCAACAAAAGGAGTAAAAAGGAGTTTCTGAATGGCTAAGATGAAGCAAATGATAACCTGCTTGCAAAGCGTTTAGTGTGTATGTGCTGATAACTCAGCAGGGGGAAATATATGCTTTCTTTGTAAATGATAATTTATAAAATGCAAGCCAATATTTTGGAGAAACTGTTTTAATGATGTAAATTGTGCAATATATATGCATGCCTTTTGCACTCAAATACGATGTTTAAATAGGTAACACATTTATCAACTTGTGATACATCTGAATTCCTATTATAAAATATATTTCCCATTTCTATTCGTGGCAATTTTCATGCTAATTAGTATTTTTGCCTTTCTACAATATGCATACATTAGCATAAATATCTGGCTATACGTCTAGGTTATATGTGAAAATGCTTTCAAAGCTAAGAATATTTGCAGAGTTTGTGTGAGGTAAGAAAAACTGTTTAATATTTGTAAATACATCATTCTGTAATAAGATTTTCTTGTATAAATAATGTGTGTTCAAAGACCAGTTGGCTGCGGCTATTTGCAGATTATTAATGGTGTTACTAACAATGCTGAGAAATTGATTAAAAAATAATACTGGAAAATCTCTACAATGTCAATCCCTTGGTAAAAAATCATGCTGCACCTTTTATAATTATAAGATGTTCTAACAAATCTAGACCTTCAAGTCTACCGAATTCTGTAGAAAAGATAAGCCTAGATTGTAAGATGAGGGGAGGGTGTTTAAGACACATTGGTTGACACCCTGATTAAGGGAACAGAGTTGTCAAGGATGCAGCTGCATTATTCAGACACACCTGCACCTGCCTCCCTGGGGTTTGGCCTCTCAAGCTGCCTCAGTGTTCTGTAGAGCTCACCCTCATCACAGGAGCTGCTGTTTTCTCCCTACGGAGTCCCCCTGGGGACAGCCTTAGAGCACAAATGCAAAGCACAGCCAGACAGAGCCACTGGCCTGGCTCTTGCTCATATTCTCTTCTTCCCCTGGATGACCAAAGAATGAGTTAATGAGGTTACCCGATTCCTCTAGGGTCACCATCCAAATGCAGCCTTGCCAGGCACTGCTCCCGAGCTATGGTTAACTGTCAAAACTTTTATTATTCTAGCATGTTTATTATTCACAGGGCTTTGCTAAAAACTGGCACTCTATAAAATAACTAAGTTTTATGCTGATGCATTTTATATTTTCATTTATTCATATTTTACCTGTTATAAAATTATATGTTTTAGATTCGTTTTATGTTTTTCACATGTATTTTCACCTTCTCTATGTAGACCTGCAGAGAGTATACTTACCATGATTAGGCAGAGAGAGATCTCAGCACAAATGATCAAAAGCAGGGCCCGGGAAAACACTGGAATTTGTTATATTGTGATACAGCAACAGGCAATTCTATATATTGCATCTTTCAATCTTACACTAACTCTGTAACGTAGGTGTGTTTATCATCATTTTTATAAATGAGGGGCAGAGAGAGTCATTAGCCAATGGTGCAGAAGGAAGGCTCATGTATGAGGCTCTTGTTACTTCAAGCCTGAAACTCCTCATTATCTCATATGCTTAGGAAGCATTTCATTCATTTGAAAGTAATTTTACTGCATCCTGGTCATTTTTATTAAGTTTATTATCAGCAGCTATACATTTATGACTGGCTTTGCTAGATTTTGACGATAACATGGGGTTGCTGACTACACATTATAAGCACGAATCACTTAAACGCCAAGCTGGAGGTGATGGTGGCTTGTGTGTGTGAGTGTGTTGAATGTGTATGCATATGTGTGCATTTTCATGTATATGTCTGTGTGCACGTGTGAATGAGTATGTGTGCACAAGTGTGAGTGTGCATACATAAGTGTGTTCTGGTGTAGGTGTATGAGTATGCAGACATGTGAGTGTGTGCACATGCACCCTTACTTATTTATACTAATACACATGCATGAATCCCAGAAAAGCTTATTTTTACTTAAATCAGGTAAAGGAGAGATATCTGACTCTAGATACAATCCCTGTGTGAACCTCAGATGTTTTCAGATAGAATATTACTCTCTAGTCATCCCCTCATGCAATATGTGAGCGGGTGTGTGTGTGATTGTTGGTTCAGCTGCGTGTCATTCACCATCACCACGTGTTTGGATGTGTTTGCAGATGCACTTGTGTTGGTGTCATGCAAAGCCACTGCTTTTATCTTAATCTAGGGGACAAATCTCCTCTTGCTCTGACTCAAAATCACCCAGTCTCTGGTCTGTGTACAGAAGACACCCCATGTGCATGGTCTGGGCTCACGCAGGCACTGTGGTCGCTGAGGACAGAGGCCACCGTAGCTGTTCTTGGGAGCTTCCGTACCTGTGGCTGACGTTGGAGACTGGAGAGACTGGGACAGCTGTGCTCCACGCCCCTCACACCCCCCAGATTCTGCTTCCCCTGCTCAAAACCCGCCTGCATTTGCTCACAAATGACAACATCACTGCCAGAGGTGGGTGTGACCGGAAGGACTGTCGGGCCACCCCTGGAAAGTCGCACGCTGTCACCGTGCATGCTCCCTTTGTCAGAGCATGCCACAGGGCAGCCCCTCTCCCGGGAGCAGCCACCTCCTTCACAGGAGCAGATGCCAGGAACGTGTTGTCCTGTTTATTCCACCACGAACACAGACGATCAAAGCGGCAGTTACCAAAACGGGGCCTCCAGTGGCCAACGACCCGAAGCATCAAAATAGTCTTCGTTGGAAATAAAACGAGTCCCGTGTTTTTCCTTCCCAGACACAAATACACATGTGTCTGCTTGTTCCGCTCAGCTCTTCTAACGGAGACCCTCAGTTGTATGGCGTATCTGTCCTCACGTGTTCAGCCGAGGCAGGTGATCGCATTTGACATTGACTGTGGCAAGCTTTCTTTCCTCTCTGTGTGTAAATAAGGTGACTGATGTGGCGGCTTCAGTCAGCCACCTTTTCTGTTTTCTTGCTACCGATAAATAAGGAAGGATCCATTGAGAAAGAATATTACTTATTTATACTAATACACAATGCACGAATGCAGAAAGCCTTATTTTTACTTAAACCAGATAAAGGAGTGGTATCTGACTCTCCACACAATTTCAGTGTGAACGTCAGATGTTTTCAAGCAGAATATTACTCTTCAGTCAGCACCTAATGTAATACGTGACGTCTACAGCTGAAGAAGTAGGAAGAAAATGACATTGAGAAATCAATATCCTTTTTGGCAACACAGCCAATCAAAAATAAAATATCAAATTAGACGATAAAATGCTTCATGGGCTTTTCCTATACGTTTTATTAAAAGAAAAGTCATCTGATTGCTCTAAAGAAAGCCTTTATTTCTCATATTAAGACACTAGACACAGCGTGTTGTGGATTATTTCTTACCTTTTTTGGAAGGGATGTTTGCGGTCAATGCGGAAAGTAAAATGAGCTGCCTTTCTAATAAGCTGAGAGAGAACACAGGATAATACAGTGCTTTGGCATGACAGCAAGTTTTAGTGGAAAGAACAAAACAGGGAATTACGAGAAATAAAAACCCAGTCAATTTCACTTTCTCGGAGCTTTATTTTCCATGTACATAAAATTGATGCTATCAAATATAATAATAACTCAGGGAGGGGCTCTGGGCTGTCAGGCCTGATGTGGTTAGTTAATCTTCTCCATGAGGAAAGTGCAAAACTTTACAAGGGTGTCAAACACAACAATTTTGGAACTCTTTAAACCAACTAAAGGCAGTAAACAATTTAAGAAACATGTCTTTCTGGAAAAAAAAAATTCTAGAGCTTTGAATAAGAGCATCACTAGTCCAAAGTCTACTTGCTTGAGGGGTTCTGTCCTCCTTATCTTTCCTACAGGTCAGTAAGTGAGAACAACAGTTTTCCCAGCATGAGGTTGCCCAGAAAAACAACAGCTCAAAGACGCTGACTCAGTGTGAAACAGAATGAACTCTGTGCCACTGTCAGCTAAACATAGGGAGCGCCTTAGAAAACACACAAGGAAAATCCATAGCCTTGCTTCGCTGTGGTCACCGTCCCAGTTGGGGTAAATGGTTCACTAACTAGAAACATGACGGGGGAGGGGGCGCTCTGGAAATGAGAGTCACATAAGGGCCGGGCTATCTCTTTACACATCCCAAGTCATGTTCTCACAGTAGGAGAAGCAAGACAGCTTGGCAGAGAGTAAAGGTCAAGGGAGATGCGAACTGACTCAACACAGCGTTCACAATTCCCACTGCACAATTCCCGCACAATGAATAAAGAGGGTGCAGACCACGTAGCCCGAGGTGTTTCAGCACAATATTTGCCCAAATCACTGGCTGAACCCTAAGCTCCACTGAATAGAGGCAATCACTGGGAATTTAAATGAAATGCCCAATAAGGACTAAAAAACTTGAGCCAAGTTTGATAGTCACATATTTAAGGGAGATGGGTTTCATGATATAAGCTATGAAGAGCTACAAAGAAGAAAAGAGGAAAAAGCAACCTTAGAGAAATAAATAAGAATCCAGAGTTATATGATAATATGTAATGTAAAATGTCCAACTTTCAAACAAAAATGTTGAGATATGCAAATGGAAGTGCAGACTGATTAGAGAGTTAAACAAAATATGATGACAATCAATCAACAAATATGGGCATCTGGAAAACAGAAACAATTTGAATTTCTAGAGTTGAAAAGTACAATTACTGAAATATTTTTAAAAAACTCACAAGATGATTTCATGAACAAACTTGAAACGGTATATGTGTGTTTTGTATGTGACTGTTGCTTAAAATACTCCCATCAAACATGGTGCTGAAATGCTGGCTAGTGTTTCTAAGCACAAAAATGCTGCAGGGTCACAGGAATGTAATGCCTGTTCCCCTGGAAGCAATGGACCAGAATCCACCAGTTCAGACAGCTGGGGCTCTGCAGAACACAACTACTTCTGTAGTCATGGCTACTTGTGACTAAGTGACAGAATTGAATTTGTGGTTGTGTGTCCATATTTTCTCCTTTAGTATCTTAATGCCTTTTATTTATTTTTTATTCTATTTTTCCCCTTTAATTTATATATCTTTGACATCAATTGTAATCCCCATGTATTCCCCATCACCACATCACCAGTGCACCATCACCTCAGTCCCCAGTGCTCCCGTCTGCCCTCAACCTTTCCACTCCCCCCTCCCCACCAAGTGTCCCCAATTTGTCCTTGTCTTTTCATTTTTGGTTTTTGTGTTTTTATTGTTATTATTATTATTGTTCTTATTCCTTTCCTTGATCCTTATTTGGTTCCCTTATATTCCTCCTAGGGGAGGAACCATCTGGTATTTTTCTTTTGCCTTCTGACTGACTTCGCTGAGCATCATCCCTTCCAGTTCCACCCATGTTCCTATGAATGCGTCTAGTGTTTCTTTTTTGATTGCTGAATAGTATTTCATTGTGTATATGTACCACAGCTTCTCATGTAACTTTATTTGGTTATTTATTTTAATTTTTATTTATTTTTTTCTTACAATCTTTGCTTTCTTTCCTAGGTGCAGTCCCCACAGAATTCCCACCACCAATTCACCTGTGCACCATCACCGCAGTCCCCTGTGCTCTTCCTGTCCTGTCTTAATCCCAATCACTCCCTCTTCCCTGCAGAATGTCTCTGATTTGTATGTGTCTATTTATTTTTGTTTGTTGTGTTGTGTTTTTATTTGTTGCTGTTCACGTTATCACTATTTTTCTCTGCCATCCCCTATATTCCTCCTATACATGAGACCGGTATTTTTCTTTCTTTTTTAAAATTAGATTTATTTATTTATATTTGACATCATTTGTAGTCCCCAGGGAGTTCCCACCACCATTTCACCCGTGCATCATCACCTCAGTCCCTTGTGCTCTTTCTGCCCTCAACCCTGTCTTTGACCACCCCCACCACCCCTATGGTCCATTTGGCTTATCTTTGACCTTTTGGTCTTGTTGAGTTTTTTTGTTGTTGTTGTTCTTTCTGACTCATTTCCCTAAGGATAATCCTGTCAAACCTCCATGTTTCTGAGAATGGCTCTAGTTTATTTTTTTGATTGTTGAAATAATATTCCATCATGTACATATGCCACCTCTTCTTGATCCAGTCATCTATTTTTGGGCATTTGGGTTGATTCCAAGTCTTACCAATTATAAATAGTGCTGCGATAAACATAGGGGTGCATGCATTCTTTTGAATTAATGTAAAAACATGTGACTTTAAAAGCAATAATTTGAAGATTGAAGTTTTTGGTTTGTTAAATTGTTTATATGATATAAATGACCATGTTGAACATGGAAGGGGTAGATAATGAGTAATTAGCTAAAGTAGATCATACTCAAAAATTATTTAGTATAGTCCCTAGAACTGCCACCAGAAAATATAAAATAAAGCTAAAATTAAACCAGACCAAAACATAACAGAACATTTAAAATGCTTTGCAAAACAAATTTGCTTTACACACAAGAAAGCAATAAATGAGGAGCAGAGCAACAACAACAACAACAAAACAAAATAATACCTATGGAAAACAAATAGCAAAATAACAGACAACATACTTATTATTGTGTAAAAATCACTTGGAGGATGCTCATTGCACATCAGTCTATCTCCATGGGATGAAATTTTAGGTTCAGAAAGTGAAGACGTGATTGTTTTTATTTACAAATCGATTGTTTAATTTTTTTCAAAACAGGTATTATATGCCTTTCTAGTTAAAATTTAATTACGATGTTAAATAATTGGTAAACAATTATAAAGTCAAAAATATTTTATTAGTCATCAATCTTTCCTTCATTGATTTTCTTCTAAACAGGTTATGCTTTTACCTTCCTGAATGGCCCAACTACAAGAGGTCCTTCTGAGATTATTAATGAAATTAATAATATTTCATTAATATTGGCCCAGAATCATCTGCCCCAAGGATTTCTGTGCGTGTATATGTTTGTACAGACTGGGCCATGACTCCTATTCTCAGCTGTCCTTGACAGCTCTGAAGCTGACAGTGTTGCGTTCAAGGTTGGGGAACTGGTCCCTTGTGTGTTGAGCTGAGATTCTAACATGCAGGGAGAGTTCAAGGCTTTCACTCCTTCCTCCAATTCACTACCCCCTCTGTACTATTCCATGCAATCATATTATGGAATCTGGTAAAAATGCACCTAATCTAGGTCCTGGGGTGGGGAGGGTGTGGTAAGTTGATATTCCGGGACACAAAGTGAAGAGTTAAAACCATTGCTTTCAGAGAGGAGTTTTGGACTCTCTCTTTCTTTATAGTAACCTCTCTTGAGTGTTCATAACCTCTTTCCTCTGCTCCTCTCTGTCTCTCTTGGCCTCTGTCTCTCTCCACAACCATGCTTGCACATCTCACCATTCCAGGTCCTGCCACTGACTAGTCTCTTCCTCTTTTATATCCTGTGCATCTCCTTACATTGTACCATTGATGGGTCCAGTGGAAAAGAGGCATGAAAGAGGCTTGAAGTCACTCTTTTCAGGCTGGGGAGAGAACATTTTCCTTCAGCTGGGCTGGTTTTCTAACTTCTTAGATTGTGTGGTGATAACGAAGGAATGGACATAGGTGGTGCATAACCTGGGTGTAATGGAACAAAGAGTGATTGTGTATCTGCTTCTTGGCGAGATACAATGCTAGAGAGGCAAATGAGTGTGTTTCACACATGGTTGGTGGGGTAGAAGACCATAAGCTTTAGTCAGAATCAAAGGAAGCACTGGCACCACGGGTCCTCTCAACAGAGGTGCCCACAGACCCTGTAACCACATCAGGTAGCTGGGAACAATTTGGGAACCTGGTAGAACATAGTTATACTCCTAAAATAGAATGATTCACTGTGCTACATCTTCTAAGCCATTTCTTACTAGAATTTTAGGTTTGAAATTCATTCTGTTTAAAAAAAATACTTGAAACTTTCTGTATTCTATAGAAATCTATTTTGGGTAGGATTGGATCTGATTTAGTAACAATTTATATTCAGTTTTCACACAGTCTTTTCATTAAGAGTCTCAGGTTATTTTTAATAGACACTACTTTATAAAGACAATAAATAAATTTCATTAATAATCTCAGAAGGACCTCTTGTAGTCTTATTAAGTAAACATCTATCTCTTAACTAAGCAACATTTCTCATAAGTATATAAGCCCTTACTTTCTGAGAATGTGAAATAATGGGATAATTATTTTTATGTCTCTAGGTTGGGTTCATACTGTTAATGCCATAAAAAAGAAAAAAAAACCCTCATTTTTCACTTGCTAGCCTCCCCAATTAGAATATTTTGGTAACATTAGGTTCTAGATTAGAAGTTTACTTAATGAAGCTGCTAGATATCTTTCAATTAAACGAATGAGGATCTACAAGAAGATTCTGGTCACAGGAGGCAAGCAGGTATGATGTATTCAGATGCAAAAACCCATTTATCAGATACCCAACTTCTTAGCCCTGCTGGTCCATTAAGGTGTTATTAAAAGAGTTTTATGAATTATTTATATTGAAGGCATATGACTTTTAATACTGTTTAGATGGGCGCACAGGGAAAAAATGCCCTAGTAAAGAAAATGTTGATAAATTTGAAAAACAAAAAACATTGTAACTGATGCTGACTTCATTTAATCATCACATCACTGTCCATTAAATGATGAAGGAACCAAACCTACCAGCAAAGAAAGCCCTCACCGAAGTCACTGTAAAGATAATGTGCTCTGTCAGCACATTCGCCTACAGTCCCTCATTTCCATGGCTTCCCATTGTATTGACCTTGGAATTAACATTTTAACCTGTATTTGCTCTGGACACACTTTTGGATCATTTACTTTATTAATTTTTTTGGTATTAGTTTCAGAGCTTCAAGAGGAGCCTAATATTTTAAACACAGAGATGTACTCCAGGGTCTTTCAATATTGTTCTAATTTAATTAACATCGGTGTAAGAGAAAAAGGCCCTTGCTGCAGTTGGCTTAGAGCATACAGTGGTTTGAGTTTTACTGTTCCATTCCAGAAGCCATTCAAGATCCTATTCGGTGGCTCATGCCATCATTTCCAAAGAAAATAAACTCTCGGGCCTCCCTGGTGGCGCAGTGGGTTAAGCAACGCACTATGAAGCAAACCGCAGCCACTGCAGCACGAGTTCGATCCCTGCTGCCGGCCAGGG
>JAGFMF010012294.1:2794660-2894493 GCA_019455555.1 Galemys pyrenaicus
CTGTGGTGAATCCTCTCACCCCCCCCCACACCTCTGGCCTGTACCCCAGTGCTTGTATGCATAAATAAATAAATCTTTAAAAAAAAAAAAAAGAAAATAAACTCTCATACAAATATCCAACCCTATTGATATTAGGACTTTTTTCCTTTTACTGGACTGCTGAGTCAATTTAATTGAAATCCTGAAAGAAAAAACCAGTCACTGAGATTGAAATGTTATCTTTTATCTGCTAATCCCATAAAACCTTACGTTTGATTTAATATGTTAGTAAAAACCCTATTTCAGTATCAAAATATTGGGTTTTGTACCTCAATATATGGTTATGTTATTGACTTTAACAGACTGTGTAATCTATACATTGCATGTGGCTAAGGGACACAGAAGAAAGGGAAGCAGCACTTCAAAAAGAAATTGAAAGTCAAATTTCATCCAAAACATAGATAATTTTTAGTTTGTTTGCTTTCTGCTTCATGTCTATAACTAGTGAAACTCTTCAGAAATATACACACACAGACATGTGTGTAAAAAGTGAAAAGACAAATTGTACAAGTGTTTGTAGAAAACTACTTAGAAATTTAGTGTAGGGACTTCTCATTTCTGTATCTATCCTTCATTCAAATTTTCATATTTTGATTTTCAATTCAGACTTTACAAGCATGCAATAAACTTCGCATTTCGCTAAAGAAAGGACAATTTATTCATAGTAATTGAAGAAAACACTTCCAAATCATTTATACCTAATTATTTGTAGAAATCTTTTGATACCTTAAAACACTGTCAATTGTAATTACTATACCAAAGGTGACATAGTGATAATTGAATTTTAATTGAAAATGTATCTCTTCTTAAGGATATTGAAGATAACAGCTCAACACACCTAGTCAGTTAACAAACACTTAACAAATGACCGGTGACTGCTGAGAGACTGAAGATTTAAGCCCAAGTGCTCAGAACGTGACTTACTTAGAAATGGAGTCGCCGAGGGAGAATTCATTAAGGTGAGGTGATGGATCACGGTGATGGATCCAGCATGGTGGTGTCCTTCCAAGAACAGGACATGTGAACACAGACTTGGAGAGTCTGTGGTGACAGACAGTGATCTTGTGAGACACCTGTGTGCTGAGAGAAGACTTCTGGGAGCCTCTGGATTGAGCACCAAGAAGGACCCTTCCCCAAGCCTTTGGAGAGGGCACTGTTCTGACATCTTGGCTTTGGGCTTCTACCTCCAAACCTTCTGAGACAGTGTATTCATGTTGTTTTCAGTGGCCCTCTTGGTGGCACTTTGGTGCAATAATCTTAGAAAATGAATGTCCTGGCAATAGAGAAGTACATCAAAGATTGCATCAAGGTCAACCATTGGCCTCAGGGGCCTCACATACTTCCCCATCCACACACACCTTGTTATAAAACCATCACTCTTATCCTTACATCATCTCTAATTCCTGTCATAAAGACACTCTTACGCATTAAGCAAACCTGGCAAGGACTTAATGTTTGAGTGTAGGTATGAAAGGAGAGGGGGTGGAGGAGACTAACATGAGTTTAATTTTGCACAAATAAGTGTGACATCTCTTTGCTTTCTTCACCTTGGTGCTGCCTTTGTATCGCTTACCTGGTAGAGTGCCAAAAGTAAACTAAAGACTCAGTAACATCTTCTCTGACTGAGACACTAGCGGACCCTAAAAGGATGGTTCAAGGATTGCCAAGAATGTTCCCTTTTCTTATCTCTATTCTTTACAACAGTGTAGGTCCCTGGAGTAATGGTTCTAAAGCACAATTTAGACCGTACTGAAAAATCCATTGAACTCTGGCTCCAGATTTGTTTCTCTTGATTCATAACTAAGTTCAAGGTCCAGGGAGCACATGGGCTCTCTCTCATACCCATTTGCTATCTCACCCTCTTCTTGTTATTTCTCTTGAAAACATATTTTTCCTTCAGCATAGCCCCTCAACTCTAAATGTTAGTTTCTGGCTTCAGACAGGATCTTAGATAATGAATTCTCTGAACCTCCATCTCCTCATTTTTAAGATAAATGTAAATCTATCATGTAGGGCTGCTGTGAAGAACAGACGATCACTTACGGTGAGTGGATTCCATGCTATCTGGTTCCTAAAAACAACATTTGTAGTTCTGGCTTTTCCTTATTTTTCAAGATTGTATTCTTGCATCACCTATTTTATATGTGTTTCTTGTTTCCTCCTCTTCTGTATGCTCATGGTGTTCTCTGTACATGGTCTTCACCATCCTGCATTGTTGCAATTTGATGTTTCTCATCTGCCTTCCCTATGAAGCCTTTGACTCAGGGGCTGTGGCAATCACCATGCCCAGTGTGAGTTAGCTGCTCATCAATATTGAAGAGGTTTATAGCGAGTGAAGAGCTCAAGAGAACGGAGGCATGTAGGTGTCTGCATGAGTGAAGACAGTGTTAGAGGTCACGGAAGGTCACTGCTGTAAAGGATTTCAAAAACCAGTAAAGAAATGAAAACCAATATTTGCCTTCTTGATTTTAACTGGGGCCAGTTGTCCCACTAAACCCTTTAGTTGTCAACCAAAAATTATGTATCGATTTCTGGGTTATCTGTAGATTTCAGACATTCTGAACACTTTAGCTTGTCATCTGGTTTTTGCGTAGTAGAGAAAAATTTGCAATCTAACATTCCCTTAACTAGACTATAAGCATTTTTAAGTCATTATGCTAGTCTTTGCTTTCCTTTCATTCCTTTAGGCAATTAAACATGTTGTATGATGTGCTACAAAAGCATTCTCTAGATCAAATGAGCTGCTTGATGTTTCAGTCTTATTTCTCTCTTGGGTTGGTTTCATAATAGTTTATATACTGGGCAGGGCTTGTGGGTAGTGGACGAGGGAATGAATAACTTCCACTTTCAGGACACACACATATTGCTGGTTCCACAGAACACATAATTCAGAAACTTCCCAGTCTTTATACAGGATGCAAATCTTCAGAATCCTAAAGAAAAGGCGAAAAATTGCTTTATGAGTAATGCAGTTTAATTCTCCCAGTTCCAATAAAAGTTGAGAAATGATCAATTTCAAGGTGCGTTGATGGCTTAGGTAATGAATGCCCTTTTATGAAGAACTCATAAATAAGAACAAAATTCTGGGGAATATTCCTTCCTGGGTATTCATTTTCTTGTGTTCCTTTGAAACTTTTTATTTATACTTCGCAGAAGTATAAATAAAAGGAGGGATACACATTAAATAAGAACAACAAAAAAGGCCTCATTTCTGTTATATTTTGCCCTATCTGAAATTCAGAACTATAGCTAAAACCCATCCAGTTTTAATGTGATTGACATATAACTTTGTATAATATGTTCAAGGTGTAAAATGTGCTGATTTGATATACTTGTATGTAGGTAGCAATATGATTTACAACTATAGCTAACACCCCCAACACGTCACATAATTATTTCTTTTTTTGTGGTGAGGACATTTAAGATCTATGCTCTCAACAAATTTCAAGTATATAACATGGTATTGTTAGTGATCTTCATAGAGCTGTGCCCTAGACCCCCAGAACTTCTTCATCTTCATAACTCAGTTTGTGCTCTTTAACCAGTGTCTTCCCACTGTCCCCTGCCCAGTCTCTGATAACCACCATGTGAATCTATTTCTAGAAGTTCACTCTTAGATTCCCCATATGAGCAGCATCATATTCTATTTATCTTTCTCCATCTGGCTTAGCTCACTTATCATAATGTTCTCAAAGTCTATCCATTGAAAAGGCAGGGCTTCCTTCTTTTTCATGGCTAAATAATATTCTGGGGTGTATGTGTGTGTGTGTGTAGATAGATAGATATGATACACTTATGTGTTCTATATCTATACCAAGTCTTCTTTATCCACTCTTCTGTTGATGGACACCTAGGTTGTTTCCTTATCTTGGCTATTGTAAATGATATTGGAGTAAACACGGACATTCACATAACTCTTTGATCCTCTTTTTCTTTTCTTTGGATGTAGATACAGAAGTTGATTGCTTTCTGTTCTCGTATCATTGTCATCATTGAGGAATGAGATATTGAGCAACTTATCTTACATCATACAAATAAACAACACCCTCAACGATAGCATGTCTTTGAGCAGTCATGCTGACTCAGTGATTAGAGGAAATCATATGTTCAACTAATATCATTGCAGAGGCTATCTGCTCTCTCACCTGTGACCTGAAAAAGGAACTCAGGTTATCAATTTGTCACTCCTGCTTGACAAGTGTAGACGTTCGAAGGCAATCAGAAATACCATCTTTTTCATAATCTTTTCAATCGTGATTGCTCCCTGCAATGGCTTCAAATATAGCCACTTTTATTTAATATTTATTTTAAAAAGTAGAACCTAATTCCCCTCCTGTTCATGCAAGCTAAACTTAAGCCCTGTTCCTACTTTTTCTCATTTAAATTCGGTGCAGTTATTTTTGCCCCATTCTTTCATTCTTGCAAGCCCCACTGTTCTTGCAAGAGAGTGGAAACAATAAATGAAGACCAATACGTCCACTACAGTTTCGTGACCGGAACCCAGCTGCCATGCCGTGAGACTTTCTGCTACCGGAAAGGCTGGCGCTTGTGGTCAGGTAGACTAAGTTACCTGTAGGTCCCTCCAGCTCAGGGTGCAGGCACTCTGGGGAAGGGAAGAGCGTGTTCTCCCCTGTCTGCTGCACTGGCACTCATCTTAGGCTCAGCTCAATAAGCTCTTGCTGCTGCTTGATGTGCATTATTCTCTCTTAGTTTGAATATCTAAATCTTCCTGTTTGTCTCTATCATCTTCTCTCAAGAGCCCCCACCCCACACTCCAGGACGATATATTTTACCTTTCAAGTTGAAGTGGAAAGGTTATTTTTTCCTGAGTTGCTTTAGCTGGTATTGGAGTAAGTCATCCAATGAACAGTATCTACTCAATGAAGTAAGTCAGTAAGTAATGAATACATATGCCCATAACATACAGCAGTGTTTTAAAATTGAATAAATGCATATAGAAATGTCAAGCAAAAGTGATGGGATTAGCCTCAATTCATTGTCACTGACATCTGAAAAATTAAGGCTGATATTGGCTGGACGTTTACGTAAAGTGAGAAAACCAATGGGTTAAAGACAGAACCTACCCCATGAAAAGCCACCATACACCAGGTGGAGAGAAGTAGAACCCAGATGGAAAATGATCAGAAGGGCAAGAGGGAGTCATCCCGGAAGGATAACACTGAAGTCCAAGAAGATGTTCGGAAGTGTCTCTTTAGGACGTGTGGTGGTGGCATGAAGAAGGATTCTTTAGAGCCCATGTACAGAACAGTGGGAGCCTACAGAACCATACCACAGAGCCAGCTCCAAGGCAGCCTTGTTTTATTTAGAAAACAGACAACTACAAATCAGAGACATTCTGCAGGGAAGAGGGTGGGTTGTGATCAAGGCCGGGACGGGAAGAGCACAAGGGACTATGGTGATGGCACACAGGTGAACTGGTGATGGAAATTCCATGTGGTCTAGGGGCCCACACTTAGAAAAGAAAGCAAACATTGTAGGAAAAAATTAAAATAAAAAAGAATCAGACAGAAAATAAGAAAGATCAAAGAAGCAAGCAGGTAAATGGGGAGCACAAGCGTATGGGGGATGCGTAACCAGCTGGCCCAGCCAAGGTGGGGAAGTAGGGAGAGAGACAAGACAAGGAAGTCTCAGTGTTCATGCTGCTCTGACTATAACACCTGCTGTTCTGCGCGCGCTGCTTCTGGCGTGTTAGATCCTCACAGCAGGACTTTTGCCTTATCTCACTTTCCTGTTTCTGCCCTGAGAGGCATAGAACAGTCAAAGCAAAGAATAATAAGGCAAAGACAGAATTGTTGAGGCACAGAATAATCCAAGCGCCCACACAGAAGGGGGAGGAGAACAACACTGATAAGACTCCAGGGATGCCTGTTGATTTGGTCAATAAGCTACTAATTCTACACCCTAATTTTTCCCAACCCCTCTGAAGTGTTGAGCACACAGCATCATCCTCTTTCCCGGCTGAGGCCTCATAACTGGTTTTCCCATCTCTTGTCTAATTTGCTGTCTGCAGGCGACGAAGAAGTGTGTTCTAGATCAGTCGTGGGATGCAAGTTGCACAGCTCTGAATATATCACATCCAGGGAATGGCACACATTATGTGTGTGATGGGTAGTCTGTGAATTTTATGTTAATACAGTTATTAAAAAAATACATGAGATGGCCTAAGCCAGGGATTAGTGAGATTGTTTAAATAGGACAGGAAGGAGTGAAGACTGGTCTTTGAATGAAAAGAGAAGCAGATTAGACCCCTGGGGACAAGGGTTTCAGATTCCACAGTATCACAGACACGCCTCTGTGTTTGAAATGGTGACAGGAACATAGAAGATGCTCAATGAACATTTCTTGAATGAATAAATAAAGAATAAGACATAATGGGGTCGCCCTGGTGCACAAATGTTTAAGTCTCAGCACTGTGAAGCATCTGTAGCCACTCTAGCATGGGGTTCGATTCACAGCCAGGGAGCTGACCCATATGGCACAGCAGACCTCTCCTGTCTTCCCGCTGCTCCTCTCAGCAGTGGATTTCAGTCGATCTGCCTGTTCTGCTCCCCACTCTGTCTCTGGTGAGTCTTTTCACCTCTCTACACCTCTGGCCTGCACCCCAGCTCTTGTATGCATAAAAAAGTAAAAGAATATTTTTAAAAAAGAATAAGACATTAGAGGCAATATGGGTTAGGGAGGATGTTTTTAATGTATAATGAGTGACTCTGGAGCATGTTTTTGCCTGAGGAGAAGTGACGGTTGGGTGGACTGGGTAGGCAAGTAGAAACAAAGGAGAAGAAAGAGGTTATCTCTTTAACTTTCCTAGCAGAAACTAGAATTGACTTATGTGTTTGTATATGAACATGTATTTGTATCTGCATCTTCACAAGTTGATAGAGGAAATTTTTTTTCAAAGATGTCTTGTTAAGAGTAAACACCAGAGAATTTATCTGATGAGGTCCTCATTGTCAGCCTTCCTGCTGAGCAAGTTTCTCCACTCTTCCACTGTCTTTCTTCCCACAGACTATTCACTGTTGCCTACAATGCCTTCTTGTTTTGTTTAGCTGTGTGATTAGCTTTTTAATCTATTCATCTCTTCCGACAATAGGTACCGATGCACAAGATGTTTTCTGCAGGCTTTTAGGCTTATGTCCTGAGATTGTGGGTTAAGGACTTTTCTAATGCAGTTACCTGTCTCAGGGCTGTAATCACATGCTCAGAATGGATAAATCAGAGCCACTTTTAAATTGATAACCTTGAGTTTTCATTTGTGTTTATTTTCTTGTTAACAAGTGTTTTATGTGAAGTTACATTTGTCCTGGAATGTTATTTCTCATAAATATATGGTATTCAGTAATTACTGACAAGTTGTAGCTCCCAGGTTACAAACAGATGCTTATGGGAAATGAGAAAGGAAGATAGAAACTTCCAGAGAATCTCATCCCCAGACAACTGGAAAGTTATGATTATAGTGCAATATGAAGAGGATTTCAAAGACATGTTCTACAGACTTGTCCTGGGAGATTTTATTTAGGAACTAAGTGTGCAAAAGTACCCAGTATGAAAGGAATGCATTAGAGGAAATGGAAGAGTTTGCAGAAAATTAACTGTGAGGTTAAAACATCTTAAAAAACACCAGACTCTGCACCCTCTCCACATGAGATTTGTGAATTTTCTCAAATTGAACAAGTGAGAAAACAACAGAACGAGTAGCAACAAGTGAGAAAATAACAGAAGAGATAATTTTGAAACAGAAAAGAACATATCTCAGGCGTCCCATAGAGAAGTGAAAGGAACCTAGGGAAAGTGAAGAAAATAAATGAAAGAAAGGGAAAGGACTCAGAACGGTATGGGAAAATAACAAGTGAAATCTTAGGAGTTCCATGCTAAAAAAGCTTATGAGTCAATTGAAGGAAAACAGTAATAATAATTCTTTCCATTGGAGTTGATTAGACAAGAGTATGTATTTTAATTCTTTTCAATGACTTTATATCCCATTTTGTATCATGTTTCTTGTTCAATTATCGGGGTAAAAAGCTGAATGGAGTATTTGACTTTGAAGCACTTATAGTCTATAGAAGAAACACACACACACGCACACACACACATGCACATTTCCCAGAGTTATTGAAGTACCGAAATGCAAGGTACACCGAGGCTGGGGAACAGGGAGGCAGAGGGCATGGCTTCACTTGGAGGAAAGCCATTCTCTCTGGAAGTGAAGATGCTTGATGGGTCTCTCAAAGGGCTCACATGTTTTTCAGTCTTAGAAAGGTGTCACGAGACTCTTCAGTGCATGCAGGCTGCCATGGGAAGTTCTCTACTGCCTTTCCCTGAGCAGAGGATCCCGGGCAGCCAGGACTGAGGCCTGGTCATGCTGAGATCCCGGGACCTCTTGTTATGGAACCTGACCTTGTCCTTTGACATGGGACTTGAGCTGATGGAGCATCCACAGAACATCTTTTTCCAAAGTAGTATCTTGTCAGTTTTGATTTTCTTTTTCTTTCTTTCTTTTTTTTTTTAAGATTTATTTATTTATGCATACAAGCACTGGGGTACAGGCCAGAGGTGTGGGGGGGGTGAGAGGATTCACCACAGAGAGCGGGGAGCAGAACAGGCAGATCAAGGAAGCACACTGCTGAGGGGAGCAGCGGGGAGACAGGAGAGGTCTGCTGCGCCATGTGGGTCCCTTCCCTGGCCGGCAGCAGGGATCGAACTCGTGCTGCAGTGGCTGCGGTTTGCTTCATAGTACGTTGCTTAACCCACTGCGCCACCAGGGAGGCCCAGTTTTGGTTTTCTTAAATGGGACGGTGATACAGATGAATCTAAGAGGGATACAATAAAACTAGAATTTTTAAAAATTGGAATATTTTAAGTGAAAAATGATATAGATTGGATCTAGGAGATATTCAAATTAATTTCTAAGAGGAAAACTCCTCCGTGCTTGTAATTGTCTAGAGAGACAGCATCTGGGGGTGACACTGGGGATAATAATGAGTGAAGAGTGATGCCCTTCTTCAAGATTACAAGTCAAGGAGATCAGTGGGAGTGGCAGGGAAGGTGGTGATTTCAGATATGTAGATATGACTTGTGCACCTTGGAAAGGCAAGAGGCAATATTCTGCCACTGGATGGAAATTTCATTCTGAATATCAGAAGAGAAATTGGTGGAAGTGAAAACTGTGAGAGTAAATGGATACTTAAGGTGAGTAATTGTGTATCTTATTCTTTTTATTATTATTTCATTATTTTTATTTGATTTCTTCTAACTTCCTTGGAGGTTATTTTGCTATTATACATTTCTGTATCAGAAAGTTATATTTTGCTTGTAGTCATTCTTCTTTTGTAATGTAAACATTTATGGGTCTCACTCCCTTTATCTTTTTTTCTTCTTTGCTAGAATCCACTAATTGTGAAAAATAGCGTAGTGAATATCATGCAAGTTATTTTAGGTCAGTGGATTACTTAAAAGTGTGCTAGTAAAGTTAAACATGTTTTATTTTAAAATAAAGTTTGTTTTTTGAGTCATTTTAGATTTACTGAAAAATAGAGACTCTAATATAGAGAATTCTCATATACCCCATATATATTTTCCCCTACTGGTGGTATCTTAAAGCGGTATGATATGTGTGCTACAATTAACCAACCACTACTAGCATTAATTGATACCTGTACTTTATTTAGTTTCCTTAGTTTTCACCCAATGTCCTTTTTATTTCAAAGTTTCATCTAGAATAGCACATGCCATGTAGTATTTATGTCTCATTAGGGTTTTTTTTTTTTTTTGGTTGAGGCAGAATCTCAAATTTTCATGTTTTTGATGATCTTGACAGTTTTGTGGAGTGCTGGTCAAATATATTTCAGGAATCCCTCTACTCTAGTATAACTACTGTTTATCACTCAACTAACCTGAGATTATACATTTTGGGAGAAAGACATTGATGTGCTATTCACCCCATCATCATATAAAGGATACATCAGTCACCACCATTTCTGACTGTTACTGACCTGATCACTGGCTGAAGTAGAACATGTTAGACTTCTCAGCTGGTTCTCTACAAGTTACTCTCTGGTTCTCTCTTCCTTACTAACCATTTTGGAAGGAAATAACTATTAGTAACCTCTACTTAGGTTGTGATGTGTATTGTTCTTTCTCCTATAGGAAAAAGTGTCTATGTGAATTATTGAGAATTTTGTTGCTAGACTTGTATTTTCTTTCTATTGTTTTTTCAAGTAACTTATTACAATGTTGGTTCTCAGATATTTATTTTCTAATTTGTTTTAATCCAATACTACTTTATTCCAAACTAATATTTGAAATTGTCATTTTTAAATTTATTTTTACACCATTACTCAGCAATTAGATAATCAGATGCACTATACAATGTCAACTCTAATAATTGTTGACACTTCCTTTAGTAATAGATATTAATTTTCTTTTGATGTCCCATGTGTGCTTAAAATTAATGTGTGCTCTTCAGGTGCAATGTACCATGCATATTAATTACATCAAGATCATCAATTTTAATTTTCAGAGTTTTAATACTTGCTATTTCATCTCCACCTCCCCAGTCCCAACCCCTCACGTTGGTTGACTAGTTAGTGAGAAAAGTGTTAAAAATTTCTTGTCCATTTGAGAGGCGGTAACTTTTAACTGTTTTCTTTATTTATTTAGAAGCAATGATACGTAGGTTTATGGACCTGAGTTTGGTAATACTTTTTTTGATTTTTGTGTCAGTATTTGTAAGAAATTTTGGTCTGCTCTTTGTATATGTCTTTGTCTTTGTTTGATATCAGACTAACGTTGGCCTCATAGAATGAGTTGGAAATGCTTTCTCTCTTTCTATTTTTGATGGTCATTGTCATTTTTTGCTCTGAAGTTTCATTAAAATTTGTCTTATTGAGCTTGGGAGTCTTTTAGTCTTCTTGGAAGTCATTTCCTATTCATTTCTTTGGATTGCCATAACAGATTATAGCTCACTGAGTGAGTAAAACAACAGAAATCTGTTCTTGAGGATCTGGAGACTTAGAAGACCAAACTTAAGATGTTGGCAGGGTTTTGATCTGTATGGAGACTAAAGTGTACCCTCCCTTGCTGCCCTCTTGTGTTGCTGGCACAACTTGGTTGAGTCACATCACATGACTTCTGCTCCATGTATCTCTGTATCTAAATTCCCTTGTTTCCTAAGGCACTCTTCAGTTGGCTAGAGTCTCCCTATTCCAGTGTAATCTCATCTCTACTTGGTTATGACTCAAAGACCTTACTTCCAAGTAAGCTCATCTTCCCCAATACTGGGAGTTAGGACATGAACATCTCTATTGGGAGACACAATTCATCCTCAACCATTTTTAGGCTCAAGGGTCACTTCATGATGAAGTTCAATTACCTGTAAGAGAATTGTTGGAGTATCTCATTCAATTCTCCACTAAGATAATTTTTTCATATTTTACATATTTTGACCACTCTAAAATATATAATGACTCATTTCCCAACTCTGAATTTTTGTCAACATTCCTCTCCTTTGCCATTTCTAGACCTCCTGTTACAAAATACCTGTGTGCTCCTTTTTCTAGATTTGTGTAGTCAACTTTACTTATCTATGGTCATTATTTCTTCGGAATAAGCCATTTTTTTCTTGCATACATTTTCCCATCTGGAGTGAGGAAGGAAATAAAGAAGGTGTTTGGGCTCCATGTCCATAGATGAATGTGCCATTCTTTGTCATGAGCTTCTTGCATGTAAAGGCACAGCAATTTCACCATGTGAGTCCAACAGAAACAGTAGCATGTAACATGCCAACAGTAACATGCCAGACCATGAGGAAGGCATGTCCTGCTGACACAGCTGCTGTGTACACACTACAGGGCTGTCCTTGATGGTTGGGATAATATCTTCCAGGGAAAAGTTCACTCTAGTGATCATTTTATACCCTTTTGTTGGCTGGATGTATGAGTTAGACTGAGGAAGGATACAGAAATCCTTTACATAGTTAGTTTTTATTTGTGTCCTCTGACAATTATTCGATTTTTTATTTATACACTCTTAACTCAATGTGACATTCTTAGTTTCCAGCCATTCAGGGCTGCCTGCAGACCCTGAAAGCTAATCAGAAGGTGTGAAAAATGCAACTTCATTTTCTTCCTGTCATCTAAAGACTTTGCTCAGGCTGTAGCTATTTTTATGAACACAAAGGGTACAAGTATGTTATTTGTTCCTTTTACCAGCCATATGTCTCCATAACAAGTACCTATGGCTTAGCTTTATACAGAGTATTAAATGATAGCTTGTATAAGGTTTATCCTGTGATTCAAAAAATTAATTGAATATTCTCAGGAAAATTTCAACGGGTGAAATAATTTTTCTTTTCATCGACAAGTCAGACTTTCATTTATATTACTATTAGTACTTTTCCATCACTTACAAATGTTATTTCTGCTTCCACACTCGTGGTTCTAGGTGACAGCTAGCTAGCTAGATAGTAGAGGGACAGCGAACTAAAGTCACCCTCCCACTCCACATCCCCTCCTGCTTCTCTTCCTCCTCTTTCTCCTTCCTTCCTTCTCCTTTTCCTCCTCCCCCTCCTCTTCCTCTTCATCCTGTTCCTTCCCTTCCTCCTCTCCTTCTTTCCCCTCCTTTTATCCTTCCTCCCCATCAGCTCCATTCCCTTCCTGTTGGCCATGGTTCTCACCATCCTCTTTGAAGGTGTATCACCCCACCATCCATGTTATAACTACAGTAAACCAAGTTGGTGTTTATATCTAGGGCCCATAATTCTGAGAGGTGTTTATACCACATTTTCACTGAGGAGCAAGTCATATTTCAGGAGTCATAACAACTGCTCCTCCAATTTCTAATGCTTTGCAACAACCTGAAAAGTGGGGATAATATATGTGATAGGTAGTAAGGAAAAATAAGCATGTATTGGACAACTTGAAATTCATGAGATGCTTTTTAATTATGTATATGCTTCACATCTAACTGGCAATTCCAGTTGAATTCTGCTTCTAAATCACAGCTCTTTTTAAACACAAAATATGTGCATTGAAAGATCAAACTGAGAAAAGAGATTCCCTAATGAGTAAATAATTGAATTCCAAGAATTCATTGTATAGACTTTAAGTTAAGGTTAACCTTTAAGACCTTCTGTACATGAGTCACAACTCAGTATGTCCTAGTCATTGTTTATGTGCTTTATTCTAGTTAAGTTAGAAAACAATTTTTGGACTATTTTGTGTGATTGTGTTTTATTTTACACCAACGCATTAGTTCCACACATTTATCTTAATTCAGTCAGTTTATTTTTGTTTTGCTTCTTTTACTCACATTAAGTACCTTTTATTTTGGCATATGTGAGTCTGGAAGTTAAAAGTTTATACTTCTCTTTCTCTCCTGTACTTTTTTGTATATATTTATAGGCTCAGAAAATTTTACCAAAACATAATTTCTTTATAATAGAAAGTGGGCTTGGATTTTAAGTGTGAAGATATTTTGATAATGAGGCAGCTCTGGTGTAAAATGCCAAAGAAATGTATTTCAGAAAACTTTACTTGAAAAAAAGAGTATTTTTGAAATGCTTTCACCCAAGAATCATTAATTATAATATGTATAAACTGAAGGGACTCTCTCTATTACTTCCTATTACTTCCATCTCCTGCTTTGTAGCTGAGAATGACCTTTGGAATTCAAGTGAGGCCCCCACTTCAAGATGATCTTGAAATCTTTCACAGAGTAACTGAGGTAAATGAGTAAATGAATAAAGCACACATTCCTTTAATTTCCACCCTCTGGAGATCTTAGTCACCAAGCGCACAGAGGGAGTGGGAGAAGGGGAGAGGAGTGCGGTGTGGTCTCTTGCCTCCTGCTGGAGCCTCCTTCACCGAATGAGAGACATACTTTGGCTTCAGGGTAGGGGTTTGCTGCCATTGAGTTGCCTTCTGCAACCCCTTGCCTGGAGGTGGAAGCCATGAGGATGAGCTGCCCCAGCAAAGGCATCATTGGGTGCTGGAGAGAGAAGGCGATGGCTCCCTGGGGTGGGGCTTCTGTTGACGGGTGGCTGGGAAGGACTGAAGAGTTTTCTTCATGCTGAGGGTTGGGGGCAGCTTTAAATGGCCAGCAAGAGGACGGATTACAGAAAAAGCCAAGGGGTAGGTGGTATTTTATTTTTTTTTTAAGATTTATTTATTTATTCATCCAAGAACTAGGGTACAGGCCAGAGGTGCGTGAGTGAGAGGATTCACCAGAGACAGAGTGGGGAGCAGAACAGGTAGACTGACCGAAACACACAGCTGAGGGGAGCAGCGGGGAGACAGGAGAGGTCTGCTGCACCCTGTGGGTCCCTTCCCTGGCCAGGGATTGCACTCGTGCTGTAGTGGCTGCGATGCTTCATAGTGCGGTGCTTAACCCCTTGTGCCACTAGGGAGGCCTCCCACCATTACAGTTTTAATTTATGTTGTTATATTCCTTTCTGCATTGAACAATCTCAATCTCTTTCCTTCCCTCTGATCAGATTCAAGCCATCTGTTACACCGAGGCTAGAGAGATTCCTCTTACATACAAAGTTCTAGTCTTATTACCTTCTCTTTAACTAGACACGCTGCTCTTTTATACATTCTATTACATATTTCATATTCTATCTCTAGCAACTTCACATTGTCTCATCCTTTTCACTGCTCCTTGTTCACCAGTTGCAGCCATGCCTTTGACTAAGCCATGTTCCTGGCATAATCAGTCCCTCAATATGATCACAGCTGTGTCCAAGCCTGTCCAGCCCACCCCAGCCTGCCCTGCCCACTCCCACCTGGCCCCGCCCACCCCACCTAGCCCTGCCCACTCCTACTTGGCCCCACCCACCCTATCTGCCTCAGGCACGCCCCTCATTCCTATTTAAGCAGCCTGTCAGCCCACATGGCCTCACACCCCCTTGTCTTTGTTTATGTTATTTTCTCCATCAGGTTAATTCCCTTCCCACATCTACCTGTTCAACGTCTACTGGTCTCCATTTAATCTCAGCTCCAGTGCTACCTCTTTCGGAAGCATATCCAGTCTCCCGAAGCTGAGTCAGGCTACACTGTGTTATATCACCCTGAAGCCAGGATCCTGAGTGTGGAACCTACTCAGCGGATGCTCTGAAGCGCTCACCCACAACCTTCTGAGTAGGGCTTGTGCTGCCTGCTCCACCCTCGCACTTCACACAGCTCTCCGCAGCCTGCGGCCACACAACCGCTGGGTTCATGAGCGAACTGGTCACGGCCGCCTGCACCGCCTGCTTCCGGTCTCCCACTCCCCAGCCCCAGGGCTCTCGCTGAGCCACTCATTTTTTGGCCGCCCGTGGTGACCCAGTTGTCCTGGGCTCATCGTGGTGGCTTCTCGTGGAAGCCTCTCCCTTTTAAGAATCTCCACACCAAAAACAGATGAGTGGATCCGGAAGCTGTGGTACATATACACGATGGAATACTACTCAGCAATAAAAAATGAAAAACTAGACGCATTCAGAGGAACATGGATGGAACTGGAAGGGATGATGCTCAGCGAAGTCAGTCAGAAGGCAAAAGAAAAATACCAGCTGGTTCCTCCCTTAGGAGGAATATAAGGGAACCAAATAAGGATCAAGGAAAGGAATAAGAACAATAATAATAATAATAATAACAAGAAAGAAACAAAAACCAAAAATGAAAAGACAAGGACAAATTGGGGACGCTTGATGGGGAGGGGGGAGGAGGGTTGAGGGCAGACGGGAGCAGGGGGGACTGAGGTGATGGTGCACTGGTGATGTGGTGATGGGGAATACATGGGGATTACAATTGATGTCAAATATATGTAAATTAAAATAATTTATATAAAAATAATAATAAAAAAATAAAATGAAAAAAAATGAAGACTTTAAATATAAAAAAAAAATCTCCACGACTCTGACTCCCCTTCGTCTGGAATTTTGTGGCCCCAGCAGTCAGCACCGCATCTCTCTCATGCCTTTATTTTGCTGTTTTATTTTCAGTTTGGTGAAATGAGTGAAAACATTGCCCTTTTTCTTTCTTCCAATATTGGACCAATTTTCTAATTCATTTCCCCCTAAGTTTCTCTCCACATGCTATTTTCCACTCAAATTCTATGTATGGCACATTCTATTAATACTCTCTCCATCGAAACCTACACATCGCTTTGCTGACCATCTGCAGGGAGACGGTGCTGGAAATTGAGCTCAATTGTTTCTGCCGTGAAAGGCATTGCTGATAAGGGGCTTCACCTTGAGCAGGATTCGCACCCATTTTATTTCACGTCGTCGAAAAACTCAGTTTGAGTCTCGAAGAACTGTGCATGTTTAATATCTCTCTGTGCTTTGACAGCTCTTACAGGAAAGCACAGAGTAGGCTGGCCAGGGCATGCGGGACCTGGGATTCTCTCAACACCTGAGGAGTTTAAAGCACAAGTTGGAGACATCTTTATTCATTCAGCCTGTGTGCAGTCTGAGACTATCAAGCAAGCCTTCCATGAACGATAAATCTGCTAATGTGGTGATCACACGTCACGTAACATGAGCCTCATATCTCACTATGGAGTGCCGTGATTTTATTTAAGTCCCACTCTGAGCATTGGTAACCTGCATGAATAGCGTTTGCTTGCAGAATTGGGCGTCCTATTAGAAGTGGGTTTATGATGCTTCTTATCTATAGAGTTTCTAAACAGACCCTGGTTCTGCAAAAATGACCAAGTACAGGGCCTCCCTGGTGGTGCAAGAGGTTGAGCTCTGCACTGTGGGGCTTCCTGCAGTGCGAGACTGATCCCTGGCCAGGGAGCTGACCCACGTATCACAGCAGACCTCTCCTGCCTCCCGCTGCTCCCCTCAGCAGCGTGTTTCAGTGGATCTGCCTGTTCTGCTTCCCGCTCTGTCTCTGGTGACTCCTCTCGCCCCTTGTGCCTCTGGCCTGTACCCCAGCTCTTGCATGCATGAATAATAAATAAAATCTTAAAAAAAAAAAAAAGACCAAGTACATCCACCTGCTGGACTGACTGCATATTCTGTCAGATCGAGTCCTCAGTCTTCTCCCCATTGGATCCATGTCCAGGTTTTCTGTTCCTTTCTGCCCCAATGAGCTGCAGAGGCTTATGCCACGTGCTGCCCCCTGCCTTTCGCCCCCTGTGCAGGTCAGAGGTACCCACAGTCCAGAGCCTGGGAGAGTTCTGGTGCTCAGGATCCACTGCTCCCGCCCTCGTTTCGTGCCTGTTCTGGGGGGACTGCTGTCCTCCAAGGTCATGCTCAAGGTCAGGTGGCCATTCTTCTTAGGCAACCTTCTCGTGAGAACCCACATTCTCCCGCTGACTTTGCTCTGACACTGAGCAGCTTTGCCTCTGCATCCCAGGTCCTGTTGCTTCTCTTCATCTGAACTTCTTCAGTAAAATCTTTCAGTGTGGCATTTTTCTTTCTTCTTTGCTGAGACCCACTGATAAATCAAAAGTTAGGGCTAACCCATACTTCAAAAAAATGTACTTTATTTCCTGTATTAGTTTCTATATACCTAATGCATTAGGTATATTGTAACAAATTACCCCAAATTTGTTGGCAAAATAGCAGTTGGTATGCTTCACAGCTCTAGAAGCCAGAAGTTCACAATTGGGGAGGGGGCAGGGCCTCATCCCTTCTGCAGGCTCTCAGGAGCCTCTCCCTCACCTTTGCAGCTCCTGATGGCCCAGGCCATTCCCGGGCTCGTGGAGCCTCACTCCAGTCTCTCTCTGCTTTGTGTGTGTCTGTGTGTATGTGTGTGAGTCTCCCTCTCCTTTCTCTTGTGACGACATCATCACTGGATTTAGCGCCACCCTAAGTCCATGATGACCTCATCACCAGATCTTTAACTGATTATGTGGATAAAGACCACATTTCCAAACAATGTCATATTCCAAGGTCTGGACAGATGTATATTTTGGGGAGGAAGCTACCCTTTAACTATCTATCTAGACTCTATTTTTAAAATAAAGATTTATTTACTTATGCACACAAGAACTGGGGTACAGGCCAGAGTCCAGGGAGGTGAGAGGATTCCCCAGAGACAGAGCAGGTAGCAGAACAGGCAGATGGACTGAAACACACCACCGAGGGGAGCAGCGGGGAGGCAGGAGAGGTCTGCTGTGCCCTGTGGGTCCCCTCCCTGGCCAGCAGCAGGGATCGAACTCGTGCTGCAGTGGTTGTGTTCTGCTTCATAGTATGTTTCTTAACCCATTGTGCCACCAGGGAGGCCCCTGTGTAGACTCTTAAGGGAAGTCATCTCATCACTGTCTTAGCAGAAGATGGTCAGGCTGTGTTTAATGAAAAGGTTGGCAGGCAATCTATCACCAGCTCTGTCTTTAGTGGCTAAATTACAAGCGGAAGGGCAAAAAGCTTTAGTAAGAGCATTGCCAGTAGGTGCTTATATTCAGGATATAAATTTGTTCAAATGTGATGGAAACGCCAAATATTACTTTGAAAAAAAAATGCAGATATTTCTCTCTTGGCCAGTGTGGTAGTTTAGATCCAGGAAGTCACCGGGACTGGAGAGTGTGGACTTCTGCTGCCGGGCTGCCCCTTCATCGGGGCGTTCTCGTCTTCAGGACTCAGCACAGTCCAGGCTGGAGTCGTGGAACAGAAGGGCATCAGCGAGTCCCCCCGTAAACCCTCCCACGTGTCTGTCCTGGTCACATCCAGTTGGTCAGAGGTTTATTTTGTGGCCCGTGTAGTTGTAAAGGGCGCTGAGAGGTGGGGGCTCGTGGTGAAGAGACAGTCATGGCTTTAGCTACAGGCTGGCAGGAGAAACATAAATCAGACTTTGTAATTACTATTCTTTGTCACCCTCTGAAAAATCTGAGCTACCCAGTATTTAAGCATGCCTATTTTATACACTGCAGTGTCTATGACATTTCCTGTAAAGCTTTTGGATAAACTCTTTACAAGATGTTTTTGAGCTGTTATTTTCTGTACTTCCGTAACCTCATCTGAAAAAGAATGAGCGTCTCTTATGTGAACACCAACACGTGTTGCATTTGATCAGGACACTCGCGATCGTCTAGACACTGGAAGTTGGTGATAATGAACACAAACGAGTCCTTGTCTTTCTGGGGGGAAAGGTCTCTTACCGGCTGGAGGGATGATCATTTAAAGATAAAAACAAGTGGGGCCTCCCTCGTGGTGCAGCGGGTTGAGCCTGCACTGTGAAGCAAACTGCAGCCACAGCAGCACGAGTTCGATCTTCGGCCAGGGAGGGGACCCGCATGGCACAGCAGACCTCTCCTGCCTCCCTGCTGCTCCCCTCAGCAGTGTGTTTCAGTCGATCTGCCTGTTATTCTCCCCGCTTTGTCTCTGGTGAATCCTCTTTACTCCCAGATTGCTGGCCTGTACCCCAGTTCTTGTATGCGTAAATAAATAAATAAATCTTTAAAAAAAAAGACAAAAATAAGTGAGCTCATGTCATACTGTAATAAAAAGAAAGTAGACTGCGATTCAGGAATGACTTGTGAAGGGAGAGTTATTTTAAATTCGATAAATATACTAGCTGAAAGCTATTCAGTGCTGTGAAAGGAAGTTTCCCTACTTACATTTGCAAATTAAAAATGGTGTTTATTAGTCTCTCATTTTATACATGAGCAGATTGCCTGAGGCTCACACCTGGTTGGTTCAGTCTCTGAATTTGGAGACGGAATGGATCTTGGACTCTGCTCACGAGCCTACATTTCCTCAAATAAATCTTCAAATAGTTTCAGAGTTACCTTGGTGTCACTTTATGAAATATATAGTTCTGCTTTTAACATTTGAGATGAAGTAGGAAGCTAATGATTTTATCCAACTCTGTTATTTTTGCATCAGGCTAGACTTCAAATTCAACGTAAAAAGGGTAGAAGACCTCAAAGTGACTGCGTGAGAGAGTCAAGAGGATTTACCAGTCCCGGACACGATGTGCCTTTGAGGATCAAGTGGATGCTCACCGGGGAGTGTGCTGAGAGAAGAAAAGGCTCAGGGGAGGGGGCCATGGCAGTCTCTAGCATGAGCGGAGGCCACGTGCATGCGACTGGGTTTGCCCCTTGTGGCTCTGTGTCCAGAACCAGCATGGGTGGGTAGAGGCTGGTGAGAGAAAATAAAGTAACTTTATGGTGATGGTCATGTGACAGTAACTCTACCTTTATTTAGTAAATGGATCCTCATTACAATACTATAATCATCCTGAATTTACCAGGGAGGAGACTGAGCTACAGATTGGTGTTCAGTTATTTAAGTTATTTACCCCTCAGTGATAAGACTACAGTTCAGGCATTGTCCGTTGGTTTTATCTATCATTCAGCCTTAAAACACAATGCTATCTTGCTCTAGAATCACCTCCTCAGATTAATTCAGGATAGGGTAATTGTAGTCAAAAATCTAACTCTCATACATGGGAGGTTGAGGTAAAACGGTTGGTTCGTCTCTTTTCCTTAAGTCTCTTTAAACGCGTATCTAAAAATGCACCCAAATGGAAGCTCTAGTTAACGGAAGAGTAAAGTGTAAAAACACCAGACTGTTGGTTACATCTTCCTCTTTTAGAAGGGAGTTGTGAATGAGAGACAAAATCCACTCCAAGATATTCAGTAAATGGTCAATCAGCTACAGAATCTGCCTGATCCTGTTACAGGCAACCCTAATATAAAATGGGCTTCCCTGACTGGGTCCTCACCCGGGCGCTCAGGAGACTTTTATAATAAGCCTCAACTGTAGGCACACGCGACAAAAATTATTAAAGAGTTTTATTTTACAAGAGAAGGAGAATAAAATAGAAATAACACCAAGGGAATAGAGGGATACAAATCTGTAAATATCCTACCAGATCTTCCGAGCTGGAATTTGCATTCCAGCACGTTGAGAGCTGGCTCTGAATCAAGTGAGATGGCTCCAGAGGAAGAGAGAGCCCAAGGCTCACTGCTCTGGTTTTATAGCCAGCCTGGCTGCTGAACTCCACCCTCAGGTTCCAGCGATCCACTCTTCGAAAGTCATCTGATCGGATTTGTGGTTCTGGAACACACCGGTGGTCTGGAGTGGGGGTTGGAGTCCACACACCCATCTGTATAATCCATTCGGGACTACCCCTCCCCCCAGCAATCCTACTGAACCTGAGGGCACCTTAGTGATTTGTTCATCTGCACAATGCCTTTCGCCTAACTGCCAAGTATGGAGTCCTCCATTCTTAAAACAAGTATTGCTTTAATAATTCAAAAAGAAAATGATCTGAAAATGGGGTGAACATATCAGAAGTAACTACAGGAGCAGAGCCGCTGACCCTCTAACAGGTCATCACGATCTCCATCTAACGTTGTCCCCAATTGTTTCCTAAGACTAACGTCCTTCCATGGATAGCAAGATGAATGGGGCCGTTCAGTAAGAAGCAACTCCTGTTGTGTGACCGCTCTCCAGGAAGAATGCTCTAACAAGATTGCTTTCGTTGGTATTTAAGAAGTAGAGTCCTTCAGATGCGATAAACCAGCAGCCAGAAGAGAGAGTTGTTTCTTCAGGAAAATCTTCACACCTGAAATAAGGACCCAAATCTCTTGCACTCTAATGAAAGCCCTAAATCCAAATGGTGCCTCAAAAATATTATTATGTGCACGCTTGCAGAGGTTGGTTACCTCCGCCAGGGTGCACTTTGAACGTGACTCAACGTGGAAATCCGCCCGGAGGGCTTGTCCTGTCTAACCAAGACATGAAGGTAGTTGGCCAATAAATCAGTGGGCATGGGAGTAAGCTGCTTTTCCTAGCACAGAACCTAGAATTTTATGAGCTGGGCAAAATATTATGCTGCCTTCCATTCTTTACTTTGGAAATTGTAAACATTTATACTGTTTTCCTTATGCCGTGTTTAAAGTGGCTAAGGATGCTACTTATTGTCTAGATTATAAGAACGTAAGAAATCTCATCTCAGCGGAATTATCCCAGAGATCTGGACTCACAGTCACTCCAGACAAGGTCACCGAATGTGTCCTTGGATTGCTTCTCATAGAAGCTATAGGTGTGTTTGGGTAAGAACTATGTGAGAGTACTTATAAGCTGAACTGGTTATGAATACTTCCCTTTATATTAGAACAAGGGCACTTCCTCCCACAGAAACTTGGGCTTATATTAGGTAAAATCATGGTGGATCAGGAGACATCTTTTTATCATGCAAACTAGAGAAATGAGGGAAGGCAAAGAGCAGAAATGAATAGAAGGTCAGAGGAAGCTGGGAGATTGACTAAGACTTCATGCTTGTTTATGTCTCAGTGAGACACTTTCCTGCCCTGGAGTTCAATGAAATGCCTCTATACTCTTGTAGCTAGAATTTTCCTTCCTTTCTGGCTTCCCTGGCTTCCATTATTTTCTGTTGCAAGTAACTGAAGTCATCCTCATGGAAAGATGTCAACCGACAGAGACCTTAGCTGTTTATTAGTAAAGGAAATGCTTATTGATAATAATCGGTATTTTAATCTTTTCTAGACTCTTATCAGTAATGAAAGCTCCCACACAACCTCATTCCGTTTTACAGTCCGTGGTTTACTCGATGAGGAATTGGTTATTCCCTCTGTTATGGAGAGCAGTGTTTTTTTTTTTTTAAGATTTATTTATTTATGCATATGAGACCTGGGGTACAGGCCAGAGGCACAGGCCAGAGGCACAGGAGGTGAGAGGATTCACCAGAAACAGAGCAGGGAGCAGGACAGGCAGATGGACTGAAGCACACTGCTGAGGGGAGTTGTGGAGAGACAGGAGAGGTTTGTTGTGCCCTGTGGGTCCCCTCCCTGACCGGGGATCGAACTCGTGCTGCTGTGGCGTGGATGCTTCACAGTGCGGCGCCACCAGGGAGGGCCCTGAGAGCAGTGTTTTGTTAGAGGGTGGGGATGCCTGTTAGTGGGTCTGGGTCTTCATTCTTAAGTATGTGTCTCTACTGCTTGTCATAGAGCATCATGGTTTTTAAATCCCTTTCCACTGGTGCACAAACATTAGAATCAACAACTCTGTGTGGGGCCATATCCCGGTTCTATTCTCCTCCTTTCTCTTTGACAAGTGCAAGGTCAGCACCCTTCACTCCCTGTATTTCTAAATAGGGAAACTGCAACTTCACTTTTTAAACTTCTCTCAACATTCTGAAGACCACATCATCTTTAGCCTATATTTTGAGTACTCTATTTTCAGTTCTTCTGCCCACACCGGAAGCACACATAGCTTTAGACCCTTTCTACACATTCACCCCCCTTAGCAGTGGGGTCCTCCATGGCCACTTTATTCTTTGTTGGAGTCACAGCCTCTTAGTTTTACCAGCAGCAAGGTTGGGATGATCTTTCAGGTCCTTCTACAGCTCATGCTCGCCCCCATTTCTATTTCTAGATAGTGTCAGATATACATTTTGGGGTTCACCCATAGAACACAGAAGAGTTATCAGGACATCATCAGCACTCCTAGAACGCTTTTGAGAGAGTTCCCTTAGAAATCAATTTAAACTCTCTTGATATAAAATTGCCGATTGAAGAGATCTTTAAGTAAAGCCAGAATCTATCAGTAGTAAATATCCAGATAGAACGCACACAAGAGAATATAATGATGGTTCACTTTTTATTTAAAAAGATGAAAGGGAATTCAAATATTAAGAACATAGTATAAAAAAGTTACATAATCTAAAGTACATGCAGCTTCCAAGAGGGTGAGTAGTCGATTTATTTAAATGAATCTGATTTGGCAAAAGAGAAACATTTTTCATCTTTAGAAGCAACACTGAGTGCTTCAAAAATAGTATCTAAGTCAGAAGACAAATCCATTTTTATTTTCCACTTATATTTTCTCAATTACTAATAAGCAGACACTTGAGAACGAAGTCAACCTTTCCCTTGTAATATTTTGATTAAGTAGTTCACTTTTGAGCCCTATTTCTCGAGACGTGGCCCATCGCAACCACACAGTGAGTTCATTGGCGATACAGACCCCTGCACCCACTCTGGAGTGGGGTAGATTTCAGAAAAGAATATCTGCTCTGCTATTTTTCCCTACTTCTTTTTCTCCTTCCTCTCCCCCCTTCTCTTTTCCCTCCCCTTCTCCCAGAGGTGTGGGGGTGAGACGAGTCATCAGAGACAGAGTGGGGAGCAGAACAGGCAGATCGACGGAAATACACTGCTGAGAGGAGCAGCAGGGAGACAGGAGAGGTCTGCTGCGCCATGTGGGTCTCCTCCATGGCTGGGGATTGAACTTGTGCTGCAGTGGCTATGGTTGCTTCATAGTGCAGGGTTTAACTCCTTGCGCCACCAGGGAGACCCCTGTGCTGAAATTTTTATGTTTACGTTGCACAATTAAAAAGTGGTTTAATTACCCGTACAAAATGATATCATTTCAGAACCTTTAGGGTAGTTTTTCCTTTTTCTTTTAGAATATGTTCACAAAAATCCAAAGTTTCTCTCATTTATTAGGAAAACAAATGGGCAAAGAGAGGGAAGATGGATTGCCAGTTGTAATTTAATCTCAAAGTGCTGAAAATATCATAAACACCATCACAATCTACAGATTGAATTACAACTTTGTAATCAATCTCTCTCTCTATTATCCACCACAGGACAAATGATGGCAGAGAGATCTAAATCAGAGAATTTACCCAAGACGAGACTGATAAATGAAGGTGAACTACTTCTGAAACTTCCCTAAATGAAACTAATACGCACTGGTAAAAATAAATGAATTTAAGGTTTTTCATATTATAGCTGGAGCTAAATCCATCAGTTTTCTTTATGAAGACAAAGTAAGAACTTCAGATCTGGTACTCCTAGAACTTCTGCTTTAATGAAATAATGCCCACACTTGGAACTCGGTGAGACTTTAAGGCCAACACGCAGTATTTTTCTCAGAGGTCTTTGTAATATGAGAATTTCTGTTGCCACATGGTTCTAAACCATATTAAAAATAAGTATTCTTTGTTTTACATATTGAATCAAAATAAGATACTCTCTCTGACTCATGGTTTATAAGTTATTAAATCCCTTTAAGTGCTTCACCTCACTACAACACTGTAAGGAAGACATTTGCAAAATTAGCATGGACATGTATTAGGATGTGGGAATAAAGAGAATGCATTTATAAAAGGACAGTTAGATATATATGTGAGACCAGATCTGGAAATTAGCTTCTTAAAATAGTTTACTGTTTTATCTATTGGTATCATTCCATGCTTCTTAGTCACTATAAAATCATTCTTTGACAATTTGCTTTACATTGTATATTGTAATTACAAAGTTTCACTCTTTAAAAAACACAGTAACTTCTCAAGATGAGGTACATTTTTCAGCACTCTATAAAATACCTTAAAATTGGAATTTTACACAATTTAAAAACAATTCTGAACATTTTAGAGAGATATAATCAAATCAGAGTGATTGTTGAGAGTCATTACTTCTAAAGTAAAAGAAAGCAAAACAAAAGAAAACTCAGAGTTGATTGATGTTAATTTTTGCTAGGTACTTGGTAAAATTCCCCAGTGAAACCATCTTGCCCTACACGTTCCTTTTAGGGAAATTTTTAAAAATGAATTCAACTTCACTAATAGTTATAGGATTATCAAAATGATCAATTTTATGTCCATTGAGTTTTATAGTTTAGGGTTTTTAAGGTATTTGTCAATTTTTTGGTGTTTTTTTGTGTTAGTCCCCAATCATCTTTCAAATAAATAATCTGTCACGCTAGATCTTATTTATGGTATTGGTGATGAGTGCATTCTCTATTTTTATTATTGTCTGTCTGGCCAGAGGTTTGCTTTTATTAATTTTTTCCCCAAAGGACAAGATTATTTTCATTGATTTTCTCTATTATTTCCCTGCTTTCAACTTTAGTGATTTCTGTTCTTTATATTACTATCTTATTTCTTTTTGATTGGTATATATTCCCCCCCCCCCTTGGTTTAAGTTTTTAATTTGCAAACTTTCTGGTCTCCAACTGTAGCATTTAGTGCTATAACTTTTCCTTTCAGCCCTGATTTAGATGCACCTCACACATATTAGTCTATTAGATTGCCATTTTACTTTATTCCTATGTATTTTTTATTTCATTTGAGACTTCACACTTGATCCAGGCATTCTTTAGAAGTGTGCTTTGATCTACATGTTAACAAATTTCCCTGTTTTTATTCTGTTATTGATTTTAATTTAATTCCCTTCTGGTCAGGTAGTCCTTTGACTGGTTTTAATTCTTTACACATGTTTGTTTTCTGGCCTGGGATTGGGTTTTAGTTGGTGACTTTTCCATAAGTACTCGAAAAAAAAAAAAAAAAAGCATGAATTCTGTTGTTATTGATTGAAGGATGGGTGCCAGTTAGATACTGCTGAGTGATTATTCTTTTCACATGGTCTCCATCTCGGCACATTTTGTTCCCATCAGTTGTTGAGATGGAATTCAAAGGACTCCTTCTCTCCCGCTCCAGTAATTCCCTTTGCTCCAACACTAAGGAACGTTACAGCACAACCACTTCTGTCCATGTGAGTACCGTGTGTGTGGTAAATCCTTCCCCATTCTTCTACCTTCAACCCACCGATGCCATTGGATTTGAAGTGATTTCTTGTAAGCAGCATGAGTCTGGTCTGTGTTTTTATATCAACTTTGCCTACTTTTACTTCTTTCCTTCTAGGACATCAGTCGTATGGCCAACGGTTCCATGTTATTTCCGCACAGACCCATGTGACGACACTGTTTTTCACTCTCCTTTTCCTCAGCCCTTACTACTGTGAGTGGATTCTACACACACGCGGAGCTTTCGTCTCTTACTGTGTGTGTCAGTTCTGTAATTTCCATTTTGATTTTTCATAATTTCAATTTTCTTTCTGAGATTGTGTACTCTTTTATACTGTTTCAAGAAAAATTACAATTGATTGCTGAGCGCGTTGTTGCCTTCACAGCCTCCTCAGGTGGTCCCCACACCTTGTCCGCCTGCGCGCTGCGGTTGGGTGAGCACCTGTTCTCACCGACGCTGACTTGGAGGTTCTTGGTACAGCGTGAGCTTCTCGGTGCATCCTGGACAGTCACCCGTTACGTCAGACGCTGACTTCCGTTTCATCTTCACCAGGGAATGATACTCCTTCTGCGTGGCGGGAGGAGCCTCACACACTGTTGATGTCTCTCGTTCCAGTGACAGTTGGATCTTCAGGCAGCTGGCGGGGCTTGTTGTTTTTGGCTCTGCTGCATTTTTGGTGCTTCTTTGGTTTCCGGGCCCCTGCTGCTACCTGAGTTGGGGGAGGAGTGTGTTCAGGCCGGGTCTCTGGCTCTTTCAGGGCGGAAGGGGGCACTCGGGCACAGGGGTTGAAGCAGCATCTGGCCAGATGCCTGAGGGGACGAGCTCCCTCTTGCTCGTATGGAGAGCTCGCTCCAGCGGTGGCCTTCACCGGAGTGGACATCTTGTACCATCACTCCCCAGACACCCCATGTCTCTGGAGAAAGGAGTCTCAGGTCTGTGGAGACAATGAGGCTTCCTGGGAGTTTGGTTTTCCATTACAAGTGACCCCACTGCTTCCACTACAAGTGGCCGCTCAGAGGGCTGTCCCAGCTCACTTGTCCGGCTCACCTGCCCAGCTCGCCTGTTCTCTTACAGTTCTGCAGATAGGCTGTGTCAGGCTGGGATGACAGGTGTTGACAGGTGGCTCCTATAGGTGTCTCCGCTGAGTCTGCAGCCTTCCTGGCTGTGGCCCACCGACTCTGCAGAGGGTTCTCTCCACCCTCTGACCCACCTCCCACTGTGGGCTCCCAGCTGGTGGTGGGTATAAGGACACCTTCAGTTGTCCGGACCCAGCACCAGCTCAGGTGGCACAGCGTTCTTTGTGTCTTTGTCAGTTTACCTGCCCCTCCTCACCATGGCTGCCTGCTCCCTGTGGCACGTCTGGAGGTAGCGGCTCAGGGAGGCACCTCCCCTCCACCTGGCCAGGTGAATGCAACCTCTTCTGCGTTGGTGCAGAGCCCTCAGCCAGAGACAGCTTCTGTGAATCGAGGGTTTGCTTTTGTTGGCCTTTGATCTTACCCCAGCTGTGTGGCTCAAGATAATTTCCTCTCCTTTCCCAGATGCAGAAAACTTCTACTTTCCCACTCAGACTGTTTCCCTGTAACCTCTGGGCAAGAGGCCCTCTTTTGTTGATAGAAGATGAAGAAGTCAGCAGACATTTTCCCAGCTGTTGCTCATCTCCTTTGAGAGCTAAAACCCTCGGCCCCTTAACACCGTCCTTCCTAAGGAAGAAATGGTCTGGGAGGAACCTCCTGCTTCCCTATGGAGCTCAGCCCCTCTCTTTCGAGTGGTCCCTATGCACAATCATCCTTTTGGTACCTGCAGGGGCCAGAGAGTAGGGGACTGTCCCTGGGCTCCCCAGGGGCCCCAGCCATCAGCCTGGCTCATGCTCAGCCTGCAGCATTTCATTCATTCATTCCAGTGTGAGTTCCACCTTCACGCTGGTAGGGGGAGCCCGCTTTCTCCCAAGCATGGACAGACGGCTCATGATCTTGTGTGTCTTTCTCTCTGCTGAGGACCTGTCTTCTGTTGAACTCCAAGCTTCCTTGGTTGCTCCAAACCCTCAGCTTTCTGATTGGATCAAGAAAAATTATGATATCTTACCATTAGGGTAAAAGGATGCTCTACCAGTGTCTACATCTTAGGCAGAAACAGAATTTCAAGGTCGTGCATTTTTAAGAACCAAGTTTCCATGAATATTGTTGAACTCTATCATTTCCTGAATGCTTCTGTGTCCTGACTCTTAAGAATTGAGTTCACAAACTTTAGCATGAGAATTTTGTGTTCTAGGTGAAGTAGAATAAATGAAAGAATTAAGGTGAACACACAAGTGATAAAGAAAATTCCATCTCCTTGAACTGAAAGTGTACTTTTATTGTTTTCAGGATTGAATTTGTCCGTATGACCCACGTTTTGAGCTGAATTTATTGTCTGTGCTGTGGCGGTTCACTCACTCTTTCCACAGACTTATCTAGGCTGTAACTGAACAAGGTGATAATGAGTCACCCAAGTCAGAGGTTAAATATTTACTCCCAAGATTTGTGTCTTATAATTTAGAAATAAATTTAGACCTACTTAGTGAAGGAAGTTAAATGAGTTATTGATACTATATTAAAATTTGTGTCTTTTTATTTTGGAACTTTTATTTTGTTTTAGTTATTTAATTATATTTGACATCATTTGCAGTCGCCATGGAGTTCCCACCGCCATCTCACCCCTGCACCATCACCTCAGTCCTTTGTCTCTTTCTCCCCCCCCTCCCCTTTGGTTTGTTTCTGACCTTTTTTTGTTCCTGTTGTGTTTTTGATTGTAATTGTTCTTGTCCTTGAGCCCTCTTTTTTGGTTGTTGTTCCTTTATTTTCCTCCTAAAAGTGAAATCATCTGATATTTTTCTCTTGACTTCTCTTGACTTACTTCACTGAGCACAGTTTCTTCTAGCTCTATCCATGTTTCTATAAATAAGTGGTGCTGGCAAAACTGGTCCACCACATGGGAAAAAATGAAACTGGACCACTATCTCACACCATGTACAAAAATCAACTCAAAATGGATAAAAGAACTGAATGTAAGACCCAAAACCATAAAATATATAGAAGAAAACATAGGTAAAATGTTACAAGACATAGCTCTCAGTAACGCCTTTAAAGATGCAGCCCCCAAAGCAGTAAAAATGAAGAGAAGATAAGCAGCTGGGACGACATAAAATTAAAGTTTCTGTACAGCAAAAGAAACATTAACCAAAACAAAGAGACACCCCACTGATTGGGCAAAAATTTTTGCACTCCACACAACAGACAAGGATCTGATCACAAAGATATACAAAGAACTCACAAGACTCGAGAAAAACAAAGTAAACAGCCCAATCAAAAAATGGGCAGAAGAACTTAAAAGACACTTTTCCAAAGAGGACATGCAAATGGCCAACGAGCACATGAGAAAATCCTCAACATCCCTTATAATTAGGGAAATGCAAATTAAAACCACATGAGATACCATCTTACCAGTAAGAATGGCACATACTAAAAAACCACCAACAACAAATGTTGGCGAGGATGTGGAGAAAAGGGAGCTCTACTACATTGCTGGTGGGAATGCAAGTTAATCCAACCATTCTGGAAAGCCATATGGAAGTTCTTCAGTCTACTGAAAATAGAGCTACCATATGACGCAGCAATTCCACTCCTAGGGATCTACCCAAAGGACACAAAACACCAATCCAAAAGAATGCCTGTACCCCTATGTTTATTGCAGCACCATTTGGTAAGACCTGGAAACAACCCAAATGCCCAAAAGTAGATGACTGGATCAAGAAGATGTGGTCCATATACACAATGGAATACTATTTTTGAACTTTTAAATACATTTATTTGTTTTTCATGTCCATTCTTTTCTGTAACTGTTTGAAGAACAAAAAAAAATGCATGTCATGCATCATTAAACTATGCATGAGGATTTGAGAGGTTCAGAATTAAAGTGACATTATTATGAATCAGATGATAGAAGCATCACTATGGCATAATTACCAACTATTAAAACACTTAACCTAGATAGCTAAGTAAATAACCATAACTGTTGTTTTTAATTATATTGAAAGGTCACATTACTAATCTTTCGATATTTTCATGTTTTGAATAACTTCTTTCCAGCTTTTTATCTGATTTTTATTCTAAAATAGAGTCCTAATCCAACAGGATAGGACTGCTAAACTTTTTTCTTTTTAAGGTTTATTTATTTGTGCATACAAGAACTTGGGTACAGGTCAGAGGTGTGGAGGGTGAGAAGATTCACCAGAGACAGAGTGGGGAGCAAAACAGGGGGACCTACTGAAATACACTGCTGAGGGGAGCAGCGGGCCAGGCAGGGGAGGTCTGCTGCACCATGTGGGTCCCCCTGGGGATTGAACTCGTGCTGCAGTGGCTGTGGATGCTTCATAGCATGGTGCTTAACCCCTTGTGCCACCATGGAGGCCCTTTTAAACTAATTTTTATGGAAAAAATAATGGCAACTTGAATTTGTGGTGAGTGCACATTCCTTGTATAATCTGGAGGATGACAGAACATTCACCTGAATGATGCAACTTTGGGGCAATCAGAAAGGCCTGCACCCCTGGAGTGCCAGGCGCAGGACATAGCAACCCCACTGGGCTGATTCACGACCCCTTGCAGCCTCTGCACCCGTAGCCAGTGGCTCATCACAGGGAGAAGCTGCTGTTCCGACCCGAAGCTTCTAATTTCCTTCCATTTGATTTAAATACATCCTCTGATCTTCTCATGAGTAATGCCCAGTTAGCAAGGCCTAGAGTTGAAAATGAAAAAAAAATTGTCAAGGGCAAGTCATTCATGGTAAAATCATTTAATCTCACTTATCAACAGCGTTGACAGTCTGCACAAAGTAGGTTCATGTGGCGGGAAAGATGAATCAGTAGGCCTGGGTCTCAGACACCGGTTTCGGAGGCAATGTGTTTTCCTCAAGAGACTCTAAACTTCCTGCTGCCGAAGACAGTGATCTGTGTCAGTGGCCCAGGCAGTGTTTCCCGCAAAGTCGGAGTTTCAACACACATCCATTTGATGAAGGTGTTAGTGACATGGTACCCCAAATTTACCATGCAAACTTATATATAATAAAATTTTGTCGTATTTATTAAATTACCCATTCCACACTCACGACTCTTCATCTCGATCATGTGAGAGACACTGCAATATCCTAACTGATTCTGTGAGCTTGGTGTACATTTGGGTAAAACTGTATCTGAACAGCAACCTCAGCTCAGCCCCTGAGCCAACATTAACAGCAGGAGTGAAAATGAATTACTACAAGTTAGAACTCCCCACGTCCATACTGGGGAAGCATGCTTGCCGTCCCTTAAGGGAGTGAGATTGCACCAAATGAAATACTTGGTGCAATCTAAATAAAAAATAATTAATACATTATTATTAATTGTTAATCAAATAATAAATAATTAATCTCTCTGAAATGTTGCATACAGCACTAAAAATTATTAAAAATATAACAAACTTGACCTCCAGGTGGCGCAGGGGGTTGAGCGCCGCACTGTGAAGCATCTGTGGCACAGCAGCGCGAGTTCGATCCCTGGTCAGGGAGAGGACCCACATGGCGCAGCAGACCTCTTCTGCCTCCCTGCTGCTCCCCTCAGCAGTGTGTTTCAGTCCGTCTGCCTGTTCTGCTCCCCGCTCTGTCTCTGGGGAGTCCTCTCACCTCCTGCAACTCTGGCCTGCACCCCAGCTCTTGTATGCATAAATAAACAAATCTTTAAAAAAAAATAACAAACTTTAAGTATAGTATGTTTCCTCCTAAACCTATGCAAAGTATTTCAATAAAATCTCCAAAATCACATTTACCATTGGATATTTTCAAGTAATATAGTCAGAACTACCTCAGATTTAAAACAAATTTAAAATTAAAAAAAATTATTGAAAAAAAGGCCAAAGAGATACACGGTTACTGTCCCATGCTCGGGGATGCAGGTGTTGCTGTAAAATTCATTGCAAAGCCTTTCCCTGGCATAGTTTAATCCTGCCCGATGACATGACTTGTCAGTTGGCTTCTAGTCCATTAAACCAGAGGCCTTTCCTAAGGGAAATGATTTTCATTTAATCCTACTAACCAAGCCTGTGATAAGCTGATAAAAGAAGGAAATTGAATTTCTCAGAAATAATCTAGTAATAAGTGGGTCAGATTGGATGGAAAAGGAAGAAAAACAATACCAGTCTCCTTTAAAAATAGGAAACAGGCAGAAATTCAGCATGAATCACTGTTAATCAAAGCATCTACTTTCAAGACTTGCTGTAAATTTCCTTGAACAGAAAACTCAAACATTTCTGAATAAAAAGTGTGATTTCTAGAGGAAATTGACTAGCAGTCCCATTTCTTATGCAAAAGGACATAATCTTGCCACTTCGGTGTTGATTCTCCCACTAGACAAGAAACAGCATCTCCTGTTTATAGGAAATTGTTTTAGAAGCTTTGTATTTCTTAGGAAAGAAACATTCTGGGCTGGGGCAAGATGGGTGAAGGGAATTAAGAGCTACAAACTTCCTGTGCAAAATAAAGAAATCAAGACTCAACCCACGGTGTGGGGACTATAATCCATAGTTGTTGGTGTTGTACAGCTGAAAGCTGTGACGAAAAAGATGGTAAATAGACTCCTTAAGATGATCACTTAGGAATCTATACAAACATCAGATCACTATGTTGGGCACCTGAATCAAAAATAAAAAGTATGTCAACTATACTTCAGCAAAAAAGGAAATATTCATTTCTTATCAGCTAGTTTTTTAAGACAAAAAGATTTTTTTTTTAATAAAAGGATTCTTGGATATACACCCAAGAAAGTACAAAACACCACAGGTATTTTCCCACTAATACACGACTAAATATTTTCCACCACGTGTAACATGCATTTATCTTGTAGAGACTATTTTATTTTAAAGGCAGACTCCATTGGAATACTTAAGTGTTTGCCTGTAAAATGAAAAGTTGTTTGTTACTGAGATTTTACCTCGTTAGTTACATCCAAAGTCAGAAGAACAGTTACCCAAACATTAAATAGCTCACCTAAATATCACTGTAAACCCTAAAAATAGCAAGTGTCCTGGGATCTGCTTCTGCGGTCAAATCAGAAAAGATGAGATAGATTAAATTTTATAGAAAACATAAAAAATAGTTTCATACCTAGGATATTTCTGATAAACTGCTATCTGCCAATATTTTATATTACTGAGTTGGTTGAATTTATTCAATTGGAATTTAAATTCAAATTGTGCCTCAAATTTCCCTCCCCCTCCCTCAGCTTTATTGAGGTATATCTGACAATAAGAAAATGGGTATATTTAAGGTATACGACCTGATGTTTTGAAACATATCTACATTGTTTTGAAATGTGGATTAGTTGAACAGCATCAAAACATAGATGGGGCTTCCCTGGTGGCGCAAGGGGTTAAGCAATGCACTATGAAGCTTCCACAGCCACTGTTGCACGAGTTTGATCCCAGCCAGGGAGGGGACCCACATGGCGCAGCAGACCTCTCCTGCCTCGCTTGCTGCTCCCCTCAGCAGTGTACTTCAGTGGATCTGCCTGTTCTGCTCCCCACTCCATCTCTGGTGACTCCTCTCATCCCCTGCACCTCTGTCCTGCACTCCAGCTCTTGTACGCATAATAAACAAAATCTTTTTAAAAAAAGAATGAACATATCGCATACATAACTACTACCTTTTTGTGTTGAGAACACTCTAGCTCTACCTTGTAAGCAGATTTTGAGTATAGCACACAGCATTGTTACATGTCGTCACCACCTGTTCATTAGTTCCAGAATTTACTCCTCTTGCTCATCTGTGGCTCTGTGCCCTTTAACTAACATCTCCCTGTTTCCCCCACCCACTGCCCCTGGAAACCCCCTTCTACTCTCTGTTTCTATTAATTGGACTAGAAGATATATAACCTGATGTTTTCAAACATATCTACATTATCTACATTGTTTTGAAATGTGGATTAGTTGAACAGCATCAAAACATAGATGGGGCTTCCCTGGTGGCGTAAGGGGTTAAGCTGCTGCACTATGAAGCTTCCACACCAATGCACACCCATCAGTAAGGTCGGACAGTATTTGCTCTACATCTTTCCTATTTACAAAGCATTATGTCTTTGGGTCCAGCCATGTTGTTTCCAATGTCAACTGCAGAGGCCCATGGTGTATGTTATGCAGCCCTCCGGCCTGCAGGTGGGGCTGCTCAGCTTCTTGGTGACTAGCACTGCAGTGGACACAGAACTGCAGATAGCTCCTCTAGGCCTTGACTTGATTCCCTCTGGATACATGAGCAGAGTGAGGCTGCTAGATCCTATGGTGCTTCTACTTTGATGTATGGCATCTTTGCAGGTTCCATTCCGACCCACAAAGCCAGGCGTTCCCTTTCTTCAGTCCTCCCCAGGACTTGTTATCTTTTAGCTAACAGCCATTCTAATAGGTGTGAAGTTATAGCTTACTGTGCTTTGGGTTTGCATCTTCTGTCTGATGATGTGTGATTTGAGCATCTTTCCACATGCCTGTCTTAAATGTCTTCTTTGGTGAAGTTTCTATTTATTATTCTTTAATCAAAATCTGAGACTATTTGCTCCGACTTTGTTCCAATAGTTTAGGCATAGAGACTCTCAGAGGATGTTAGCACTGACAAGAGATCGTGAGAAACTAAGAAATGTCTTTGTGATAAAGTGACTATCTCTAGTTCAACTTTTTTCTTCCTCCAGTTAGATTTATAGCAATCGATTTGTGCATTTTTTAAACACTAGCCATATTAAATCACTCAAACCAATACAACCTGTAGCTATAAAATACATATTTCAGTATATTTCCCCCCAAACACAAGGAGATAGATATTGATTGGGAGACATATTTCTAAAGCTCATATATCTTCAAAACTAAGAAGTAAAATATCATGCTTATTACCTAACTAGAGGGCATAGTATTTTAGTCCTCTGGCTGCTTCTTCAGGATTTTGGAAATCAAAATGAAAATGCCCTAGTTTTCCACTTCTGACTACTTTATATGGTCTGAGCATGACCTTTGACATTGTAGGAAGATGACTTTCAGCGAAAGCTCTAATGCATATTTGGGGTCATATCTTCAAGAATACGTTAGTGTGTGTGCATGCCCACAGTGCATACACTATTAAGAAATCACAACTGTATTTATATCTCAGGAAGACTATTAATTAAAAGTGATCCATGTCATAACCCATATCTTTATTTTCTAAAACTCTTCTTCTCAGTCCGCTGGTTTGTGAGCATTCAATAGGTTTCTGTTTTCAAAAATCTGAAACCTTTGCTGGACATCAGGATCCCGTGAGATTCTGATAAAATGCAATGAAATCTTAGATGACCCTAGAATTGCCATGAAGAGACAGAATCATTCCTCTAACATCCTTTTAAAGCTCAATCCCTTGCTGGGCTGGACAGCTGTGAATGTCCTGCTATTGCTCGGCCTTGAGTGGGTCGTGTTAGGTCTGTCACAGAATGAGGTTGTGCTAAGAAGTCACTTCACTGTCTGCACTCAACTCAATAATCACAGAATCAATCATTGCAGAAAAACTGGACCTAGGTAGAAATTGAAAGATAATCCTGGCTTGGCTTTCATGTACCTTGCCTCTCCAACTGAGTTCTTCTTTTGTCTAAGGACCTAGCAAGATCACAACTTCTCCAAGTACAGACAGAAACATCTGGCTTCACTCAGCTGTGATGACTTCAAGGGCTATCAGGTCACATTTCCTATTTACAGTCTCAGAAGGACTACAGCTTCTGTGGCCAGTAAACCCTCTAAAGATATAAATTTAAATAAAAGTTAACAATAGAGGAATATATTTGTAATCACTGGGATCTTCCAATCCATGAAAAGAAGTGGAACTAACAGTATATCATAACTATTTTCTTTCAACTGTTCAATAGTAATAGCAAAGATAAAGCTTTACTATTATCATTATCATTCCCTTACTAAAGATATTCTTTTTTTAATATAAATTTTTTAAATTTACATGTATTGGACATCAATTGTAATCCCCATGTATTCCCCATCACCATATCACCAGTGCACCATCACCTCAGTCCCCCGTGCTCCCGTCTGCCCTCCACCCTTCCCCTCTTCCCTCCCCACCAAGTGTCCCCGGTTTGTCTTTGTCTTTTCATTTTTGGTTTTTGTGTCTTTCTTGTTATTATTATTATTGTTGTTGTTCTTATTCCTTTCCTTGATCCTTATTTGATTCCCGTATATTCCTCCTAGGGGAGGAACCAGCTGGTATTTTTCTTTTGTCTTCTGACTGACTTCGCTGAGCATCATCCCTTCCAGTTCCATCCATGTTCCTATGAATGCGGCTAGTTTTTCATTTTTTATTGCTGAGTAGTATTCCATCATGTATATGTACCACAGCTTCCTGATTCACTCATCTGGTTTTGGGCATTTAGGTTGTTTCCAGGTCTATTGTAAAGAGTGCTGCTATAAACATAGGGGTGCAGGTATTCTTTTGAATCAGTGTATTTGTGTCTTTTGGGTATATTCCTAGGAGTGGGATTGCTGGGTCATATGGAAGTTCCATTCTTAGTAGATTGAGGAACCGCCATACTGCTTTCCATAATGGTTGGACCAGCTTGCATTCCCATATTAAAGATATTCTAACAGGTTAAGAAAAGTTGTGTAATTGACTTGTATTATTCATGTAGTAAATGGGTGAATACAACATAGAAGCCTTAAACATTTGACTGCCTTGTGCTTTCCAAAAACTAGATTCTATTCTGGACTCATGCAAGTCAGTGTGTGCCTAGTTTTGTATGAGATTTTGCTTCAGTTGCCTTGTAACTATTTGATCAAATGTTCTAAACTTCCCTTATTCATATGTTTCTTCTCAAAGTAGCTAAATTCATACTTGGAGTTATCTGGGTCTAGATTTGTCAGATAAGATAGAGAAGACCCAATTGAATTTGAATTTCAGATACAATGATTTTCAGAGGCAAATAAATATTACTTTAGTGGAACTATGACCTAAAATATCACACTGGACGTACTTGCAATACTGGACACACTTCTACTAAAAAATAAATCTGAAATTCTAATAAATTAGGTACCATATTCTTGTACTTACTAAATCTGGTCACCCTAACTAGAGTATGCTGAATTATGGTCGCATGAATGATAAATCCACCATTTCTTGTCCCTGCCCTGTGTTGGGTCAATAACCCTATCGTAAAATCCCAGAGTTGATTTTTCTTTGAATACCCAGGCATCCATATCAAAAGGGCAACAGATAGAAAATAATAATGAATATGGTCGCTATTATTCCAACTGTATCAATTACCTTGAATGTTAATGGTCTCCAATAAAAGATAAAGATTGTCAAATGGATCAGAAGACAAGAACCATCTATGTGTTGTCTATACTTTAAGTATAAAAACACAAATTATTAAATGGATGGAGGTAATATCTATCATTAATGAAATGAAAATTAAATCAATAATGAGAAACTGCTATACACCTATGAAGGACATTATTGTTGCTTCCAAATTTTGGTAATTATAAAGAATGCTGTGAAAAACATCTATGTGCAAGTTTTATGTGGTCATAAGTTTTCAACTCCTTTAGGCTGAAAGGAGCATACAAAGGAGCATAATTGCTGGATCATATGGTAAGTCTAGCTCTGGCTTTGTAAACTGCCTTCCAAGGAGGTTCTAGCCTTTTGCAACACCACCTGCAATGAAAAGGAGTTCCTGTTGCTCCACACCCTGCCAGAATTTGGTGATGTCAGTGCTCAGGGTTTTAGTCATTCTCTTTGTTAGATCATGTAATATCTGTACAAACACACTGCACAAAGCTTAAGGAATCGACCTGAAGAGTTTTATAGCTAGTCCAATATTAATCACATTTAAGAGGATTTGCTATTGAAATGGATTTCCTACTGAAGTTGCTCTACTGTAAAATCATCTTTCTAATGTTCTGTTTTATCACTTTGAGAACATATGTTTTGTTTTTTGTTGTGTATGAAGAATACAGAAATTTGAGATGCATCTGCAGGTGTTCCCCTTAAAGATCATCTCACTGAGTTGAGAGAATACAAGTCAAAATGTCAAGCATTGTGTCACATTCGGTGTATTTTACCACACTGGCCTACAGAAGAGAAAATGACATAAAGCTCTTGGTCTTGTCATATGCTGGAACAGTGAGGCATGCCTGGAAGCATCATCCATATTCTCAGAAGTAATGTTTATGCCTCACCAAATGCATGGGCTTGATGACTTCTGCAGTGTCATCCGGCAGCCCAACGGAAGTCCATTTGGTAAGTGCTGATTGCTAGAAAAAATATTTGTAAGTCCCTCTGCAGAACAGCGACACTTTGTCAAGGGTGATATGGGTGCGTGGGAGGTGCAGAGGAGCATTAGAAGAAGACAAGAATGTAATTTTCAACTCATCACTTGTGCCATAGCTCCTGGGGACAGTACCTGTTTGTTCCCTCTCTGCTTGAGGAGTTACTCATGCTTCCTAAGGGAGAGTGAGAGTCAGCTTGGGGGTCTCTCGGGTCCCCCAGACATGAGTTAATTCTCTTGTTGCGTGATTATGCGAGGACAGAGACAGGAAACAGGACATTCTAAGGAGCACGCTCCCCCACTGTGTCTGCCTCTGACTTTGTTTGCTGTGATTGTCACCTATTGACAGAGGAAGTGGGTCTGGTACAGACACCGTGCAACGTGATCTGAGCTATTCAGAGGCTCTTTTGTGAAATTGCTGTTAGATTTGTGTGCTCATAACAGTAAAGAGGAGAAAATAAATAACAGAAACTACCTACTTCTCCCCTTTATTTTGTGAAATTGTTTTCAAGTGGGACATCAGATACTCTGTGGGAAACAGGATTTTTAAAGATCTCTTTCCTGCTTTCTTTATGCATCAGTAAAAAGGATACTCCAGGAATTCTAAGTGGGGACGCCAGCCTGGCATGGTCACACACCAGAAATAGCATAATTGTTTGTTTTCTTGGTTCCTAAACTTGCAGAATTTCTTGCAATAAGCTACACTGCAGCAGAGAGGTACAGACAATGCATGCTTGCAACGCAAGACCAGGAGGGGGCCTTGGCATTCTCCTTGGGGCTTTCATGACTTGGGGTCTCCCGGTGATTCGGTGAGAAATGCTGGCAGCTGTGAGCCACTGCTGCAACCAGGGGTGTGAGCAATGAACCGAGTGTGTTTTATTTGGAAATACTGACATCTATGTGAAGAGCACTTACCTTAATTTGGGGTGCCTGGATCACTGATGTTGGCAGGGGGATGGAGGTCGAGGAACTCATGTCAAATTAGATCACCTCGACATTTTCAAAAATTACGAATGCAAGTCCTTTTTTGGTGGCGAAAGGGGTTAAGTCGCAGCACTATGAAGCATCCGCAGCCACTGTGGCATGAGTTCTATGCCAGGCCAGGGAGGGGACCCACATGGCACAGCAGACCTCTCCTGCCTCCCTGCTGCTCCTCTCAGCAGTGTATTTCAGTGGATCTGCCTGTTCTGCTCCCCACTCTATCTCTGGTGAATCCTCTCACCCCCCTCCCAGCACCTCTGTCCTGCACCCCAGCTCTTGTATGCATAAGTAAATTGATCTTTAAAAAAAATTATGAGTGCACAGTCTTGACTGCAGACCTTCGGAATTAGTACATCTGCTGGTGAACGTGGGCATGTCTGCTTTCAGACAGAGCCCAGGATCATAACTCTCTTCAAAGTTATTTGTCGAAGTTGAGAAAAGCCATGAATTGAACATGGAAGGTCATGTATTAGAAAAATAGTGAACATTTGCTTCCACTAATGGTCAGTTGGGAGAGCTGAGAGAAATGTTTTTGCTAAGAGCAGCTGTAAATCTCCATGAAATATATTAACCTTCAATGTTTTTATACCTTAAATAAGGTATGGAGGAATTGAGACTTTAAAAATATGACGATGAGAAGCCACAAAGGCAAGGTATGAGTTTAAAGACGTTTTGCTGGGTGCACCTGCTCCGTGTAGATTCTAAAGCAGTGCCCACCTAAATAAGGGGAAGCTGGAATAAACAATCCCCTTTTAAAGGTTTTCTTTTTTTTTTATGTTTCATTAGCATGTAATCTTATTTTTTTTTAATTCTTTTAAAACATTTTAAAAAAATTTATATATATTTGACATCAATTGTAATCCCCATGTATTCCCCATCACCATATCACCAGTGCACCATCACCTCAGTCCCCTGTGCTCCCGTCTGCCCTCAACCCTCCCCATCCCCGCTCCCCACCAAGTGTCCCCACTTTGTCCTTATCTTCTCATTTTTGGTTTTTGTGTCTTTCTTGTTATTATTATTATTGTTGTTGTTCTTATTCCTTTCCTTGATCCTTATTTGGTTCCCTTATATTCCTCCTAGGGGAGGAACCATTTGGTATTTTTCTTTTGCCTTCTGACTGACTTCGCTGAGCATCATCCCTTCCAGTTCCATCCATGTTCCTATGAATGCATCTAGTTTTTTCATTTTTGATTGCTGAGTAGTATTCCATCGTGTCTATGTACCATAGCTTTTCTTGCATTGTTTTGCTTACATTGGAAATTCTGGGAAACCTTAACTCTTGAACATGGTTTAGAGTGGATCTGAAATAATATTTCCAGGTAACTAATAAGAACAAACACATATTCTGCATAGCAAAATATAGTGAGGCTTACAAAAAATATTGTAAACCTCAAATAATTTCTACAAATATATTTTCAAGGTTTTTGCCTAATGTGAGTCAAAATAATGAGGTACATAAGCAATCCAGAAACTTTAAGTGAAAAACAGCAAAAAAAAAAAAAAAAAAAAAAAGAAGAAGAAAATGGACTCATCATGTGNAAAACACAAAAAAAAAAAAAAAAAAAAAAAAGAAGAAGAAAATGGACTCATCATGTGTTAAAAGAAGTTGAAAAGCAAGTTTGAATATATGAAAAGTGAAAATTATGAAAAGAGGTGATGTGGATTTAAGGATATTTTAAATAAAACTTTAAGAAATCACACCAGACTCGAATTGAAAACTCAGTATAGGAGTTTAAAACACAACAGATGTGGGTAAAAGGAGAATTAGTGAATTAACCAGATTAAAAAAAAAATTTGTTTTCCAGGAAGAAACAGGAGAAGACAAAATAATGAGATGTTATAGATAGAGTGAGGACATACAGTGAAAAAAGTTCTCATTATGTTCATAAAAATGCTGGAAAGCATATAAAAGGGCGGGAATGCTCACTTTGAAACCAACACTGGGGGGTTCACTTCAGAAATCTGATTTGATAGTACCCCGGTTTGAAAAACATTCTGGAAGCATTCCACATTCATTTAACTGCATCAGATAAACAGCACCCCTGGGTTAACAAATGTAGAATTAGGATACACACCACCTGTGAATTCAGAGAGGGACGTCTGGGTGGGTGGGTGGGGCAAACTCATATTGCTTGGTGGAGATCACAGACATTACATAATATTAAATGTCAGTAAGTTCCAGAGCTGACTGTGCTTTCATACCAGAAACAATACTCTACAACCTCCAGATAAGAGCGTTAAATACAAGTATAATCATTTTAAACAATGATCTCAAAAAAGGCATGGGAAGTAGAGAAAAGACCCACAGAACAAAGGCACAACTGGCTTAAATCTATAAATGATAAGACATTTTCTAAAGCCCAAGAATACAAAAAGAAGTTGAAAGTGAAGCAATGAAACAAGATGCCAAAAAATTATTAAGTGGGAAAGTTAGTGTCGAATGCTGCTATCTGATAAAACAGGCTTTCCAGCAAAAAGAATTGTCGACCTGCAAACATATCACAGTTTCACCAGAAATATAAAAGTGTTGTGATGTTGCCCCTTGTAATCCTAGTATCTCCAAAAGCAGAAAGCCCAAATGGATAGAACTATAGGAGAAAATAAACCACGGCAAAGCCTAGATGGAGCCAGAGTCTTCTTCAGAGGAAACCAGCAGAGAGAAAGCAGGTGCCTAATGAGGAGAGAGGGAATCTCCCAGAGCACTGGGACCAGGTGTGGGGCAGAGATGGCTGCTTTACTCACCAGGGGACTCCCAGATCCCAGCAGCCTGGGGAGGCAATAAATAAAGCCAAGGCCTCTCCCCCTGAAAGCCCAGAATTTCAGGCTCATTGGAATTTGAAAGGTGACATTTTCCTGGGGCCTCCTTGGTGGTGCAAGAAGTTAAGTACCACACTATGAGGCATCCCAGCCACAGCAGCTTGAGTTCGATCCCGGCCAGGGAGGGACCCACATGGCGCAGCAGACCCCTCCTGTCTCCCTGTGGCTCCTCTCAGCAGTGTGTTTCAGTCCATCTGCCTGTTCTGCTCCCCACTCAGTCTCTGGTGAATCCTCTCACCACCCACACCTGTGACCTGCACCCCAGCTCTTGTACGCATAAATAAATAAATCTTAAAAATATTTTTTAAAAAGGAAGGTGACATTTTCCTCTAGGATGTTTCTGAACGGTTTGAAGTCTATTCCTCCTGGAAGAAAAATTCTTCTTTAGGACTTAATATTTTTCCTTTCTAGGAAATCCTTGGGGTAGTGTCCATCTTGAATTAATTCAGGCCAGTGATCTTTCATCCTTCTTTCCATCTCTTCTCTGCTCTTTCTATCCTATTTACTGTCAGGCATCACCGTCATAGATGAGAGTTTCATTGATTTATGGTTACAATTTGCTTGAAACGATCTTCTATCCAAACTCTCCCTTTCTTTCCGTAGGTGACACCCCCCTTCTGCAGGGTAGAGGAGGTACTGGCCAACAGTTTGAGCTCAGTGGGTTGCCAGAGAGAAAGCTTGGCCATTCCTTACATTTTTCTCCACAGCACTGCTTTTGGGATGCACCACCCCCCCAGCAAGCACCCCTTTCTGAGGCAGGGACTGTCTCTCATTTTATAACACCAGCCTTTGAAGAAGCTGACAGATTGGGGATGTACAGAGAGGTGGTGTGGAGAAAGCAAGGATTAAGGACCGAGTTGGGGGGTTCTGCCTTGGGCCTTTGGGGTCTCAATCCTGCTGCATAGATTTGGCATTTGGACAATCACTGACCACAGCACAGCTGAACATGTAACCCTGTGAATTGGTGTGTCCCCTACTCAGAAATACCTGCACCGCACGTGCTGGGGCACCAGATAACTGGCTGAAGGAGATGATTGCACAGGTACTCTCAGCGACGAAGTTCTCTTATTTGCACTGTTATTTCTTCTCTGCTCCCTTATCCACATTATTCTTTGTCCATCTAGTTTTCTTTTTTTAGATTTATTTTTTTATGCACACAAGGACTGGGGTACAGGGCAGAGGTGCAGGGGTGAGAGGACTCACCATAGACAGAGTGGGGAGCAGAACAGGCAGATGGACTGAAACACACTGCTGAGGGGAGCAGCCCGGAGACAGGCGAGGTCTGCTGTGCCCTGGCTGGGGATGGAGCTCCTGTTGCAGTGGCTGAGGCTGCGGAAGCCCCATAGTGCTGCGCCTTAACCCCTTGCGCCACTAGGGAGGCCCCTGCTTCAGTTTTTTGATTGAAACTGGGATAAGAAATGTCTCTGTCACTGGAGAGTCTTGTTGATGGACGGGCCTCTCAAGATGCTCAGAGCAGTTCTGCCTGAGAGTTGAGTCGCTGCGTGAGGGCCCTTTCAAGCTGTCAGCAAGGCCCCGAGCGCTCGCAGGAACTTGGCCCATCCCTCACCTGTGCGGATTGTGGAAACTGCGGGCGTTACTCAGACTGCGTTCGCCAGAAATCAACCATCAGAGCAAACCCGGCTGGTAGGCAAACACGGAATTTCTTGTCTCGGGACGCACCTGCGCTTACCCTCCTCATCCTCCCTCCTCACAGCCCCGGGTCCCGCTCTCATTCCCGGGCTCAGGCCATGACCGCCCCAGCCCCCAGGTCCATAATTAATTTTTTCTCCTACTAATCAACCTGATGTTTGTTTGATTACTGGGCCGACTTGAGAAGAAGCCAGAGGGACAGGGGTACCCCCCCCACACACACTGATGATTGGGAAGAGAAAGGGACCCCTTCACCCCTGGCCTGTCACGGCCGACGCTCGGCACGTTCTGGGGCCTCAGCGCTGCGGTTTTCCTGCTGCTGTTATTCTGATGACCGCACTGAGTTTCGTTGTTCAGCCCGTCCCCGGTGTGTTTGCTCTCCGAAGCGAGCGTAGTGTAAATCTAGTGCCTGCAGAGCTTACTCGAGTCATTCGCGTGTCTCAACTCTAATAGCTTCTGGGCTTTGTGTGCTAAACAAGAGGGCGCTTCTCTAAGCGCAGCCTGCGTCCCTGGGCCAAGGCGCAGGGCCTGGGAGTGTCAGGAGCCAGATACGCAGCCTGTTTCCAGCCGAGCTCGCATCAGGGCACGGGGATGCAGGATGCTCAACACCTCAGCAGAAGACCCGGATGCAGGACAGCACCCAGCGCTGAGCTGTTCTTGCATCCTCATTTCAGTGCAGGCTGAGCTGCAAGGTGGCCGTCCTCCCGTCGACAAGGACGGGTTCTCTGACGAAAGCGAACACCCAGCCACGCCGGAGACCCGTGGCCTCGGGAAGGCTCTCTGTCCGGGTGCTGTGGTCTGCGGCTGTGCGCTGTTTGCAGAGGCCTGCGGGCCATACCACAGCCGGACATGGTGTGCCCTGCCTGCCCCTCCAGGGAGTGTCATTTTATTGAAGCTAAATGCACATGCTAAATTAGTTAGACCGTGTTCTGAGCACGTGCTGGTGAGAGTGTGCTTATTCAGTGCTGGTCTACGGGAGGAGCAGCTCACCAACCGCTAACTCAGCCGGACTCTGAACCCCTCGCGTCTGAAATCGACCTGACCTACAATTCGAAGTTTTCCAGTTGGCCTTATCGGGTCAAAAATAAATACAATGTGTTAATAACAAGCTTAAGGAACATATCTTTGCTATAGAATAGCGTGGGCTTGAAGTTTTAGGTGGGCGTGCGCCTTCGCTTTTGTTGAACAGGAACACGTGTGTGTGCGCTTTATATGTGCGCACCGTCTCCTTTCAATTTTTTTTAGATTTACTCATTTTTGCATATAAGAACTGGGGCACAGGCCAGACATGAGGGGGTGAGAGAATTCACCAGAGTCAGAGCTGGAGCAGAACAGGCAGATGGACTGAAACACACTGCTGAGGGAGCAGCGGGAGGCAGGAGAGGTCTGCTGCGCTCTGTGGGTCCCTCCCTGGCTGGGGATCGAACTCTTGCTGCAGTGACTGCAGAAGCCTCATAGTGCTGAGACTTAACCCTTGCACCACCAGGGAGGGTCCAGGCTCCTTTTATTTTTTATATGAAAATTTAAATATAAAGTAAATTATCATTAGTAAATAAAATTCAACATTTATATTTGATATTTAAACCGTATTTTTGCTTGACGTTTATGATGACACGTCATCGCATGGCAGTAGCCGCGTCCTCCCTCGCAGCGCGTGGCCGGTCAGACTCTCAGGTGTCAGGGACGCTGGTCTCCAGGGCAGTCAGCACCAGCAGGACAGATGTCATCCTCGTCAGCCTGTAGCTTGCCATTTCCTCAGAGGGTCTTGAGACCGTCACCGGAAATGCAGTGAGGACTCATGACCGTGACAGGATTCAGTCAAGGAGAAGAAGGAAGGGCTTTATCTAGCAAGAGTGACGTCTCCAAGAAGCCCTCATGATGGGACTGTCCTTGAAACGAGGTGCACTAGCCTCGCTGCTTATTAACAGGCAGGACGGTGGGGCCGGGAAGCCTGGGGGGCGGTGCAGCTGCACAGAAGCTAAGGCACACAGGTGAGATGTTATTAGCATATTAAGCTCCGCCCACGGGCAGGGCAATGTGCACAGTAATGAGAACCTTGGCTATTGGGGTCAGGTGTTTCTCATCCACACCAGCATGGCCAACCTGACCGTACCAGTTAGGGTCCCAGCTCTCGCTCCAACTTCCTTACCTGCGATCTCAAGGTTCTCCTGCTACTGACAACGTCCTGTGAAGGGATAACGCAGGTATGAACCCGTTAGGGCAGGGAGCAATGAGGTGAAGGGAAGGAGGCAAGGAAGCCGCTGGAGAGAGGAAGTGCTGACAGGTCAGGGCTTGGGGCAGGAAATTCCTGCAACTTACCCCTCCTCCTTGTTCCCACCTGCTGCCTCCTTCTTGCTGCCTTCCTCCTGCTTTGAATTCGCCATTGCTTGTTCAACCTGGAAAGTTTGATGGCTTCCTTTTTGAGACTGAGTTCAACTATGATTCTTGATATTTCAAAATTATTGGTCTTGTCTGCAGTTCTGTAAATGGAACCATTTCTAAAATATGTCGTTAAATTAAAAAAGAGGGATTTTGGCAATTTGAATTTTTTGTTTTCTCTGAGTTAATTTTAGCCTAATTTCTCATGTCATTTTTGATTTCTTATCGCTAAAAGCATATCTGACTTTGGCACTAATTACCTCTTAGATCAATTATCTCAAGAAGACATCAGGACTTTCCTAATAGAGGACCCATCTGTATCAGAATAAAATATGTTAGCAGAGAGAAATAGTGATATCTTATCATTCCATAAGTAGCAATCAATGCAAAAAAAATTTAGATAGATTTAAATTTTTTTTCTTTACAAACTCAACTGGAGCTCATTACATGGCACTTAAAATTCAGGCTTCGTCCTTCCCTAAAGCAGATAGTTTAGCTTTTCACATGGCTGGTAGGAAAATTTAAGAGCTACATTTTAGATTAGAGACATTTATTTCATTTTTATGTGATACATTTTAATGCTTGATAAGCTCAATGGGAAGGAGTCTTCTGTGAAGCATTTACTCAATAAATATTGATGCAGCTTGATTTATAACACTGTGCCCTGTCAGGACTTTATGTTTTAGCAAAACAGTTTTAAAATGGTAGCTGCTAAAGAATTCTAAGACTATGTTTGGAAACCATTCAACCGTCAAAATAACATTGACTCCGTGACGTATAAACAATAGAAGTCTATTCTTCATAGTTCTGGAGAGTGGAAGTCCAAGATCAAAGTGTCAGAACTTCCTGTCTGATGAGCTGCTCCTTCCTGGCTCAGAAATGGGAGACTTCTCCACATCTCCTCACATGGGCGGGGCCATCAGGGCTCCCAAGAATCCCTTTTATAAGGACATGAAGCTGATGTGAGAGAGCTTTAAAGCATTCGCATGTGTGAAGACTGGAGGAAGCTGGGTTGAGAAGAGACAAAGAGGAAGCCAGACAGGTAAGTGGTGGGGAGTCTAGTGTCACAGAAGCCAATTAGGGTTTCAAGTCAGTGTTTCAGGAACGGTTCAGAGAGTCATTACCTGGGCCAAGTTGAGGGGGAGAAGACAGAGATTGAAGACAAGCTACTGGCCCAGCGAGACATAAGCTACTGACAATCTGGAAAAGGCTTTCAGTGGAGGAGAGTCCCAGAGACTAATTACAGGGGTTGGGAAGTAACATTGAGAAAATAAAGACATAGAATAGGCTGTTCTTTTTCTAGGAACACTCTTTCTCTGCAGAAATCAACAGTAAGAGGAAGCGGAATGGTAGATTTAAGGTGTCATAGTGAAGCAGAAAATATCAGGCTGACCTGCCAAGTAGCTGAGGTTGGGACATAGTCTGGATCTGGAAGTTCTAGGGAACAACTGAAAAGCACCCTCAAGGCCACCTGCACCCTGATTCATACATTCCCAGCAGAATGTACTCCTTGCTTTAGTCGATAAATACTCTCTAACCTGTTTGCTTAGGGCTCAGACTTTGGAGTGAGATACCCTCTGGGCCCCCCCCCCCAAGGTCACTGGCATAAATAAAGAACTTCCCTCTTCCTCTGAGTGCTGCTTGGTTACCTGACAAAATCCTGCCATGGCAATGGGCTCAAATGAGAGAATTTTTAGAGGAAGACAGTATTAAGTCTCATTATAAACTTCTAGACTGATAGGGTAGACAAAGAGAAATTGATGTAGAAGAGATGTGTCAGCAGGAGGAAAGATGAGGCATAAGAGAAGGCATGAGGTGCAGTATATAAGAAAATGGATCTTTGCTTAACAATAATTGGTAGAATAAGCAGGAAGCAAGTGTTGCTATAACTCTGTATGTTCGGTGACACATGGATGAGACCAGCAGACAGGATGTTGGAGCAAGGAGATGGAGGGAGGCTGCTCTCCTAGGCAGACAGCAATCCTCCCAGCCTCTCCCTGGCCTTTTATTGAGCGGGAGAACAGTTAACAAGGGTATGTCATTTGCTACAGAAAGCACAGCCCAGAAGTACAAGGTCGCATAGTTTTGTGCCAAGCCCACCTGCATGTCACTAGCCACTACTATTATCTAACAAATTTTGTTTCCTCATTATCTTCTTCCAGAGTGAAAGAGTGTACGCCTCGATCCTAGTTGCCGTGTGCAGCTCCTGTTACCAGACTCGTTTGCAAGTCTTCAAGGATCTCAGCCATAACACTTCTTTCTATCCTTGCCTGTTGCTCAGAACTCTTGCAGCCTCTGACTTCCCCCAACAAGCAAGTAAGAATATAGATTGAGAAAAAATTAGTAAGGTGAAGAGACTTCTACCACACAGTGACCACCCGGATAACTGGTTTTGATAGCACTTTCTCCCTGTGAACAGAAGAATATTCTTGTCTCTTAAGTGGACATGGAGCTATCCAGCAGGTTGACCATAGGCTGGGTCATAAAATTAATTCAAATAAATACAAAATAATTGAAATCATACAGGGTTAGTTCTCTAAGCACAAAAGAATTAAAAATCAACAACAGGAAAGTATCTGAAAATTTAGAATTAAAGAAATGTGTTTAAACAAAACCCAGAACTCAAAGAAATCAAAAGAGAAGTTAAGAAATATAGTGAACTGAATTCCCTTGAAAATAAAGTTATATCAAACACTGTGAGATTTAGGTAAAACCTCATTTATTAGAAAATTTATAGATGTGGATAATTATATTAGAAAAAAGAAAGGTGCAATCCTAGTAACTTAAACTTCTACTTTCTGAAGAGTCACTGCTTTCATTTTTTCAGACTTTCCGGATTAGCTCTGAATTACTTTGTGACGATGCAGTAAACTTCAGTAAGTCGGCTGTATCCTCCTTATAGAGCTTTTAAGATGACTTAGGGTGTTTTCACTTTTGTAGAGCTAAGATACCACAAATCTTATAAAGCTTACCTTTATTGTATGACAAGAACATGTACACTTTACTTTATTATTTTTTTAAGATTTTATTTATGCATGCATGCAAGAGCTGCGGTACAGGCCAGAGGTGAGGGGGTGTTTGAGAGGATTCACCAGAGACAGAGTGGGGAGCAGAACAGGCAGATGGACTGAAACACACTGCTGAGGGAGCAGCGGGAGGCAGGCGAGGTCTGCTAGGCCATGTGGGTCTCCTCCCTGGCCAGGGATCGAACTGGCACTGCAGTGGCTGTGGAAGCCCCACAGTGCTGTGCTCAACCTGCTGTGTTACCAGGGAGGCCTCAAGAACATGTACATTGTATTTTAAATCCTAATATGAGCTCTTAGTGTTCAATTATGTGGTATTTTGTGGTTGGCAGTTTTAAGTAACCAAAATAATTTCTTAGATGTTTAATTAGATCTTTAGACATAATATCAAGTTAAGATAATCCAAGATAAAAATAGACCATTAAATTTTAGAATGCCCAGTTAAAACACGTATTTGAGAACTAAAAGTGTTAGGAAATTCAGTCTTGAGTAATTCTATTAAAATTTTTTAAAAATCTGTTTTTCTAATTTAAACAAAAAAATCCCAAAATGTTTTAAAATGACTTTCCAAGCAGAATTTTATGTAGGGACATGAATTGATACAAAGACACAACCTTTTTTGGGGGGTGAATATTATATAATTGGAATTAAGTTTTGTTAAACTCTTAATTTCACACTGTCCTTAAAACGAGTGAGAGGAAATTAAAAAATGTTATTTTTCCTCCTAAATTTGTCTTGATAATGGCTGAAAAATCCTGGAAGTGGGAAAGGCTATATTTTCACTAGAATGTGAGGGCCCAGCAATCAGTAGAAGATGAGGGGCCTCTGGTCACCATTTTCCCACCTTATAACTAAAACAGTTTCACTTTTAAAAATAGGAACCTGGGCCTCCCTGGTGGCGCAGCAGGTTGAGCGCCACACTGTGAAGCATCCCCCGTACAGCAGGGTGAGTTCGATCCCCGGCCAGGGAGGGACCCACAGGGCGCAGCAGAACTCTCCTGCCTCCCCGCTGCTCCCCTCAGCAGTGTGTTTTGGTTGATCTGCCTGTTCTGCTCCCCACTCTGTCTCTGGTGGCTCCTCTCACCCCCTGCGACTCTGACCTGTACCCCAGCTCTTGTGTGCATAAACAAATCTCTTAAAAAAAAAATAGGAACCTGGTAAAGAAAACAACTCCAGATTTTAGAAGAAAGATTTTAAGTGCATTAATTAACTACCATTTAGGACAATGAATATTTAATCAATACCTTCTGGCTCTATTGGCAGATCACTATGAAATATATTGCTATATATAACAGTTTATTATAAAATTATTACTACATCAGGGCTTTGACAATTTAAAGAGTTACAATACTCTTCAAGCAAGCAGTGTAAGGACAGCCTCTTCTCACTTGTGTTTTATTTTTTATTATTTTAAAGATTTTATTTATTTATGCACGCAAGCACTGGGGTGCAGGCCAGAGGTGCGGGGAGTAAGAGGATCCACCAGAGACAGAGCAGAACAGGCAGATGGACCGAAACACACTGCTGAGGGGAGCAGTGGACGAGGCAGGAGAGGTCTGCTGTGCCATGTGGGTCCCCTCCCTGGCCGGCAGCAGGGATCGAACTCGTGCTGCAGTGGCTGCGGTTTGCTTCACAGTGCGTTGCTTAACCCACTGCGCTACCAGGGTGGGCCCTTGTCACTTGTGTTTTAAAAGAGAATTTAAAGAATTAGAAAAGCCTCCTCACAGAGCTTCCACACCGGATGAAGCCATGTGACCTGGGGACAAGTCTCCCCGTAGGGTTCTGTGGGGCTGAGTGGCCGGGTCGGTGCGGGGCCTGATGACCGTGCTGGCGATGACCCGGTCTGCCGTCTCTCCCCGCCAGACCGCAGGGCTTCGGGACACCCCCGGCTCCTCAAGCTTTATCTCTTTTGAGTGCATTTTGTTTCTGTTTCTGGACGCAGGTGCAAACACTTCACCCCCTCAAGGGGTGAATTGGACCCTCAGACATGACGTCCTCGCCTGGCAACGGTCTCCACACGCTGCGGGAGGGTCCAGCGTTGCCTGCCTGGACTAGGCAGCCGACCGCGGGGCCAGCATCCTCCCCCGCCCCCTGCTGCTCACAAGCGGGTGCCTGGGGCCGGGCTCGGGCCATCACAGAGCTGTTGCCACAGATGGCTGAGAAGACACATTTACACACACACATGGCCCTTCACGGCTTTATTTAATTTCTGCGTGGATTTTTATTTCTTCACTTGTTTGAAGAGAACTCAGAAGCGTTTGCTGGAGCAGGCAAGGGTGTAGTCGGGATGGGACTTCAGCTACTGTTGGTGGAAATGTGTGGCCTGCTTGGAAAGAGGCCCTCAAATAAATAAAAGTGGAAATGTCACAGATCCAGCAATTCCACTGCCAGGAATTTACCCAAAGAACATGGAAACTCTAATGGGAAAAGCTGTGTGTCCATGTGCTTAGCAGTTTTATTCACAATAGTCAACTCATGGAACCCAACTGCTTGTCCTGGACAGAGACAAACTGGTAGTGTGAACCTGCACTTGGTGGAATACTACTCAGCCATGAAAAAGATGACTTAGTGCCTTTTGGGACAACATGGATGGGTCTTGAGGTTATCACATTAAGTGAAGTAAGTCAGACAATGAGACAGTTCCCTCACTTGTGGAATATAGATAAGCAAGTAAAGCAAACAGGAAAACCAGTCTTAGACTCATGAACAATATGCTGGTTGAAGGAGGGGGTGACTTGGAGCTCTGGAAGGCAAGAGGGAGGTGTGTCCACATGTGGAGAGTAAGCTTGTCCTTCCAAATCTTGGTTCCGGAATACAGTGGTAAATCAGTCAAACTTGGTAAAGGAAGCCCCATCCTGTGCCCCTCAGAGCTGAGCCACTTTGGTGCCCGTGCTCCTGAGCAACTTCCTCGTGTTCTCAGCATGTGGGATGCCCACACTCGCAGGAAGTCATCTAAAAATGTCTGCTTTATTATTTTATTAAGTGCCAGCCATAATGTGTTCAAGGAGTGATAACACTGCGTGCCAGCAGCGGTCTGGCCAAGTGGCCAGGGCCAGACGGGAAGGCTCAGCAGCCTCGCAGTCCCCTCTTGTTGGTGCAGCAGCTGCATCGGGTATCTGAAGCTGAGTGGGAGTCAAGGCAGGAACCCTGGGCTTCAGGGAGGTGACACCCGGGGCGACGTGGGGCACGGGGAAGCCCAGGGCAGAAGGGGCACCCAGGGACAGTGCCATGTGGGTGCCTGGATGGAGTGTGTGGGAGGCGTCTAACAGACTTGGCCATGGGATGTGAAAGATGGAAGAAAAGGAAGACTTGGGGGGTTTCCCGATGCGTGGGTGAATGCCTGGGGTGCCGTCACTGAGCCCGGGGGCCAGAAGGCAGGGAGCCAGGGTTGGGGGAGACAGAGCCTTTCCAGGAACATCAAGCACCCAGGGAACGAGAAGAAAAGAGCACCAGCAGGTGCACAGGTCTGAGTGCGGGCCAGGGACCGGCTTGCTCTTGACTCAGGTGTGAAGGGTTAGGTGTAGCAGTAAGGAGACGGTGGCTTTAGCATCTGAGCTTGTCTTTGGTTCTTTCATGTAGCACTGAGGAGAGCAGGATGGGGTGGGGGGTGGGTGGGGAGGTTCCTCAGGCAGTAGCCCTGCCATTGTGGGTTGACATCCCATTCAAAATTTTTCTGAAGCTGTTTCTGTTGAAGCCTCACTGTGGCCCTGACACAACAGTTTAAGGATGAGTGGAGCATATGCAGAGACAGAGAAGGAAACTGCATGGGAAAGTCCTATTTTATTTTTAAGTAGCATGGGGCTCAAGGTCATTTAACATGAACCAGTGGAAGGCACTAAGGAGGCACGGAAAGTGGCAAAGGTTAGAATAGCAACTGTGCAATCTTAGCCGCAACTCAAGGTAATTAGCAAGATCAGTGAGTTCCACGAGTCCAGCTGTGTAATCCCCCAAAGCAAAGGTTTTTGGAAAAAGTTTTACGTAGTAGCATTATGATCGAATAAATATGAATCTTCTCTGTGTGAGCTCTTTGAGAGAAAGAAGGCTCATTTGTGCAAGGAAGTTAATTTATTCTTCAAAATGATAGTCATATAATTTTATAGCCTTGACATGCATGAAAATGATACATGCAAATGATGACATTCTATTGTAGTTTATTTTAGTACCTCTAAACATGTTGACATTGAAAGTTCTTAAACACTTGATAAAGCAAACAACTTCTTTAATCTAAGTACTTCATCCTACACATGTTATAGATCAATGCCAGTGGGGTTAGGGATTTAAAGGAAAATAAGTGCCACGTAATGCAAGGAAGATTCTGGAGCCTTAAAGCTATAATCCTCTCTTAAAATATGGGATTCCATTTTTTTTTTTTTTTTGGTCAGAGTTGAGGGGCATAGTTTGCTCAAAAGTAGATAAAAGCCTCAGAATAACAAGTCAGAGTATTTTTCACAAGTAAGAATGAGGGTGCTTTGCTTGAAGCGAGGTGCTCCATTATTGAAGGAGCTTTGTAAAATAACAATGAAGGAGCTGCTATCTCCTTTCATCTAATGCAAGTAATCTTGTTATTTTTTCAAGTGTCAAATGAGCTCCGTATGAATAGAGCAGGTATTTTGCAACTTTTATTGAACATCTCAGATTTACCACTTTAGAACTGGAAACAAAGTGCATTTATTTTCAGAGTAAATATGAGGCTATAATTAGGCAGGAGCATTGCACTAGCAATAAGAAATAAACAGAGAGAAGATGGTGCCAAAATAGCTATGTACTGAGTCAAAATGAGATAAAGCACTGGAAAGGTTGCATGCTTTTGAATTTGCAGTGAAATCTCTTATATATAATCGCCGCATCATTTCCCCACACCCTGTTCTTGGCAGCCACGGTTCCTGAAAATGATTATTATTCCCTGCAAAAAGCTTTCACTCGTTCCTTTGGAGAGTGAGTTGTCTTCCCTTTAGTTCTACAGTGTGGGATTTTCTCATCAATAATAGCATTTATAAGATTTGATGTTGGATTAATAATAATTTGGAATTTCCCCAACATCATCAAATAAAAAGGAAATGGGGATCTCTCTCTTTTTCATGTGCCTTCTTTTGTTAGGGTCAAAAAGCAGCAATCTGGGGGGCCTCCCTGGTGTCGCAGTGGGTTAAGCAACACGCTATGAAGCAAACCGCAGTCACTGCAGCAAGAGTTCTATCCCCAGCCAGGGAGGGACCTCTCCTGCCTTGCCTGATGCTCCCCTCAGCAGTGTGCTTCAGTCCATCTGCCTGTTCTGCTCCCCACTCTGTCTCTGGTGGATCCTTTAAACCCCCACACCTCTTGCCTGTACCTCAGTTCTTGTATGCATAAAATAAATAAATCTTAAAAAAAAAAAAGAGTAGCCTGGGGCTGAGAGGTGGAGTCTGCGTTCCTCATCCTTCACTAGGTCCATTTCACCAGCCACCATCACGCCTCTTCCTCTTCTCTGTTTACTGCTCCCCCTGCACAGCTGGGAGAACGGATGTTTTCCACTTTTGAAAGGACTATAGATATTAGAAACTTCTATTTTTTTTACATCATTTTGCTACTATGTCATTTAAAAAATAAAAACCTAAAGACGGAACAGTTCCACTTCCCGAATCTTGCGTATCTTTGGGCAGGTTCAAGCCAGAAGCATGCGGGAATGAGGATCTGGAAATATAATTCCAGTTTAGCCAGATCACCAACAGAACCATCCAACAGCCCCTCAGGATCCAGCTCTCCTGCTGGAAAACGTCGGAGGCAATGAGGTTTGAGTTAGATAATAAAACACTTAATTCAGTGCCGTCTTCTAAGTAAATGTTTAGTAAATGTAGTTCTTCTTATTAGTGTTATTACAGAATAATCTCTCTATCTGTTTTAAGGGAATTAGCCTCAATAACACCCAGTGGAGACACATGTTTAGATTACAATGTGATAGAGAATGTTAACATAAAAAGAGAAATAAACTCCCGGAACTTAGACAATTATACAACACAACCAATCGACGAAAAAGAAAAACTAAAACCAAAAAATTAAATTAACAAAACTTATTTAATGTAAGAGACATTGGAGTCAACTTTTTCTGCACAAAATGAATCTGGGCATACTGCCACGTTCTCTGTGTGATGACGGAATTCTGCCACTTATCTCTCCAGGAACCTCAGAAATAGACATCAGCACGCGGTGACTGACATTATTTGACTTTCAGTTGGCTTGAATCAATCACACTGCAGACTCTTCTCCTACAATATGAAACAAAGAATTCACAAACACAAAGGAATCCAAGACAACGAAGATACCTGGCCAGAGTCGAGTAGAATGTAACCCTTGGCCATCTAAACACCACCAGCTCATTGTCCTCATGTGCTAATTTTCTTTTTGTCATAGATCCAAGGTTGATATTATATTATAGACCCAATTCATTTTCTGTGATATTTGTAACATTTTAATATATTTATACCCCTTAATGAAAATTTAAGTGATTCCAGAGTCTTCTCTGTTTTAAAAATAGTGCGGGGCCTCCCTGGTGGCGCAGCGGGTTGAGCGCCACACTGTGAAGCATCCACGGCACAGCAGCGCGAGTTCGATCCCCGGCCAGGGAGGAGACCCACATGGCCTAGCAGACCTCTCCTGTCTCCCCGCTGCTCCCCTCAGCAGTGTGCTTCAGTCCATCTGTCTGTTCTGCTCCCCACTCTGTCCCTGGTGAATCCTCTCACCTCCCGCGGCTCTGGCCTGTACCTCAGTTCTTGTATGTGCAAATAAATAAATCTTTAAAAAGTATAATAAAATAAAAATGGTGCAGTGATTATGCTTGTATAGATAACCTTGTTTTAACAGCAGGCACAAAGCCCCCTATACTATCTGCGGCCGGGGTTCACAGTCTGTCTTCTACCCCTCCCTTGTTCCCCCTCATCATGCCCTGCTCACCCCACGTCCAGTGCACACGTGTGCACACCCACACGCCACGTGCTAGGCCACTGCGTCGTGAAATGAAGTTCCTTTATTTGTACTTCTCTGCCCTTTATTTGTTTCTTTCTTTTTATTTCTGCTTAGGGCAAAGACAAATCATGTAAAATTGACCACCTTAGTCATTTTTAAGCGTACTGTTTGTGAGATGTATTTATGTGGTTGTGCCTGCAGAGTCACAGGTGTTAAGGGCACTTTCCCCTTGCAAAACTAAATTCTGGTCTTCCGGGACAGCAGCTCCCCGTTTCCGCTGTCTGTGGGCCCCGTGACAACCCTCCCACATTCTGAGTCTATGGATTTGACTGTCTGGATACCCCACGTGCAGGAATCATAAGAAGCTCTGAGAGGACTTTTTAGCATAAATGATCAGATGACTTTCAGTAAAAATACTAAGGTTTTTTGGTGAGGAAATAACAGGCCTTCAACAAATGCTGGTGGGAAAACCGGGTATTCACATACAGGCAATTTTCATTTTGTACCCATCTGTAACACCATGTGAAAAATGGATGAAATGGATCAAATACCCAAACACAGCTGGAAAAATTTAAAACTCTGCAAAGAAAACATAGCAAAACACGACATTGGTTTTAGCAATGATTTCTGGGCTATGACATTAAAAACACAATAAATAAAAGTCAAATTAGATACATGGTACATCAAATTTAAAAACTGTCTACAAAATGGACACAATAACAGAACATAAAGGCAGTCTGCAGAATGGTGGAAATATTTGAAAATCACATATCTGATTAGGGATTAATATCCCAAGTCTACAAAGAATGCCTACGACTGAACAATAACAAGACCACACAAATACCCCTATTCAAAAAGGGCCAAAGGATTTGAATAGGCATTACTCCAAGGACGATATACAACTAACCAAAAGGCACACAAAATGATGCCCATAGCCACTAATTTATAGGGAAACACACAAAACCCACAGTGAGATGTGACAGACACCCACCAGAATGGCAAAACTTCCCAACCCCCTGAATACGTGTTGGTGAGGAGGTAATTGGAATGCTTGAGCAGTGGGGGAAAAGTGAGTTGGTGCAGCTTTTATGGAAAATGATGTGGCAATTCATGAGACAAAGAGATTTTTTTAATATTTTTTTTATTTATGTATACAAGAGCTGGGGTACAGGCCAGAGGTGAGGTGGGTGAGAGGAGTCACCAGAGACAGAGTGGGGAACAGAACAGACAGATTGACCGAAGTACACTGCTGAGGGGAGCTGCGGGGAGGCAGGAGAGGTCTGCTGCATCACATGGGTGCCCTCCCTGGCCAGGGATCGAACTTGTGCTGTTGTGCAGTGACTGCTTCACAGTGCTGTGCTCAACCTGCTGCGCCACCAGGGAGGCCCCTGCTTGCTGTATTTTTAATGTTGAGCTAATATTTGTTTTGGAAGTTTGCCATTATATCCCTCTCCTTTTTGTTGTAGCAATTAACTGCCTACACCTTCATCTTCCATTTTGTAAAACGTATTTTAATGTAGTTTTTACAAACTCATTTTAATAAACATTGAACTCATTTTAATTTAAAGAGTCTTGATATACTTCATTCCTCCTATAGTACGCGCTATTTATTTGTCATTTATTTGACATTTCCACCCTCATCACCTCTACTTGTGCTTACTAATTTATCATCACTGTTTCATTTGTTAACTTGGAGTATCTACTATGTATTACAGATAGCTATATTTTAGAATAGGAGAAGACTTTGCTAAGGAAAATGAAATTAATTCCCAAAATTATATGAATGGGCTGTCTTTATCATCTCCCTATGTTTTAATTATAATTTCTTGCTTTTTTTTCGTTCTTGTTTCTAAAATTTCCAGGAGAGTAGAGGCCACGTCTGTTTTATTCTCAGTTGTTAAGTGAGTGTTTGGGATAGAGGCACCCAATAAGTAACTGCTGACTGAATAAACATTAGATTTGTGAAAATTTTTTCCTTTTTATTTTATTTTGGTCATATTGGTGTACAACACTACATATGGTTTAGAGGTACAGCTTCACACCTCTTCAGATGTACGACCACACCACCCCACCACCCCATAATCCTCATCCACCCTCCACTGGCCTTCTACTTAGCAGCAGTTATAATTATGTACGTGTGTATGTACATATACAAACACATTTCTACAATTTGTGTACTGTTTGGAAACGTAATCACAAATGATGATGTAATGTTGCAATTAAAAAAAATCTCAGAAACAATAACAAAATAAAGGTGTAGGTACCTAAAAGCATACTTGACTGGCTTGTGAATAAACAGCAAGACCTTTCATTGTAGAGTTTTATTTTTCTCCTGACCCACGACTAGCGAGCCTGATGTGGGCAGTAGCCTGGCTTGGTGCAAGCAGGTTGTTTCAGTTTCCTTTGAGAGCCTGCCTCAGAGACCTGTGTGCTGTCAATAACCATGTGGACGGGGAGTAAGTCACTTGATGAAAGTGCCCTTTAATGAACTGTGTTTGCAATTTCCTAAATGACAGCCACGAGGCTGAACATAATTACAATTCCTCCCTAAATGATGGGAACATTTCCACTCATCAGACCTAGATGCTTTTATGTATTAATGTCATTACCAAGAAAAAATTTTTAAGAATTCTTTAATTAAAAATTAAGTATATTTGAGGGTTGAAAGACCATCACTGAATCCAGCTGTTTGTTATTCATTGTAATTGAATTCTTTGCATTAGAGGCAAGAATAATATGCTCTGATCAAGGAATTGCATTATCATAGCACAGCAGCAAAGAAGGGAGGAATTTCCTGTTGCAAGTGCTACAAGAACACTCTTGCAAAACCATAAAAATGTGTAGCACACTGGCTTCCTTTGATTGCAGAGTAAATCCTCTAAATTAGTGATGTTGACTGAGTCTCCCAAGTCAAGTTGCACACATAGCTATTTTCCCATTTTATACACTGAGTATATATATTTCAGTGCATTTAATATAATTTAATCTTTTATAGATATATATTCATATATTGTATTTTATATATCATATATACATTTATATGATATATTCATATATTCTTGTATATACATTTATATATACTATATAATATATACAGTATATTATATATATAATATATACATTTCTCTCTATATATTTCTCTCTATATTTCCATTTTTTATATATTTCCAGTTCTCTCTATATTTCCATTTTTTTTATATATTTCCACACTAACTATATTTCCATTTCTACATATCCTTCAGTAGGCAGTAAGTAGTAGCAAATCCAGCTCTCTCTATATTTCTCTCTATATTTCCATTTTTTTATATATTTCCACACTAAATATATTTCCATTTCTACATATCCTTCAGTAGGTAGTAGGTAGTAGCAAATCATCACTGCTTTATTTTTGATCAGCAAAATAAATTATAAAAGTTATAACTTTTAAAGGTACCAGAGAGGCATGAAAAAAAAATTGGTTTAATGAATTAAACTTCCAAAGACTGAGCAGTCATTTCTAGGTTGGGCTGATACCACTCACCATTTTCTCTTTAGAGGAAAATTTCTGGGCCAGGGTGTAGGCAGAATATCTTCTTTGCCAGGACTCCAAGGGAAGAAAAACAGCAACACGATCTTCAGGAAAATAATAAAGATTCCCTTAGACTTAAGCCAAAAGAGAGAGGATGAAATATTCAAAAGGCTGTAGAGGAAAAAAGCATCAACCTAAAATTCTTTATAGTAAAGGTATCCGTCAAAATAAAGGGAATAATACTTTCCCAGAAAAAAGAAACTGAAGTGGTTTATCACAACCAGAAATACTCCAAGAAACTTTCTGATCTAGGTCAGAAACTCTTTCCATTAAGGAAGAGCGTGCATTTAAAATTAAACATTTTATTTTTCTTGTCCTTAATAATTGTTCAAAGGAAAAATAGTTGCAATGTATTGGATGATTATACTATATAGAGAAGTAAAATGAATGACAGCAATGTTATAAAACAGGAGGCTAGAATTGGAAGTACTCTGTTATAAGATAGCTGCACTGTCTGTAAATTATCATTCAAAAGTTGATTTAGAGTAGTTGAGATTACTTGGATTACTCTAGTGTAACTACTAAATGTGTTTCAAAAGCAGTGTGATTGATATATTAAGAAAACAGGAAAATGCAATTGTATGAAATGCTTAAAGAAGACCAGAGAAGGAAGACAAAAGAGGAAAAAGGGAAAGAAAGAATAATTGCAACAGAAAACAATAGCAAACAGTAGCTATTAATCCCACTATAACATGCATCACTTTAAATGTGAATGGCTTAAACACATTGGTTATAAGACAGAGAATTTCACAGTTGTTCTAGAAGATGCAACTTCACATTGTCTACAAGAAAGTGCCTTTACATATAAAGACACAGACAAATTAAAAACAAAGGGATAGAGAAAAGAATACTGTTCCAAAATTAATCAGAAGGAAACTGAATTAAGTGTATTAACATCTGAGAAAATGGACCTCAGAACATGGAAAGCATCAGAGATAAAGGAAGGACTTACATGGGCCTCCTTGGTGGCGTAGCGGGTTGAGTGCTGCACTGTGAATCACCCCAGGCACAGCAGCGCGAGTTCGATCCTTGGCCAGGGAGGGACCCACAGGGCACAGCAGACCTCTCCTGCCTCACCTGCTGCTCCCCTCAGCAGTGTATTTCAGTCGATCTGCCTGTTCTGCTCCCCACTCTGTCTCTGGTGAATCCTCTCACCTCCCATGACTCTGGCCTGTACCCCAACTCTTGTATGCATAAATAAATAATTTTTTTTTTAAAGAAAGGAGTTACATAATGATAAAGGGGTCAAACTTCAGGAGATAAAAACCTTCACATGAACGTGTCCAATAACAGAGGCCAAAATATGTGAGACCAACACAGATTTGGAAGCGTGAATATCACAGGCTCCGAAGCTGCAGGAGACGGCAGCAGCCTCTTTCCAGTAACCTCTGGATGAAGCAGGCAGAAAGATGTGCAGGAATGTTCACACACGCTGCTCTCTGAGAATAAGGCCAGGGTGCAAACATTTTCTACGTGGTGATTCCAATTACAGATGATCCCAGAAAATCAAACCTAGAGACCTGGGAACTATCAGTGATTTCTCGAAAATTGGGGTGGGGGGAGGGTAAGGTGGGTAGACAGCGATTGAACAGAAAGAAAGGATGATTGGGGGAGAACAGAGGAGTAGGGGTTTTGGGGTCAGGACAGTCTTCTCTAGGGTTCTGTGTCTGATACTTGACATGCCCAAGTTCAATTCGGAGGCACAAAACTAGCGATGCCTGCATTACGGGGCGGCTACTAGCCTTTCAAAAGGGGGAAGATCTTCCATGCAGTTGGAAATGAGGGGTGCTTGATTGTCCTTCTGTGTTCAGCTATGAAAATAATATAGAACAGACCTCAGCATGCTCACTTTAGAAAGAAAGAAGAGCTCCAAGTTTAAGGTATTATCTAGATATCTCAAATATCCTGAGAAAGGAAGTCTGAATATAAAAGGAAGCACGCTGGCAGACAGTTCAACCTCAGGAGATCCTCTGAGAAGGGACCACATCATTCAGGAGGAAGAAATGATCAGGAAAGATAATTCTTGGCCAGTGGTTTTGAGAGGCATAGCACACCAGAAAGACTAATTATGTGTAAACGTATCCTTCATGATGTAATGCCTTTATTTATTTGTTTATTTTCGGTGCGTGAGACCTAGAAATTTATTTATTTATTTTTATTTTTTGGTATTCTATTTTTTCCCTTTAATTTATATATATTTGACATCAGTCGTAATCCCCATGTATTCCCCATCACCATATCCCCAGTGCACCATCACCTCAGTGCCCTGTGCTCCCATCTGCCCTCAACCCTCCCCCTGTCCCCCACCAAGTGTCCCCAATTTGAATGAAATGTTGACACATGGGTTTTTCCTCCCATTACATTTGAACAAAAGGGGTAGGGTGGTTAGTTGCATGCAGAAGCAGAAAGAGAGAAATGGGCCGGACCGTCTACTCAGTCACAGAGTTCACACTCAACTCTTCCTTCCCTCCCTGTGGACCATCACAACAAAGGAAGAACTAACAACCTCACTCTAACTACAGTGGGATTAGCGATGATAGTAGAGCTTCTTAAGCTCATACATACACAACACTTCTATTTCTCCTTCAATTCTTTTATCTTCATGTTTTCTTGGTGTTGGCAAAATGACCCATTTCAGAACTGAGATAATAACAAATGGAGGAATTTTGAACCCTCATAGGCAAAGTTCCTAAAAATGTGACCTTTTTATTGTTTAGGGCTACAGACTAATATGAGTAAGTATGTTTTTAATTTTAACAAACAAGAAATACAGAAAAATAGAAATAAGGAACCATCAGTCATATTCAGAATTAGTAACTGAGTGACATAGGTGTCTCCAGCTTTGTCTAAGTATCTGCCCATCTAATAGCCATCCATCCATCCATCCACCCACCCATCATCCATCCATCCATCCACCTACCCATCATCCATCCATCCACCCATCCATCCATTCACCCATCCATCCATCCATCCATCTTCTACCTATCATCTATCAATATATTATCTGTCTTTTATCTATCATCTGTAGTCTATATATGCATGTATGCACATTTCTAAAATTTCATTCAAATTTCTGTATCCTTATACTATTACATCCTAACAGTTGTTTTGTATATCTCATAAATCATTTTGATCACTTTTTCACTGTTTTGGTATTTGCCACTTAGAGATACTATTTACATTTTATGATTGTCATGTTGATGTTTATATCTAACTATTTCCTTACTGTCTTTGTAAGGAAAGTATCTTTTTGACTTATTCTTACAGATTATGTATTTGAATTCATTTTTGGTGTCTCATATGTTTATCTTTCCTCTTTACTATTAGTTTCTACTTTTTCTCTTTTTTCAGACTTCAAGGTGATGGTGTACTTTCATGTTTAATTTAAAATCTTTGATTTGCTGTTGATTTTTTCTTTAGTGGCTTGGAAGTTATAGATATACTTCTATTATTTTTGTAGTTACTCTTAAATATTTAACATATATTTTTAATTTGAATTTTTATTGCAAGCACAATAGCAAATCATTATCTCTAAACTCTTTCCAAATCAGAGAATAATAATTAGTTTATTTTCAATATACCTGACTATTATCTCTTCTACCTCCCAATATATTTTTAATTCAGTTTGTTCTTAAGTATATATTCATACAGAAATAGCAAGCCAGGCAGATGAGTCATAAGTAGATGATGGTGAGGATGATAATAGATTGATAGATAAATAGAGAAGATGCTAATTAATAGATACAGATGGATAGATAGATGTCATCAAGATTCTGGTGTAACTGATCAGAGTTCTGACACACATCTCACCCATTTATTGGCAGTCATCTTCTTTTTTTTTCTCTAGTTATAAATGCTTTTTCTGTCCCCTTGGTTGGATCACTTCATTATGCCTGCCATTATTTGTATTGTCACTTTTATTTGGCTCGTATCCTTGCTGACTTTTCCAAAAGGAAGACTTGGAATGTTCTGTTCTGAGGAAGTCTGAGCTTTTGTCTCTTCAAAATCTGCCTCCCCAGCCTTCTCTCTATTAGTTCTATATTAGAGCAACCAAATCTAGCCTCCAGGGCTTCAACTCATATTTAGAGAGTTTTCATCTTATTTTGCTGTTAGTTGCATTCTCAATGATGTCTTCCAGCTTCCTCGTTCATGCTTAGATTATGGTCAGGTTTGTATGCAACACATCTACAGTGGTTTATTTCCTTTAAGTTTTTTTCTAGGAATTAAGCATTTTCTTTTCTCAGTTTTCTTCATAATCTTCAGCCCTCTCATGTGCAAATTTTTAAGCTGTGCTTTTACTTTGTGAGCATTGTCCTTTCATGGAAAGGACAATGGAAGGTCACTGTAAAACTGTCAAATGGCTCAGCCCCCTCTTTTCCTCCTCCTCCTCTGCTCTGCTTTCACGGTGGCTGCCTGGTCTCCACACTCTGTGGCTCTTGGCTTGAACCTTATCTTCTAGGTGAGCCAAGATTCACCCCCAGGCACTGGGTGTGAAGTTATCTCATGTGGGTGACTTTGCAGTGACCTTGGAACTGGAGTTCAAGTCTTTTATGACTCTCTTGTGTTGGGACATCCTCCACGTGTGATCCATGTGGTCTCGAGCTTCATTGCAATTGGAGACAAACTCTGGGACTCCATCCCACAGGACCGATGCCATTTTAGCACATGCTGGGGACAGCCCTCAGGTCAGTCTACACTCGACTTGGTGCAGGACAATGTAATCGATTCCCACGCCTTGGCATGGGCAGGGGGCTTGGTGAGACTTCTTAGTTGCACAAGGACTGAATGACTCCAGATTCTGACTCCACATGTGCCTCTAAATCCCACTGGTCAGTTTTACCCAATATCTTTGCTAGAAAGCTTTGACCTCCTACTATTATTTTCTTTCTTTTAGTGGTAAGCCCATTACTAGCTGTTGGATAATTTCAGAAGTTGTTTCTATTTACATCTGCTTGCTTACCAGTTTTTAGGAAAGCAATCCTTTACATCCATCTATATTTGGGTCAGAAGGGATAGGTTTTGATGTGTGCCCAATCAGTTTGGTCATTCAATTTTATTGACATTTTCTTTATTTTTGTGTTGCTATAAAAATATTAGCAGTGATTGCTATTATAATCTTCTCAGACTTGTGGGAAGAGTAGTTGATATTTTCTTATTTTGTTCTGGCATCACACACACACATGCGCACACAGTGATCTTAAAATTAAACATTTGTGGTGTATTATTGTTTCACCCTGAATCCTTTAAAATAGAATGCCTACATCTTCATACACTAACTTTTCAAGTTATTATTTGGGTGAAGGATACACTGACTTTCCCAATGCACAAATTCTGAAATGAATGGAATAAAATTCCAACCTCTCACTTTAGTCTTTGTGTGCTTTATAACCCACTCATAGAAGGAATTTCTTAGGTAATCTCAGTAGATGGAACCCACTTTTTCCATCATCTTTGTATATACACTACATTTTCCATACAAGATTTATATTTCAAAACTATCAGGGTGTACAGCAAATACTAAAAAGATATTTGTGGAACTAAAGATATTTTCCTTGGGCATCTATATCTTGGTCCTATATGAAATATTTCTAATATAACCATCCTCACCTTCTGAGTGTTTACATGTATTTCTTATTTTACTTCTTGATAACTTTTGCTTTATCAATGAGAGCTTTATCCATGAGAACTAGGATGAAATACATTTACCATCTTTGGGTCTATCGAGGTGACATACAACACATCAAGTAAATTTTTTTTTAATTTATTTATTTCTGCATACAAGAGCTGAGATGCAGGCCAGAGGTGCGGGGCGTTGAGAGGATTCACCAGAGACAGAGTGGGGAGCAGAGCAGATGGATCCACTGAAATACACTGCTGAGGGGAGCAGCAGGTGAGGCAGGAGAGGTCTGCTGTACTCTGTGGGTCAACTCCCTGGCTGGCGATTGAACTCCTGCTGCAGTGGCCATGGATGCTTCATATTATGGTGCTTAACCTCTCGTACCACCAGGGAGGTCCTCCATATCAAGCAAACTTCAAGGAAGCAAGTTGGGATTATTTTAACTCTGGTTGATATTTTAGTTAGTTAACAAAATGACTTATTTTATTGTATTGAAAACTGCACTCTGTGTATCTCATTCTCATCATCATAATAGTCAAGATACTGATTGTGTCTGGAAGATAAAAAAGGTTAGTTTTCCTTTTTGCATTTAACCTTTAATTATGCTTTCCAGTCTCGGTCTTTCTGCAGCTTCCCAGCCCTCATTCAGTTATCCAGGTGAGCCCACCACAGCCTGCAGAATTGGAAGGGCTGAGTTAGAAGCATGGGCATCCGGTCAGTGCAGGTTATAACAGAGCCAAGCAGACATTCAAGAAGAAAATTGACCATATCTGTGCAGAAAGGAAAAGTAGTAAACAGGCCAGGAGAATTTGAGCTTAGAAGTACGAATCTGTATAGCAATGGAGAAATAGTTTTGCTCAATGCTTGCCCACGTTCCTGTGAAAAAGATCAATTCCGTACAGATGGCGCGTGACAGATGTCAGTCACTGAAATGGGACCAGAGCTATAAAGAGAGGGAGGTTATAAAACAGCTCAGTCTGGAGACTTTTGGTTTTGTCTGGTTCCTGATTTCTTAGTTAAGATAAACTAGGTTGTACGTCAAAATGACATCGGATCCTTGTTTTAGATTATTCCATGTGTAATTTTGACTCAGTTTCTGAAAAGCTTCATATAATCTCTAGTAGTCATTCCATGCCTATAAGTTTATTTTTATGAGCGAGTCATTGAAAAGTGGGAGTATTTCAAGATGGGCCAGCGCACCCTGGCAGATGTCAATATTAGTTCCCAGATACTCTGAATTTGGGTCTTGATAAAATGTGATCGGTGGGAGAGAGTCACGGGCTCCTTTCTGCCCATATTTGCACATCTGTGTAAATGAGCTGCGGTATTTTCTAACCACGTGCCTTCGTTTATAGGACAGTGTTTCTCAAAGAGCACTTCCCTGGGTTTTGTTAAAAATAACTTGAGATCTTCTGAGATGTAAGCAAAAGACTGAGGATGACATTCTGTGGATTTCTTGTATCTGTGAAATAAGAATATTATAAGGTTATAGGCTATACATGCTTCCCTCATTCAATCTTTTTTTTCTTTATTTATATGTATCTGACATTAATTGAGGTCCCCATGGAGTTCCCACCACCATCTCACCAGTGCACCTCAGTCCCTGTGCTCTTTCTACCCTCCACCCACACCCTCCCCACTCCCCACAAAGTGCCTGTCTCCCATTTGTCCTTGTCTTTTTGTTTTTGTTGTGGTGTTTTTTTAATGTTATTATTCTTTCCATTGGTTACTCATTCGGTTTCCTTATTTTCCTCCTAGGGGTGAGTCTAAGACACTTATTGTTTACCACTATTTATTGGGCCTCATGCTAGACATAGTGAGTGAAAGGAAATTTGGTATTTCTGTTGAGTCAACACAAGAAAAAACCCAAATGATCGGTATTAGGGGAGAGCACAACTCTGTCCAATAATAATACTGTCAAGTTAATTTTGAATCAAAAAGTCAGTGGTGGGTTGTAGGGTATTTCCATTTTTAGTTTTATAAAGTAAATCCACATCACTTTCCAAAATGGCTGCACCAGTTACGCTCCCACAGGCAGTGCACAAGGCTTCTCATTTTCTACATTCTTTCCAGCTTTTGTTGTTGAGGGTCTTTTTAATATATCTTCATTTTCCTGGATGTGAGGTGACAGCTTATTGTGGTTTAAACCCGCATCTCCCTTATTATAAGCAGAGAAAAATATTTTTCCGTGTATCTGTTGGCCTTCTAGACATCCTTTCTGGCTAACTGTGTATTCAGATGTGCTGTGCCTTTACTAATTTGGTTGTTTGGTTTTTTATCGTTAATTTGGAATGCCTAAAGACTATAAACTCTGGGGAAAAAAAAATCAGTGAAATCCAATATATTGATTAAAAAGCAGATGATTTTGACAGCTTTACAGAGGTTTTTGGTTTTTTATTCCCAGATTGTTGTTTATAATAGTCATATTTCATTTTTCCTCTTAGTTCCAAATTACAGAACCCTTGTTGCGAAGGCGATAACAAGGTTACAGAGGTGAGAAAGGAAGGATATATATTTCCCTCAGTGTAGTAAGTGCCTGCATTAGGATTTCAGGGGTTTGTTAATCAGTTGCCAAGGTGTTTGGTACAGATTTTCCTGGTTATCCCAAACAGTGTTCTTATGAAGTCTTTTATAGGCTAAACTAGTGTAAAGTGGAGAAGCTGAAAGCTTCTTTTGCTCTTCTCCTTAGAAACGCAAGTTTTCTTTGGATTTCTTTTAGTGAGCAAAAAAGGCACCCAGGTTTTTCACAAAAGGAAAGTGGTATAATATGGAATTTCAAAAAGCAGGAAATGCCTGAAATAGCTAATCTGGGATATCAAAAGGGAAGCAGGAAGTCATCAGAAATAACAGCATTCCTTCAGGGGAAAATGGGATGATTGCAGAAGAAAATAGGTTCTGTTTTTTCTCACTAACCCCCTCCACCTCTAACACATTCCCAGAGGTATTCCTTTATGGAGAGCTAAGCAAAGGTATTAGGGTGGGGAACAATTGGGAGATGATCTGATAAATTATAAGAATTTTGGATTGTTTTACTTTTCTGTGACAGCTTATATCTCAGCATATAGCTTACCCCTAGCTAAGGGTTAATTAATCTTCTATCAAGTACCATGCTCAAAAGAGAGATTTAGAGACCCTGAGACATGACCTCTGCCCTCAACAGATCACAATCTAGCAGGACAGAGAACCAGCAAAGGTTGTAACTAGGTGGTGGGACTGGGTGAGCCCCAGCAAAACCTATCTCCCACCTTTTGTTGTTTTTATCATCACCAAAACCCATCTTCCACCTTTTGTTGTGACAGGACTCCAAATTTTCTTTGGCAATCAACCTCCCCCACATCTCTTCATGACATTTTGGGTTATTCTGATTTCAAGCAGAATATCTCATTTTTATTGGACCACAGTTAGTTCCAGAATTGTCTTGGACAACTGAGGATGGAGGGAGGCACCAGAGTGTACTCCCTGGAGGCAGAGCTTGGGACAGGGAAGGCCACATAAGTCCCCAGGATGAACCATGGGTGGGGCCCCAATCACGGCATGGATTCTGAGGTATCTGACCCTGGATCAAGCTATGTTTTAGAATATTGTCACCTTCCCAATTAAGGGAGCCAATAAATGACCTTTAATTGGCATTTCTGCTGCATGAAAACACATTTGAGATCTTCTGTCATTTTACATCTTATGCCCTAAGATGTTTTACAGTTCAATAGGTACTGTTTTGGTCGAAATGAGTAAATAAGAAATTATTGATATGGATACTCAATCAAATTTTGCCAGTTCATTTGGACTTTTTTAAAAAAAAACTATCATTCAAAATCAAAGGCTCTGAGAACATTATATATGAGCTATAGCCAGTTGGTATATAGATTGATATAATTCTGAGACATTGCAGAATTGATTCAGATGTGGGGTTCAGAGACCTTTTCTGAAGCTCCAAGCAGCTGTGATTACTTCTATACTGGATCTAGTGTTGCCAGTGCGGAGGATAGTTTTGAAAAGTTATCCTTTCTAGCATCCAGTGGAAGTAGCTAAGCTAAAGATACAAAATTCTGCTGCGTTAACTTGTCGGCTAACCGTTTCAGTTTTATTCAGGGCTGCACTTCCCTCGCTATTAGTGGATGCGCCGGGCCAGATGGGCTTGGACGTTGGTTCCACCTTTTTAATGATTCTAGGAAAATTTAGCATATGATTTTCTTTCCTTGCTTCTTATCCACCCCAAGGCATCGAGATTCACGGACTGAATCGCTGGGTTTCTGGATCCATGCTGGGTCAGGGAAACACCTGTTACAACAGATTTCCACCCAGACCTCGTTCCTTACCTGTGCCAGCCCCAGCTCCTAAGGCCCAGGATCCCTGTTGTTCGCCTTTATTTTTGTTTGATTCTCACAGCTGATGGGTATTTATAATGTGAAAAAAGGGCAGTTCTCTTTATTTTGCTGCAGGGTACAATGGCCAGGCTTTTTAGCACGCGCTGCAGCTCGAACTTGCTCTCTGCAGAGTCTCTCGCTGCCCGTGTGCCTGGACTTCCCAGCTCTGCGGGGTGAGTCTCAAAATGTAGGACTGTAAATGACAAATCAGTCTTCACCTTTCACTCCATCACTATTAAAGTGTCAGAGAAAATGCTGACTTAAAGATAACTTGTGCACACATCAGCTTCTTTTACATTTTCCCTAACCTTGATCTTTTAAGCAAGTAGATATATTTGTATTGGAAACAATTCAATGATCTAGAGGATGTTCATTTACCCTAATCTCTTTCCTCCCCCAGGAAGGAGCCCCTATTTTCACTATGCTCATTTTGAATCATAACATTGCAAATCCTGTCATATGCAAAGATGTGTTTGTACAGACATATACACGCATGTACACATACAGATACAGGATGACAACTATATCCATAGTTTTCCATCATCTATTTAATGTCTTGTTTTAATTTTTTAAGGGTTCTTATTTATTTATGCATACAAGAGCTGGGGTACAGGCCAGAGGTATGTGGGAGGGTGAGAGGAGTCACCAGAGACAGAGTGGGGAGCAGAACAGGCGGATCCACTGAAACACACTGCTGAGGGTAGCAGCGGGTGAGGTAGGAAAGGTCTGATGCACCCTGTGGGTCCCTCCCTGGTCAGGGATTGAACTCGTGTTGCAATGGCTGCAGAAGCCCCACAGTGCAGCGCTCAACCCCTTGCGCCACCAGGGAGGCCTCTCGTTTTAATTTTCATATACAAGTGATATTGTATGACTTCTTGCTTATTTTCACTTAAATAATTTGCTGTGGAGGTCTTCCTGTTTCTAAGGGTAGAAGCACATGGATTTTTAGCTAGGTCTATCTCTCTCAGTATAAATTCAGGTAATTCACAATATTTCTGCCTCATAGTCATGCATTGTGTATCTGTGTCAGTGTTTTCCCCAAATAGGTACAAAATTTTGCAATTTGGGGGGAGTGTCTTTGTGTGATATGAGAATAATATTCTGCTTTGGGAATCTTTTTTTTTTTTTTAAGATTTATTTATTTATGCATACAAGCACTGGGGCACAGGCCAGAGGTGTGGGGGGGTGAGAGGATTCACCACAGAGAGCGGGGAGCAGAACAGGAAGATCAACAGAAGTACACTGCTGAGGGGAGCAGCGGGCACAGCAGGAGAGGTCTGCTGGGCCATGTGGGTCCCCTCCTGGCCGGCAGCAGGGATCGAACTCGTGCTGTAGTGGCTGCGATTTGCTTCGTAGTGCGTTGCTTAACCCACTGCGCCACAAGGGGAGGCCCTGCTTTGGGAATCTTAATAGGCTAGGAAAATCTTCCCATTAAAAGATTAAGTAACATTTAAAATTTTCTTTAATATGTACTTTATCTTCACAAATTTTTATCTTCAAATTTTCTGATCTTTTCAATATGGCAGTTGAGAAAAACTATATGCCATGATTCACATTGCATTTTACTGATCATTACTGAGATTGAACATCTAGATTCTTTAGCAATATGTTAGCAAGTTAATTATTCATGCCCTTTCCTATTTCTATCACTGCATCGTTTTGCATAAAGCTATATAGGGCTTTAGTATTCAGCATGTAAATTATCTGATATTTATGTGTAAATAATTTCTCCTAATCTGTCATTTTTAGTTTCAAATTTATTTATAATCTGTTTTGTCATGAGCAATTTTAAAATGTAAGCAATAAATCCCACTTACAATCTTTTCCCTCTGTGGTTTTTAGATTTGTGTTTTGTTTTACAAAATCTGTCTAGCCTGAGATTATAATCATGTCGCTATTTCTCCCTCTGTTTTCATATTTCTCTTCCGTGGTCTTATTAAACCATCTAGAAGGTCTTCAGTGGAATGCCAAGTGGCTCTGACCTTATACATTTGCATGTAAACAGACCATCAATTTCGGAGTTCCCAGTGGTTCCAACAGCAGATGTTGACAGAGGGCTGGTGGACAGAGAGGCACCCACAATTCCCTTCCTTGGCTTCCTGCTCAGGAGAGGTTGGAAGGTTTGTGCACTAACTAAATCCCAGCTGATAGAGGTCATGCGACTCAGCCCTCACCCCTGCAGGCAGAAGTTACAGAATGTGGGTGTCCCCAAAGGTTTACTTACGGTGAGTCACTGACCTCCTTTACCTTTTGCTCTGCTCAGCTTCCGCTTCAGATATGAGTGTGAGGTTGATGGTACCAACATCTTAAAGTCATGTGTCCATGAGAATGGGAAAAAAGGATGAGGACTCAAGTGCTGGAATCACTCAGCCATCAGTGCTGAAATATTAACCTAGTTTGTTTGAGCTTGTGTTAGGCTTTCTGTTAAGTGCAGTGAAATTTAATGTTAGCTATTAGAACCATTAACCAAATTCCTCCTTAGTCACACAGTTCTGTGTCTGGCCTTGCTGTTTCTTTTCCTATTATTATGTTCATCCCTACAGCAACATCGCTATAACTTCATGAATATGTAATTTAGAGAAATTTATTTATGTTTGTGTGTTTTTTTTAAAGTGTAGAAAGATCTTATTCTTTGTTTTCTATTAAAGTTTTTATAAACTTTTGTCCTTTCAGTCAATGTTTACTTGATTAATTTGTCATGTTCCCTAAATGAATAAGCCTACTTAGCTATGGTACAAATTGACTATTATTAAATTTTTATATTTTTCTTTACCTAGAGTGGCCATTTTTTTAAGTTATTAAAGTGGAAAATTACAATGATGGCTTATTTATTTGAACTATCTTGGATTAATTACAGAGTTAAACGCTAGTTGATTGTGAACAATTATTTTAGTATATCTAATATATTTTGGTAAAGTTTTATGTAGAATTATAAATACATCTACACTCATCATTAATACTCAATTGTAGTTGTCTTTCTTTTGCTTTCATTTTCGGGCCTGTTACCATAAATCTCAGGAAATGACTTGGGTATTTTTCCATTGTTTGCTCTCAAATACTTCTTATAAGATGGGAATTATCTGTTCTCTAAACATTTGGCAGGACTTGTTCATAAACTATTTAGGTGTTATGTATGGGCTTATACGCTTAGTTGTTTAAGAGTAGAATTTTTATTTAGAATGCAGCCTTCAAATACCTTATCTAATGATGATTTTAACATTGTCAGATTGCTGATTTTGCCATTTATATTTTGCTTTGTAATTCCCAGATGAACAAAGAAAATGAAATGGATTCGGTAGATACAAAGTTTATGGATTAACAACATTTGTTGAAAGATAGAAACATAATTTAGAGTCTTTGAGTCTGAGTAACAAAAGGAGTCCCTTATCACAAGGTAATAATTTTTTTTAAAAGAAAATCTTAGACCTTGTGAGTTAGGAATTCATAATTAAAAAATAGATTATAAATCTTATTTATGACAAAAACAATTGATATTGAGAAGAAAATGAATTAATGGGGGTGTTACTCAGATCATCATGCAAATATCCTGATAGACAGCAAAATACAAGATTCTACAGCATCATGTAGTATCTAACAAGATTCTATCTTATAGTTGTATGTTTACAAACACCTTTTTGGTAAGAATAATAGAAAAAGGACCTAGCGCTTCTTAGAACATAGGCACCATTTCCCTTCTGAGAAGTACTGATCACAGAGCACATTTTTGTGTAACAGACACACTCATCGTGGCCGTGCTTAACCTATTATAGCTCTACTGGCAAGACCGCTAGCAGCTCGCGAGGTCAGGAATTTCTCATTTGCACGTATTTCACATAGCACGGCCCGTATTTGGGTTTGTAAGCCCTATGTTTGGACAGGCTGAAGGTGACTCACTCACCTACGTGGGCGGGTTTTTTCTAATAATAAATAAATATTGGGTCGTCTTTTTCGAAGAATACGTCATGACTTTTCGGACGACCCAATATATTCCATAAAGTGAACTGTCTCCCCATGTCCATGCGTCAGAAGCCCTGCCCAGTAGCACGATGCTATTTGGGTATGGGCCTTGGGGGTCATCCGACCGGAGAGTGAAGCTTTCATAGTAGGAACAGCGAACACAGAACCCCTCCCCACGCACAGCCGCATAGACTCCCCCCATACACGCACACAGACGCACAGAACCCCCCCATCACGCACAGACGCACAGAACCCCCATACACGCACACAGACCCCCCCATACATGCACACAGATGCACAGACCCCCCCATACACGGACACAGACGCACAGAACCCCCCCATACACTCACAGACGGACAGAAACCCCCCACACGTACAGACACACAGAAACCCCACACACAGATGCACAGACCCCCCCATACATGCACACAGACGTACTGAACCCCCATACACGCACAGGCACACAGACCCCCCCATACACGCACACAGACGCACAGAACCCCCCACACACGCACAGACGCACAGACCCACAACGTTTGAGTGGAAATACTCAAACTTGGCATGGCCTTAAGTTAGGTAAGTTCCACTTTGTCAAGGCTATCACGCTGTCTCCATGTCAGATAACAGTTGATCCAAATTAAATGATAATTACCACCAACGGTATTTCATAAAAGAATTTAAAATCCACATTGCATTTTATAGTCATTAAAATAAAAAGTCCAAGTTTATTTTTATGTGTCCCTTATATCAGGCAGCAAGGATATAAATATCCTTAATGTTGAATGGTCTGTTCTGTATGCTAATTTGCATAGCTAGCACACATTTCTAATAAGCACACACATTTCTAATAAGTATGGGCTGTAACATATAAATAATAATGGCATCATAAATTTACCTCCCGACTTGATTTGTTGGAAATCTGTTTTTAAAACATCCAGTAAAGTTAGTGACAATTTTTAACTTTCAAAGATAGTAACAGCTTCTTATAAGAAAACCATTTAAACTTTTTTTTTTTTTCAGATTCATCATCTTTGCTTTGTTTTTAAACTGCAGGATGAAACGTGTCGGTGTCTGAAAAAATGTAAGGAAGATCGCGCTGCTGGCGTTTCAAAGGGCATCTGTCGTTATCTTGTATTATATGCTCACAAAATAACGCTGAAGAAAGCAAGACGCTTCAAATTTTATGTGATAGTGCTTCAAAACAGCTGTTTTTAAATTGGGTAGAAAGTCACAAATCTGTGGTTTTTGCTATTTTATCACATTGTCCCGTTGCCGAACCGCCCTGGCCGCTGGCGATGCTTCTCAGAGGAGATATCCTTCCTCTCAGCCTCATTTCAAAGTGGGGAAAAGAAGGCTCACAGAGTCTTAGGATTATTTAAATAATGGATCTGAGTTCTCTAAATTAAAGGCTTATTTCGAAATCAGATTTTCTAACTAGAGTCTGCTCAGCCTCTCCTTCATGTCACGGAGTCAGTGAAAATGAAATGGATGTTCCACAGCGAAGCTGCCTGGACGTTTGCTCTGGTCGGCTGCGTGGAGAACTTGGCTACCATTTCTATTTCGTGCATCTGTTTAAAATTCAGGCCTTTGCCTAGATCAGCATCAGAGCCTGCTCTTACACTGAGAGGAGTGTAAAGTTCTTTTTTTTTTTTTTTCTTGTCCTATTATCAAAGTTTCTTTGTTTTTATTTGGTTTGGTTTATAATCAGTGGGAGGTGGGATCTCCCTGGTGGCACAAGGGTTAAACGCTGCACTGTGAAGCATCAGCAATACCAGTCGATCTCCGGCCAGGGAGGGACCCACAGGGCGCAGCAGACCTCTCCTGCCTCACCTGCTGCTCCCCTCAGCAGTGTGTTTCAGTGGATCTGCCTGTTCTGCTCCCCACTCTGTCTTTGGTGACTCCTCTCACCTTTCCCTCCACCCCGCACCTCTGGGCCATACTCCAACTCTTGCGTGCATAAGATAAATAAATCTTAGAAAAAAATAAACAGTAGGAGGAAATACAGACTGAAAGAAAAATCAGAGATAGAGACTGATATATAGTCAAGGACAGAGGTACAGAGAGAAGGACAGAACTCCCTGTTCTCTGGGGCCGGAATGACATCAGGCTGAGGAGATAGAAAAATGGCATTTCCAAGAATAACCACTGAATGAAGGAGAGTTTAGCACCCTCCTCCACACCAAGAAAATTGCTTTATAATTTTGCTAGTAGGTTGTTTCAAAGTGATTTTATTTGGATTCTTGGTAAGGTTGGCGGTGCTGCTTCTCCTTTTTATGAATCTTCTTGTCATTCTTTGCACATTGTCCTGCTTTGGTTTTAGTGGTTTTGATGGACGCACAGACACCACTGCTGCTGGTTTCCCAGATGTGGACCTAGAAAGACCGAGAAGGGAGGCACGTGCTGTGTGGGGGCTGTAGCGGGGAGCTGCATTCTGACGTCCAGACTTGACGCTGGAGAGACCAGCACATGCCCCACTTCTCTGCGGATTTTGTAGCCTCTCTGTCAAGAAACCAGCTGATTGGCTTTGGAGTTCTTCACTTCCTTTTACAAGTTTATGATGATTTTTGACAATGCAAGTTTTAACAGTTCTTATCTTTCTTTTCAGATGTCTTGCATTGACTTATGCCTACGAAGTCGCTCCTCAGCTATAGAACTTACCTACTTCATTTTTTATCTCAGCACTATCAAGCTATTACTAGCCTCTTTGGCATGAGTTCGATCCCCGGCCAGGGAGTGGACCCACAGGGCGCAGCAGACCTCTCCTGCCTCCCGCTGCTCCCCTCAGCAGTCTGTTTCAGTGGATCTGCCTGTTCTGCTCCCCACTCTGTCTCTGGTGACTCCTCTCACCTCCCACGACTCTGGCCTGTACCCCAGTTCTTGTGTGCATAATCATTTTGTTTTTTAATTTCCACTTCATCCCACATCCTGCCATCGCTGCCCAAACACGAGAGGGTGACGACGAAGAGACTGTCAGACAGGCCCTCACCGCGCGTCGTGAGCAAAGGAGAAGGGATATGAGAGGAAGCGCGACTCCTGCTCTGATTTTTTATTCCCTTTCTCTGTCATTCCTCAGTCAGCGGCCTCATTACTAGTCCTCATGCCCAGACGTCAGATTTTTCACCCCCAGTCTCTACGGTTCCTCTTTCCCGAGCAACGCTAGACCGGCAGCACCAACACGGGCCTTTTAGTTAGCAGCAATCGGTGACCTAATTGGTCAGGATTTATGGGGACAAGACAGTCATCCTCAGGGATGCGTTATGGGCTCTAGTCAGAGGAATAAAATTAATTGAGTGGGACGATAAAGATATTCTTAAAAAGCAAAGTTGAAACATAAATATACTTCATTTTCTTTAGCACCCCCAGCTGTTGAAAGGATCTAAAACTTTGGCTAGAAATGTGACCTGAGATGTTCTGGTTTGTAGTGTTGGGCCCCAAAGCTGTGGTCTCACGGCTCTTGTGCCAGTCAAACATAAGCTCATTCTCTTATCCTTTCATCAACTTCGGGTTTTCCCAGCTGAATTTGGTGAAGTGGTTACTACATGTTGGGTTAGCTTCTAGGCCAGGGATTGGAAGGTGAATAACGCTCACTCTCTGCCGTCAAGAGTCTCCTAGTCGGTGATGATGCAGACACCCGCAGAGATAGTTGCGATGGCAGAGATGTGGCAGGTTGTGGTAAGAGGGTAGGGCCATAGTCAGCTCTCAGGGGCTGCGTCCTTGTGCTTACTTTATTTTTTAAAAAAATAATAATAACAATAAAGACACAAAAAGCAAAAATGAAAAGACAAGGACAAACTGGGGACATTTGGTGGGGAGAGGGGCAGGGGAGGGTTGAGGGCAGACGGGAGCACGGGGGACGGAGGTGATGTTGCACTGGTGATATGGTGATGGGGAATACATGGGGATTACAATTGATGTCAAATATATGTAAATTAAAGGGAAAACAAACAAACAAAATAAATAAATATTAAAAGTGCAAAATAAAAAAAAAAAAACTTGTTTTCCTGGCAGAATGTTGGTTGACAACACCATGTGTGACTTAGGGGTGCAGACTCACACCTCTCACGTATGGTCCAGTGTGACACCCTCTGGAGAACCACATACTCAGTCTCCAGAGTTCACCCTGGCCCTTTGGGGGGATATAAACAGCAATAATTGCAAAGAGGGAGGCACCAGGACCATCTAACTCAGCGTGCCCCCAAATTCCCACCACCATGTAGAACTGCACGTCCTGTGTGTTTGATTGGGGGTGCATCGGCTAGGTAGGAGAGCTGAGTCAGGACAGCTGAGTCTGGGATGGGTTCATTCTGCACCTCCAAAATGCCTCCCTGACTTGGGGCTCGGTCCAGGCTGGCAGTGAGGCTCGTCAGCTGGGCCATCTATTAGGGGATCAGCTGTCCCGCTCAAAGGCAATCAAGACTACTCTTCACTATGATGAATGGATTGTAAAAGCATGAAATACGATGTGATGTTTTTCGACCATTTAGGCACTACAAACAAGCTTGCACATTTGGGTGAACAAGAGAGAAATCTCATCTTTCCATATTTGCAGGGCCGGCTTCTTTGCCAGACTCTGAATATATTTTCTCTCTTGGGAGACATGTTTCTAGGTGAGGTTACTGCATTTCTACCTGGATGTTTGCAATATTAATGACTGGATATTTTTATGTTAAATTGTTCCTTAAGTAATTGGATGGCTTTTGAAAAAAATCTCAAATAAATTCATGGTTTGCCTGAAAAGCAAGCCAGTGTTTTTCTATTCATAAATCTGGCCACTCACTTGCTTTCTCACAGGTCTCAGAAACATTTGGTGCCCTGTCAAATCACCTGCAAAATACGTATTTTTATTGTGACCAGCCTCTCAACAGCATCATCCTGTTCTGTGGTTAGGACAAGAGGCGTGTCCTTGGGGCCTCCCTGGTGGCGCAAGGAGTTAATCACCACATTGTGAAGGGTCTGCAGCCGCAGCAGCACACGTTTGATGCCTGCCCAGGGAGGGGACCCACATGGCTCAGCAGACCTCTCCTGTCTCCCTGTTGCTCCCCTCAGCAGTGTATTTCAATGGATCCACCTCTTCTCCTCACTCTGTCTCTGGTGAATCCTCCCATCTCCCGCACCTCTGGCTTGTACCCCAACTCTTGTATGAGTAAATAATAAATAAATCTTGAAAAAAAAAGAGGTGTGTGCTCTAAGAGGAAAGTTATATTCTGCGATGCTGTTAAGTGTACTCTCGTCAGACTGGCTAAGTGATTTTCTTCATGTTCTTCCTAATAACTTCTGGAGATATTTGATTTTTTAAAGCTGAGCAGAAGGAAGTGCCAGGGGGCTGGAGCATGTGTATCAGGAGTCTTGTGTTGACTTTCTTTGACTTCTTTCCAAACCTGTTCATCAGACTATTCAAATTAAAGTCAAGCTAATGTCCACCAAGCCAGACACAGGAGAGACAGGGGCCCGAGGGCCAAGCAAAGGCCCATCCTCTTGAGATAATCCCGAAGCTTGACTTCCAACCTGGTCCCCTTAAAGTTCCTATTGAAAAGTCCTGCCTTATTATTATTATTATTATTTTAAGAATTGTTTCTTTATGCATACAAGAACTGAGGTGCAGGCCTAAGGTATTGGGGGGATGAGTGGAGTCGCCAGAGACAGAGCGGGGAGCAGAACAGGTGGATCCACTGAAACACACTGCTGAGGGGAGCAGCGGGAGGCAGGAGAGGTCTGCTGGGCCCTGGGGGGGGGGTCCCCTCCCTGGCCGGGGCTCGAACTCATGCTGCAGTGGCTACAGATGCTTCATAGTGCTGCGCCTTAACCCCTTGTGCCACCAGGGAGGCCCCAGTCCTACCGTATTATTATTTTGGACTGTATCTGTGTGTGTGGTTAAAGGTTCAAAGAGTGAAACTGTGCTTCACTCTCTATAAACTCAGAACACTCACATAGAATTTTCTTTACTGGAACTTTCCTTAACAAACATCATTTTAGCATCTTCATTTTCACATCCACCCACTTCCTCAGGAAGTTTTCCCAATCTGCAGTTTTTTTTGGTGGAGGGATTTTGCATTTTTGCTGATACACAGCTTCCTTTCTGCAGCAGCAGGGAGGGAATGGGAACTGGACGGGCGGCGGGTGGCCTGGCTGGGTCAGAGTTCTGCATGCCAGGCCTGGTGTTTCACTTAGTCTCCCAGGCCACGGTGGCCACACTGGCCACAATGCTTCTCCTGTTGAGCTGCTAACTCAATCCTGTGTTTCTCTTTGCAAGATAACGCCACTAGCGTTGCTGTCCCAGGGACACTGGGGGCCGGGCCTGGATTTGGGGTGCATTGCTACTGGGTGTTATGAGGCGCTGACAAGGTGTCCTTTAAATGCCAGCTACCGTGTTGTGGGGTGATGGAGGACGGGTGCCTGGGTGCTGGTGATCTGCCTCCACACAGGGGGTTACCCGTGTGCAGCATGTGGAACGAGGACGCCGCAGCCTGCAGGGTCTGGGATGGTAGCCAGTAGCCACGTGTGGCTCTTTCAATTTAGAATGATAAAATGAGAAGGTGAGTTCATCGGTCCCTTAGTCACATTTCAAATGCTTAATATTCACTCTGAAGAGAGAGGACAGTCTCATCATCACAGCAAGTTTTGGAGACATTATCTGGACCAAACCCTGAGGGAAGTGTTGCAGTGGAGGCTGATAGGATGATAGTATCTACCGTGGGGTGCACTGTGCTAAATCTTTAATAAATGTCCTTTATTTGTTTTCCTCAAAAACTCTTCATTATGCACAGTTCATGCAAGAGTCAGGAATGCCTTGGTTAGCGAGATTGCTCTAGCTGGCTGAGAAAAGAAGGGAAAGGGAGCCATGACTCAGGTCTAATCTGCTTCCCAAACTCTGATTCTAAACCAATTTTTCACGGCGTTGCTGTCACCCCGGGTGTCACATGGGGCAGACTTGAAGGCTTCTGCCAGAGCCATCATTCATCTTAGGAAACCTCCCTTCTTTAAGGGTAAGCTCTGTATTTCTGTAATAACAAAGAATGGCAAAAATCATGACATAAATATTAAAAACATTTCTGGGTTTTCTAATTTCTCAAAGATGTGGAACACTTAAATAATTTCTCCAGTAAAAAATTTCCCCAGTTTTAGTGAGGTACAACTGACAAGTAAACTTGCCTATCTTTAAGGTGTGCAAAGTGATGGCTTCACACCTATCCATGTACCTCACTGAATGACATATACATTGAATGACATATATGAATATACAATGAATATACAATGACATATACACTGAAGCTGAATGACATATACATTGCTTCATGCAGCTTATTAGTCTATCCATTCATCCAGCTATCTATCCACCTAACTAATCTTCCATCCACCCATCCACCCAACCACCCTTCCACCCATCCATCCATCGATCTAGGCAGTCAAACATGATATAAGTATGCATCAGTATCTATCTATCTATCTATCTATCTATCTATCTATCTATCTATCTATCTATCCATCCATCCACTACCTACCTACCTACCATCCATCCATCCAAACTACCATCTTGATTGTGAAATATTTATTAATTGATTTTATAGATTTCAAATCTGTGTGTATCCATCAATCTATCTATCTTTGCACTTGATTGTATTCACACACTCATACATATATGTATATAGCTTTTGATTTTACATTTTCCACAATTAAACTAATTAATACATCCATCACCTCATAGAGTTACCCTTTAAAATCTACTTTCTTAGCAGATTTCCAGTGTAGAATACAGGTATTTTGAACTTTACTCACTGTGCTATGCACCAGATCCCCAGAACTTGCTCATCCTATAAATGGAAGTGTGCACCTTTCACCATTGTCTCCCCATTTCCTCCACCCCACTGCCCTCACAACAATCATTCTCTCTGCTTCTGTGAGTTCTATATTTTAAGATCACACACACATACACACACACACAAAATCACATGGTATTTGTCCTGTCACTGGCTTCTTTCACTTAGCATAACGACCTCCATGTTCACCTGTGATGTAGCAAATGGCAGGATTTCCTTTTTGATTAGAACTGAAAAACATCTACCACACACACACACACACACACAGACACACACACACACATTTCCTTTCCCATCCATCTGTTGATGGTCATTTAGTTCATTGTTGTGAATCATCTACTGGTGCATACTGTTGAGCGTCTGGCTTGGCTCAACCAACATTTGGGCGATGGTACAAATGCTAGACTCTTTCACCTGATTTAAATGTGATGCCCACCTCGATGAATCCCCCACTGTCTCCCCGATTCACATTCATGCAAACCTAGTGTCCTCCTGATGCATTTGCCTTATTTATAAAATCTGTTGTTAAATGACTCCTGAGTGCAATTAAAACAGGGTATAAACTCTGCTTTACATTTTTCTGTGTAGACTGGAATCCCTAATGTAATAGCCTGCTGTCTCTGGCCTCTGTTTTTTGACTTTGTTCTATTTTGCAATGTGTCAATAGTCAAAAATGTTTGACTATTTTGCTTACTGGTGTTTTGACAATGCTGTAGATCTATCATCAATCATGTTAGTTGATGAAAAGAACACGATCAAGCCCTATTGTAGTCATTCTGAAGTGGAACTTTCTTTTAAGGGCTATTAATAGCCTTTCACCAAACTCTGCTTTTTCTTCTACTTCTGTGGATGCTTGACACCTGTCAATCTCTTTCATTTGACTTATTTTCCATTTGTTTTTTTAAATGACACTTGATGATATGTGTGACATGTGATGCTAATAATACTCTCCATATTCAACTCATGTTTGCCTTCATTATACTTGCTTAAGCAGAAATTGACTATATTTGTCTGAAAAACAGTTCTACAGAATTATCTGTGAAATTAAAGAATTGCCATTCCAATTTGGCACCGAAAATGTCACCGTTTGACTATTCTTGCCATCCCTATCAATCATACTCTAAGATGTCCTTTCAGAGTAAGAGAGAAAAATGATGTTCTCCAAAAAAAAATTACACCTTGCTAAAACCAAGACAGCAGTCACACTAGTCAGGGCCATCTAATTACAGAGGGGTGTGCCATTTATTCTTGGGGGGACATCTCTCTCCAGAAAATCATTATTGAAATATTGAAATGATTTATAACATTCTTGCCTCAACTGTATATGTTCAGTAAATGCTCGTGGTGGAGTAACAGATGTGTACATTTATGCAAAAGTGCTTTCCCAGACTTGTATTTTAAGAAATGCAAATGTATGAAAGTCAAAGAAGAAAAAGAAACAGCTTTGTAATCTCTATGCTTTGGTACCATATTTCATATTCACAAGTCTTTTGGATACTCTGCAACTGAATCTGAAATTTGAAAAGGCACTTTAACTTTCGTTGGGATTTTATAGGTCCAAGAATAGAACAACTATTCTAAAGCAACTTCATTTTGTGACATCACACCTTTGTGTAGGCATTTTCTCTAGATACAGGGATGGATCTGGAACCAGCTACAAATGAGGTAAATTAGGAAGCTTATATTCACATTCTATCGTGAACTATGTCTGTGCATATAACCCTAAAAGAACAAGTTCTGTTCTCTCTATTCAATGATCTTGGACTCAATAATAAAAATTGTTTCCAAAGAACAAAGGTGAAATGCAAAACTTAGAGAAAATACTTTGTAAACTACCTAGAAAGATACATTGCAATTTCTAACATCTGCTAAAGTTTCAGAGAAGGATTGCTGCTTAATAAGAACCAATTGGTAAGATTTGAGTGGAAGTTTACAAAATGTGCAAATATTTAGCCTCTACTGATGACTAGAGATAAAAATTTCATTATTTAGAGCACTTAATCACTTAAAATCATAAAATATCATAGTTTGAATAGGATAAACAAAATCGTTGCTTTAAGAGTTTGATCTCTGATGTATGGAAGCAATGGAAAATCAATCTGATATTATCTGTGTTTAATTCCAACTAAAGTCAATTCACGTAATTCACAATCATGTAATAACTGCTGCTAACATAAGCAGGGAAGAATTATTCTGATTAATGTTAATCATAACATTTTTCATGCATCAAATAATGTGGACACAATTTGGTTTTATACCGTCCAAGTAGCCCCTGTGAAAGTATTCTTTGGCACACTGCAATTTTTTAATTGCTTGTCATTTAAAAGTGCTCTTGGGCCTCCCGGGTAGTGCAGTGGATTAAGCAACACACTATGAAGCAAACCGCAGCCACTGCAGCACGAGTTCGATCCCTGCTGTGGCCAGGGAGGAGACCCAAATGGCAGCAGACCTCTCCTGCTGTGCCCGCTGCTCCCCTCAGCAGTGTACTTCCATTGATCTGCCTGTTCTGCTCCCAGCTCTCTGTGGTGATTCCTCTCACCACCACCCCCACCTCTGGCCTGTACCCCAGTGCTTGTATGCATAAATAAATAAATAAATAAATCTTAAAAAAAATAAAAGTGCTCTTGTGAGTTTTGCTCTTAAGACTGGAAATCCGTATGGAGGAGATACCTTCTTACTCCTGTGGTCTGATGGTCTCACCTATTATAAAGTGAAATGTGAGCTGCTGTAATTATTGTGGACTCCTCATTGTGACTAACATGAGAGACAGAGGAAATGACTTTGTAATAGTTAATAAAACTAAAGAAGATCACGTCACAGAAGCTATACCTCTCTCCGATACTTGAATGAGTCATCAGCAGTAGCAAAGGCAGCGAAGCGAAAAGCTTCACTGATAATAAATGGAGTCAATCCACAAAAGAGCTTTGTGTTAAAGAGGGAGAACTAGCAAGTGAGCATTTCTTCTTCTCTGAGAAGTTATACATGCTAGAAACATCAATAGGCATTTTCTGCTGAAACTAGAAGAAAATCCAATCTGAGGGTTATTCCCCGCCTGGAATGCAATCTGGAGAGACTGCAAAAGGAGCAGCTTCATAGATTCTGAAAGCTAATCCAAAGTACATGAGGAGAGAAGGTGGCTGAGTCTTGGGGGAAGAGTATGTTGCTTTGCTGGGGCACCCACAATAAGGCGCCATGAGAGGTGCTACTAGAACAACAGTAGTTCTGGAGGTTGGAAGTCTCCTGAAGCTTGCCAGGGAGGATGTTTGCGCTGCCTCTCTCCTAGCTGCTGCTGGCTTGCTGGCGACCATCGACATCCCTTGGCTTGTAGGTACATCACCTGTCTTTCTGCTTTTGACAAAGAATTCTCCTGTGTGTTTTCTGTGTTCAAATTTCCCCCTTTTATATGACCACCAGTATATTTCTTTTTAAAAATGTAAGTGCCAGAAAAACTGCTCACTAGATAAGAAGATGGAACTTAGAGTAATAATATTCTAACAGTGGCATTCGGTCATTGGAGTTATGTTCTCTACTATATGCCACAAGTTGTTCCTCACAAATAGTTTTGATGGGGCCTCCCTGGTGGCGCAAGGGGTTAAGTCTCAGCACTATGGAGATATCTGCAGCCAATGCAGTGCAGGTTCGATTCCCAGCTAGGGAGGTGACCCACATGGCACAGCAGACCTCTCCTGTCTCTCTGCTGCTCCCCTCGGCAGTGTATTTCAGTGGATCTGCCTGTTCTGCTCACGGGTTAACATGGCACTTTCCACTTACCAGCCACTTACCTAGTATGTGTGGGAAACGGGGCCATCCCGGTGGAGACTTACTTCTTCAGCAGCCACTGTGAGTTAGGAGATGCTGTGTCCCCTGAGACATAGGTGTGGATGTGCATGTTGGGAAACACCAATTTTGGGGAACTTGCATAAAGCTCTTCTAGCTTTCCAGGTAACTCCTTTTCTTCTCACTATCCCCTCTGACAGCATTGGCGTCAACTACACCTCGTATGCTACACAGCTGTATGTTTTTAGGACAAAGTTCTGGAAGTTTCTGTGGTCCATTAACTGGATGCCTCCACCATACATTCTCCACAACTTGCTACATGAGTTTTTACTTCACTCAGAATTCTTGCCTCTGTCTTCCTTCTGCTTCTTCCCCAGCTGTCCTTCTCTTATTTCAGGCTGGCATTTGTTACCTAAGGACTGGTGGCTTTGTTATCCACCTCATGCTCTCCAGTAGAGTCTTCTTCCAATAAACTTTCTCACTGTTTCCAAGGTTATATGTCTAAATGTGTATTGACTTGCATCCCTCCACTTTTTAGAGTCTTTAAATAGCTTGCTATTTTTTTTTAACAAAGAGCATTTACATTATAAGACCTTTCTTTATGTGACATAAGACCATGTGAACCATACCTACTTCTCATCTCTCTCACCCCTATTCTGTATAATTGATCCATCCATCCTGAATTTTTGCAGGTGCTAATGTGCTGTCTCTTATTCTGTTTTCTCAAAGCAACCTTCCCCATAAAATTATTTTGTCAAAAATAACCCCCAAGTGTACCTCAAATTTCCCCTTTTAAGGACCGCATCCCTCCCTCCCCACCTTTTCTGTAACTCAAGACACTCCCATAACTCAAGACTGCTTCCATAGCTACTAAGACTAACTGAACCATAGCAAGTGCATTTATTATAAAATATGCTTTTCTTTCTACCAGACTGTAGGCTTTGGAGAGAAAAACAATAGTTCTTTTCATTATATTCTTAGCAATAAAAGAATATCTGACTCAGTTATGTTTGCAATAGTAAAAGAATTTTACAGCGAGCAATTTCTGGCTGATGGCTCAGGTGTTGTGTTTGTCAAATCTCTCTATTCTCATCATAAAGGAAGAATGAGCTTATTTTCCAAGTTGTGATAGTTGATGTAATTCTACACATTTTTATAATCAAGTTCTATTGATGCATGTGAAACCTAAAATCTTATTCTGCCATCAAACAACTTTCAATAAAAATAAGAGTCAAACTACTACATTTATGGTACTTCACATTGAAAGTCCTTTGATAAGAAGAAGTCTTGCAAGCTGATTTTCTCATCACCATGATTGGATGGGTCCTTACAAAGAAAGGGGTGGGCAAGAGAAAGAATCAAAGGCAGAGGGTGAGGGAGAAAGAGAAGTGAACATCTGTGATTTTTGTGCTGTTCTTTCAACAACAATTATTGTGTACCCAGTTTTCTGCACCCAGTAGAAAGGCAAACACTAAACACAACTCAATACCTAAGTCTGGGTAAGATCCTATAATCACTAGGTAGAAAAAATATAGTGAAATACACCTGAGGACAGATAGCTCATGTCCTCATGGCAGAGATTCTGGAATTTGCGATTAAGCGACATTCAATAAACAAGCACAAATCTTTAAGACATAGCTTCACAGAAATCATATTATGTTTGTAATCTGAAACGCAACATAAAATATTCAAAATGTTGCTGCTTTTGCTCATTTTTTTGGCGGCTCAAGACAAATAACGTTTTTTAACACAAAAATTTCTCTGAATATCCTAGAACGTTAGTAATAATTTAAGTTCAACTTTATTCTGCACGCCCTTTCCTGGCCACAGTAATAGGATAAAAGTTTGAGGCACTTAATTCTCTGTACTAGGTCACTCTAGCACAGTAATCTAGTATTGTAGGCTGAAATTGTGGATATGGATTAGCAGTTTATAGTTCTGTCACATCCATTTTTTTCCAACTGTGTTGTATCAGGATCCAACATTATTAAGCTAAGTGATTTAAAATTATAATGACAATGCAATTTACTATTCACTCTAGAAATTTATCTACATTCTTGATTAATTTTAATAAAAGTTTAAATTGTTCTGTGGTTTCTTTCATGTTCTTCAAAAGGAATAACAGATATGTCTGAACTTATATATCCAGAATTATAGAAAATATAATGTTAAGATAAAAGGTGTCTCAAACCATCATTTTGTTGCAACCAGTGCAAAAAAAAGATGAGTTGCTTAGCTTTTTTTTTTTTTTTTCCTCTTGGTAATACTGCATTATTTGTTAAGCTTGTCTCTTAGTAGTTTCATTGATTCAAGTGTACCTGTATCATTGGGTTGGCTCATAAATGATTTTGTTGTTCTTAGTGCTTTATCTTGACCAAGAAATTCTAAATGTTGTTAAGAGCAAGGGTACGCCTCTCGGTTTACCTCTTCAGAGGGAAGAGAAACAGTGTCAATGCCAGAATATGCTGTTAGTGATAGCCCGGAAATTAGATTTTCTGTAGCGCTCTGATGAGCTCATCAAATATTTAGAGGGTCCTCAGCTAACCGTTCTATGAAGAAACAGGCTGCATTAAGCGTTATGCGTCATGGAAACCAAGTAGATGAAACCAAAGAATAGCTCTTCCACTTAGTAATTTTTTGGTCTTTTCATTGTGAAAATGCTATTGTTGAATAAACATTTCTTCTTTATCATCATAGCCAGTAAAAGTCAAGTGTGACCTTTTCCATGTTCAGACTTAACATCTCCAGAGAAGGACCCACCGCGCAGAGCAACACCCGTCCTCCCGCCGCCATGATGCTGTGTGATGTGGGCATGCATTAGCTCTCAGGTGAGTGGCCTGGCTTTCCCGTGGTGAGGAAAGTACTGTTACCATAACAAGCGAGCCCTTTCTTCATTTTCTCCTCAGGTGAAAGGCACCTCACCATGTGAGGGAGATGAAGAGGTTCAGAGCATGCCATCCAAGTGAGACTACTCTGGCATAAGGATTATTTTGAGTTGGAAGGGAAAAACAATAACTCACAGGACCAAAAGCCCCTAAAGGATGAAGCGTGCTTCCTTCTGGAGCACACGACAAGTTCCCTTTGTTCCTTTGCAGAAGCAACGGAAAGAGGGAATCAATTAAAATATTATCTTGGACTGATAATTAGAAGACCCTTTAAATAAGAGGAATCTTCAGGGAAGATGGCGCTTAACCATCTCTGAAAATAAGAGCAGATGGACGCTCGCCTGAGGTTGACCTGCAAAGCAGCAGGTATCGTCGACGCTGACGGCAGAACGTGTAATCTCCACGAACGATCGCTGGAATTGTCAGCAGTTAGAAATTGAAACCAGACTAATGTCATGCTTCTCCATCTCCCAGGCTGTGGTGGTCTCACCTGTCTCTTTAAAGGGAGCGGCTGTCTGGCCCATCACTGAGTTGAGCTCTTCCTGAGGCGGAGGCAGAGCATATGCTTTGAGGGTGTGAAGACCCAGTTTGATCCTGCCACTTCCAAGTCTTTTTACCAGCTCTTTGACTCGTTCCTAGATTCAGTCATTGCAGTTATGACTTCTCTTCAGAGTAGGGCATATATTGACAGTGCTACCCATTAGTAAAAATTACAGGTGACATCTTACTAAAATAATTGAACTACATGACAAGCTATGTAGTGATACATTCTTTCAGTTCTCATAACAGCTTTTATTAACCTAAAATAAAAATCTAGCTTTTCCAGAAAATCTTTATTACTCGACTTGATCCATTGGAATTACCACTAATATCCCGTTTCTTTTACTAAAACCATATACTCTGTCAGAAACTCACTTGCTCCATCATGATCATGGCTACTTAAAGGATAAAATACACGTGCATTTATAACACTCCAACTGCTAAAGTATTTTCACATCTAGTATCCTTTTACTCTTCAAGCACAGTTATATGAGATAATGGAGCCAGAAATTGTCTCAGGTGCATCACATATCTTAATGCTTGGGCCTTATCATCTTAGACAATTTCACGATTTAGAGCTTCAGGGTCATTCATGGAATTAAAGTGGATTCATTGGCACCAAACATTTTATAGTTATCTTTGCCATATAACATTGTTCTCCACATATGAAGATGCATATTGTGGAAAGTTTTTAAAAAGCGCCGTATATCTTTGTGAAGAGGAAGTTGACTCAGACGTCACGGTCAGCTTCCGGTTATTCCTGCAGTGAAAACTTGGACATTATCATGGAGGAGCTTTGCTGGAAAGGCTAGATTTTAGGTTAATAATCTGGAGAAATCAGATTTCTGCATGCAGTAGAGGACTGTTGGTGAAGGTACAGTTACATGTATTCCTTTTTCACTATCTACTCTGAAATGCTACTCTATTTTGAGGAGCGTTGCATCTTTTTTCTGGGCACATGCTAATAACGTGCAGTTGGATGATGTGATGACGACAGGAAGAGACATCTCAGAGGTGTTTCCTTTTCTGATTGTGGAGCTAGTTCAGTCTTTGGTCGTATACCTTCTTCTGCCCCCACCCGAATCCACTCTAACATGGGTTCTCCACTCTAACATGAGCAGAATTAGGACAGCCCTCTTCACACCAGGTGCCTGTCATCTCAGCCACAAATAATGTTTGATATGAATGAAGCTTTGGTTTCCCCCTCTGTGCTAAACCTCACCCTAAATTGGCATTGGTGGCTTGGTCTTGTTTGCATTGTGAATAAAACCCAGAGATCACTTGTTCAACACTTAATTTTCTAGGATAGAGCTAGGACCTACAGATCAAAGGCATTTTTAATTAGGTGATACATAAGTTGGACCTGGATCTGTATTTCAGAGGAATATTAAAAACTCCCTTAACTTATTCACAGTCTCGGAGATGCTATTCCACCTGAGAAGAGAACTAAGCAGATTCTCTAATTACTAACAGACATTACACATCTCTTCCCCGCGTGCTCTCAATGTCAAAGCTCCCTTGCTCAGCACACTCGGATGTCTGGCGAGAGGAGGAGGAAGGTCACATACACACTCTGCCCCTGTCACTACCTGCCCAAGGCGCTGTGACAATCCCCGCATTTTCTTGACAGCCTTAACTACACCCTTCGTTTTCTTTAAGCACTTAAGTGTGACTGAACTGTCAGGTTCTTGAACTGAAGTCAAACGCTATTTCATTTTTTTATATTCTGGAAAATGAGAGGACTGTCATGGAAGTAATACTAGAAACTAAAACAAATAAGTAAGGTTGAACAGAGAAAAAGTGTAGCCCCCACAGGCGGTGATACCAGGAGCGATGGCCACGGAGTGGGCAATGTGAAGCCCCGGTGCTGGGTGGACATCTCCTGAATGCCTCACAGCAGCCCAGTGGGGTAGGCACTATTTTAAGACTCCTTTTAAAGTTGCACAGAGGTGTCGAAAGTTGCTTTGGGTCACAGGTCTCTGGAGACGTGTGGCCGGTGCACAGAAGTGAGACTCCTTCTGTCCCTGGCACCCGGCAGCTGGGTCATGTTGAAGGAGAAGCTGGCTCTTGCTGGACACAGCTCCTTGGCGTGCCTGAGGAGGGAGCAGGCTGCAGCAGCAGTGGCCAGAGCTTTGGGCTGGCTGGACTCCACGCCAGGATTTTGACCAGCTGTCTGGGTGTTTTACAGCTGTAGCAGCCCCCGATGGCTTTATTTCCCAGGAAATGGACACAACAGTACTAGCAGGTGTTTGAGGGAAGTGAAACAGGAGCAGATTTCTCATCTTACAGAGGCCCGGTACACTGACAGTCAACTGACAGGGTTCCCTTCTCCCGCTCACCTTGCTGACCTAGAAGGCACCACCCCAACAGCGAGGACCCAGCTGCACGGCCTGCCCTGTATTTACTCCATGTTCAAACTGATACGATTGGCATCGTTACAGCAGCTTCAGGATTGCTAAGCTTCATATGTGCGCCCGGGAGCACTGCTTAGTTAGGAGACAGTTCTCACGATCTGCTCGTTTTGCCTTTAGTCTCCTAAGTTCCATCTATCTGCAAGGCTATGAGATGAGCGTCCCTGTGTGAGGTCAACTCACAGATTCATATTCAGGTGGATTCTCTCATCTCAGCCTTCCTGCGTGCACCCCCTCCTGGATGCTCTAACTTCCTAGTGGTTTTCTAATTTACATCATTTTTGCCGTTAAGGTCTATAGGGTTATCAAATGTCTCATGTCATGTATCCATCAGTGTCACGCAAAGAGTGTGAATCCCCTAAAACTCCCCTGTGCTTCTCCTGTTCCTCCTCCTCATCTCCCCACAAGCCCCTGACCTTTTAATCGTCTCTTTGGTTTTGTTTTGTCCAGGATGTTATATAACTGGAATCATCTGTTTACATCTTTCCCAGACTGTCTCATTTATTCTATCAATATACACAGCAGATTCTTCTGTTGCCATGATGTCATAGTATGTGGCCCTCTGAGATGAATGACAGGAATAGAGGCAGTTTATATACAGGTGGGTAACTTACCCACAGAGGTTATTATAAGAACATGAGACTTGATGATAGCCAGGGTCCTTATCATCGTCATCATTATTATACCTGCAGGCTTTGTCTGTACACAGACAGGAACGGGGGCCAGCTCTTTGTCCATTTTTAAGATATCCTCTCCAAATACCCACATTTATGCTGAAATCACACTCAAGCTGTATTTGATCACTGGGATAACAACTACAACGTCTGTTTAACAGACTGAAAATCTATTGTGGAATCAAAAATTGCGGCAACTGATCCCAGGAAGAAAGAACTGCTTGGAAGTCTGCTTCCCTGGTGTCTTGCTGTCCTCGCTTTGATAGTAAAACCTTGAATGTGCACCATAAAAGCTGAAGTACACTTGGAGGAGTCAGTCTATCTTGAATAAAGACATGAAAAACTCACCAACGCACCGTTTTGCAAAGTGCATACTCTTGCTTGTTACAACGTCCATAAATGAAAGCACCAGGGAATGACTTTTCTTGCAGAATGGGGTGCCTGGAGGGTGACTCAGCTGTGGCGACTCAGCTCTCACCACTCCTGGGAGCACCGTGCAGGAAGCCGGTCTGCTTGCCACTCTGCAGAGAGGATTTTTCCACTAATTTCCAATTCCTGGTAGGTGACACACTGTTCGGTGCCAGACAGGCTTATCCCAACAATGCTCCCTCTTCTTTTGTAGAACCACAAATCCGGGTCCCTGATGAACGTACCCTAATAGTTACGCTGTTGGATGCGAGCACTCAGTGGAGCTGGGTAGGTTGTGTACACTTGTGCTGTCCATACCCGATGCTCTGCTCATGTTTTCTGGAGATCAGGGTGCCACCCAGGCACTGATGACCCTCCTGAGCCCCCATTTTGCAGCACCCCGAACCCTCTCATTCCTCATTGAATATAAACTCCTTTGCTCCTGTAACTGGTAGGGATTTGACAGCCTCAGACAGGTGTCTGGATGGAAACGTCTTTTCCTAAGACAGTTGAGTGTTTATTTCCACAGACCTGATTGTTACACTTGTACACGTGTTTCCCTAAGAACAGAGGAAAGCAGGGGCCTCCCTGGTGGCTCAGGGGTTAAAGCGCAGCACAGTGAAACCATCCCCTGCAGCAAGAGTTCCATCTCTGGCCAGGGAGGGGACCCGCAGGGCACAGCAGACACCCTCTGTCTCCCTGCTGCTCCCCTCAGTAGTGTATTTTAGTCGATCTGCCTGTTCTGCTCCCCACTCTGTCTCTGGGGAATCCTTTCACCCCCAACACCTGTGGCCTGAACCCCAGTTCTTGTATGCATAAATAAATAAACCTTTAAAAAAATAAAACCTAAAAAAAAAGAGCAGTAGAAAGCAAAACTCAGCTTATATATAGATTAATGTATGTTTTGTCAAATTTGCACTCTTAGGTGAAAAACTTTAAATGCCATGGACCTTGCTTCTTTTTATATGTGATGTAAACACCAGGTAAAGCAAAATTAGAGAAGAATAATTAAATATTCTTACCTAATACAAAGCGAATATCCAAATTGTACTGCCATTACAAAGCATAGAAACCCACAAATGACGTAGAGTAGAAATAGAGCGTGATTTAAACCGGTTGAGTGAATCTGTGGCAAATGTTTGCAGTGTAAGCTGAAACAGTCGTTTTCGCTCTTGCTTGGCTAGGGCCTGGAAGAAGCTCCTCCTAATCATGTTTCATGCAGACTTTGTCTTCAGTTTCTCCCATCTACACTTCCGGTGCTGAAAACCAGCATTTAGAAAGATACGTCTCTATCTCTCAGCAGGTGTAATCAGAGACAGTCATTGAAGTTGCTATTTGGGTTTCACGTGCAAACCACATGGTCCAGACAGAGGCGGGGATGTTAGTCCTGGGGCCACATCAGCAGTGAGTTAGTTTCCAGCTGTCCCAGTTGAAATGCGGGCTCTGTAGGGCCTCCCTGGTGGCGCAGTGGGTTAAGCACCGCACTATGAAGCAAACCGCAGCCACTGCAGCACAAGTTCGATCCCTGCTGCCGGCCAGGGAGGAGACCCACATGGTGCAGCAGACCTCTCCTGCTGTGCCCGCTGCTCCCCTCAGCAGTGTGTTTCAGTCCATCTGCCTGTTCTGCTCCCCGCTCTCTGTGGTGAATTCTCTCACCCCCCTCACACCTCTGGCCTGTACCCCAGTGCTTGTGTGCATAAATAAAATAAATCTTTTAAAAAAAAAAAGAAATGCAGGCTCTGTGCTGACATACTCCCCAAGGGGAGCTTCACCTTTTGTGGTATCATCCACTTTTGAGGGTGTCTTCCACGCCCCTGTAATCTAGGAGATCCCGTTCCTGCTCTGGACACCCAGAGTCCCTTCACAGCAGCCCAGCTAGGATGGAAGGCTAAAAAAAAGGAGACAATTTTGTTTCCGAATGAACTGGAGTGTGCGTGCTATTTTCTATTTCTTTTGATCAGAGACACACCCTTTTCCCTTACGAATGTGAAGCCTGCCAAGTGCTGAGTGCATCTCAATGGTTGTGTGGCTGGTGCAGGTTCTATTTTATTATTGTGAGCTTTTACTTTAAAAATAATTTCTTTATTGCTTTGAATTTCTCAGCATCATCTGAGACTTTAGCAGGTTCTAATCTTCTCGCTGGTGGAAGGTCTTGCCTCCATGTGAATGGTGCTGGCTTTATGGGGTGTTGGTTGCTGAAGTTTGGGGTGACCCTGGTAACTTCCAAATAAGAAACAGTGCAGTTGGCCTCAGGGTTTGACTCTGCTTTCCGAGAAAGCAATCTCAGTAGTACATTGGAGAGCAGTATGGCTCCAATAGAACTTCTTTGGAGTCAGGGCCTCCCTGGTGGTGCAGCGGGTTGAGCGCCGCACTGTGAAGCATCTTGCAGCCACTGCAGCACAAGTTCAATCCCCGGCCAGGGAGGGGACCCACATGGCGCAGCAGACCTCTCCTGCCTCCCGCTGCTCCCCTCAGCAGTGTGCTTCAGTCCATCTGCCTATTCTGCTCCCCACTCTGTCTCTGGCGAATCCTCTCACCTCCCGCAAATCTGGCGTGTACCCCAGCTCTTGTGTGCATGAATAAATCTTTAAAAAAAGTCTTTAAAAAAAATTGGAGTCAGTCCCCTCAAGCCCTGCCACTGCACTATCAGCCAAGTTTATGTCATCTTCTAAGCCCTTGGTTGCCATGTGAGCGATACTCAGGCATCTTCACTGCTCATGTGGGGTGATGCCGCCATTGGGGTTACTCTCAAAACTTTTGACTTAAACTTTTGAATTAGACATTGTGATGTACAGATCAGTTAATGCCTCATTCAGAAATAATATTCTGGACCATGAGACTCAGAGGTCAGGGGTGGGGGTGTGTCCAGCTGCTAGAAGTCATTAAGCTCTACATGAAGTCCAAAAGGTTCTCTATGTCTCTATTCTGCAAGAGTAACTAAGAAAGCATTTGAAACAGTGCACCATCTCTGTTAATCACACATATTTAAAGTTGCTTCTGTGAGCTATCAATCTTAAATTTCTTGAGGTAGCGATTTCATTATGATGGTCTTTCCTGTAGCTCTGTCTTCCTTAGGGACATAAAGTTAGTACTCTAAAAATGACAACATGTTAACATTGTGCATAAAATGATGTTTCTAGTACGGATACTGGGTCTCACTGGATTAGTGTGATATCTGCACTTAGGAGCCATGTAGTTTTTAAGGTTTGTGTTAGAAACACATTGATCATCCTGGAACGATGACACATCTTTATGTAATCTGTCATGTAGAAAATTAAATGTAAATACATGCTTTCTCAATATATTACTTCCCAATTCCCAGAGTAAATAAGATCACTGAGACGACTTTATATTCTCACTTAAGGGAATAGATTTACATGATTGACATAATCATTTTTCCTTCTTCTTGAAATAAAATTAATTGTCAGACAGCACCCTACTTAAAATCCAAAGGCAGTAGACTATCTCCCTTTCTGAGCTTACTTAGGAAATGGAGCAAAAAGTAATTTGTCCAGGATAATATGAATAACAAATCCAGAGAATATTAAAAATCCTAGTCATTTCTCTTGTGTATTTTGTTGAGAAGTACATATCAATGCTTTCCATGACATAAAAGAAAACCCTTAACTTCAACAATCCTGACATTGCAATTCATTTTATGATCTTGCATTGTTGTAGTAAAATATTAGTTTGTGAGAATAATAAATGCTAAATTTTAATCTTCACTACCTGTGAACTCAGATCGAGGAAGCCAGGACTTTATAATGGGTTACGCAGTGGTTGATTTCTCTCTGGTTGAATAATTTGTAATGGGTACCACCCACAACTTCTTTTCTCAGAAAAATCATGTATGTGGACAGAAATCTATAAGGAAAATGACTCATCTTTGGAAAAAAATTAAGGTATGGCTACAATGTTATGTAACTAATGCTCCTGTCAGATTTCACAACTACATGCAGATACTTGGTACCAAAGCATCATGGTGTATGTGGTGTCTGTCTTCTGGCTTTTTCTATCCTATAACACTTCAAGGTCTAGGACAGATTTCACTCTCTCTGTCTCTAGCAGTGATAATCAGTAAATTTATTGAGCAATATAAACTAGTGTTCGAGTGCATGATCTCTGGAATCAGAGTTCTGATTCCTCCACTAATACACGTGACTTTAAGCAAGTGATTTATCTTTTCTGTATCTCTCTTTTCTCCATCTCTCTTTTCTCCTTGGAAAAAGGTGGGAAATGATGGTATCACCTTCCTAAGGTTGTTGGGAAGGTTCAACTAGTTAGTGAACATAGAACATTTTGAAGTGTGATGGGCATTTTACATGTGTTTATGAATGCTAATTCTATCTCATTTAAATTTATCCAAGCCTCTTGAATTAGTAATTTCAATTTTCCATTTTTTGAGATGAAAATCTCTTGATTTTTGGTCAATTTTAATTAACTTTCCCAGGGTTATATATTTTATACATATTGGAGCCTGGATTTTAACCCAGGCCATATGATAAAGTCCATGGGTTTTATTTCTGATTTGAAATGTCTTTAATTCATTTGCATTCTTTTAGCATTCCTCACTTTTCATGCTCCTAAAATGTTCAACACTGACAACTTCAGCACAGAATTTACCTGTGCATAGCCCTTAAACACTGTTTCCCATGTGTTCTAATTTTATTTTTCCAGGTAGATCAGAATCTCACCCAAGGACTACACTGGCTTCCAGAGTCCATGCAATTGTGCTGAGGGAGTGTTTGCAAGAACACACATTATTTGATTGGAACAATGCTGGACAGATGGCAAAATGATATGCACCACTCAGACTACAAACTGCTGTAGAAATTTTCTGAAATGTGTGCTTCCCTCGTGGCACAAGGGGTTACATCACAGCACTATGAAGCATCCACAGCCACAGCAGTGCGAGTTCGATCCTCAGGCAGGGAGCTGAGCCACATGGCACAGCAGACCTCTCCTGTCTCCCCGCTGTCCCCTTGGCAATGGATTTCAGTAGGATCCACCTGTTCTGCTCCCCACTCTGTCTTTGGTAAATCCTCTCACCCCCACACCCTCTGGCCTGCACCCCAGTTCTTGTATGCAAAAGTAAATAAATCTTTAAAAATAAAAGAAATATTCTGAAATGTTAGCAAATATATTCAGCACAATTATGCTTTTGAACAAGTCCTAGAAGTTCTCGATGCGTGAATTAAAGGACAAATGGGAGATCCCTGCCCAGCTGTAGTTAGAGGGGAAAGTAAACTGAACCAAAGAGAAAGGATGTGGATGATTGCACCGGGCCACAAGGAACGTGTAATAATTGATGGCACATACAAATGGCATCCGAATCTGTGTTCTCTTTAGTTGCCAAGTCTAAGCTCGCTTCATAAAATTAGAGTTACTTGGAGTATTGTGCATTCTAGAGCTCTAGTCTGCAAAGAGCATCTGTGCTCTCACCCTAGTGTAATAAATGTGCAATATGCTTCATTGAATTAGTGGGTTACGACCTTGTACAGAAAAGCGACAGAAATTTACCTTGTCTCAGGCAGTTGAGCTCTTATTATACTGTACTTTGCATTACAGAGAAAATAAAGACTATTATGGCATTAATGAGTCACATTAACAGGGATAACCTATAAGTTAACCTATTTCTTCAACTTCAGGTTGGGGATCTAAACTTTGAGTAGGTAGCGGTTCTGAAGGACAGTTGCAAACTCCAGGGTAGATCTAGAGCAAGAGAAATTAAAATGTGACTTAAGCACAGATATTTCTGACAGCGTATGTTAAATCTTTATGATGAAACCTTGTAGCGATGTAATTGTGATCAAGGCTGATCATTCTGTGTTTGGTCCTGCTGCATCAACGAACATACTTCCAACTACCATCCCTTTTGAAGAGCAATAAGGTGCTCAAATTTTATGCAATGATCTAATTTCTGTCTACTTGAAAATAAAGGCATTTTTAAGAGACATCATAGGAATTAGAGTTTGTGCACCCTCATTGCACTATGCAAAGCTCTTTTCTCCATCAACAAGAGGTTTCGATGTTATAAAAATGATAATACTTCTAATATTGCATACTGCTTACAAAAACTTTCAAAAATAACAGTAAATCTGATTTACCCATTTTTTTGTAATCCTAACTTCAGCCTTCAGCACCATTTTATGGGGTAGTGAAATGTCTAAATAGAATCCAATAGCCAAATACTCTTTACATAGCTAAATTTTAGCACTTCTCCCTTGAAACAAAAGTCATATGTTACATAATCATCTTTTAATAGCACATTATTCCATGTGATAATCATTTAAAGATCTACTGTGCTTTATGAATTTCATCTCAAAATTTTGAGACTGTTTTATTTCTTGAAAATAACTGGGTGAACAAATTAAACAGTACAAATTTGCTTGATGACATCAAGGTTGAACATTTTAAATAAACACAAATTGTAACTTCATTGACAATCATTCATGTATTTATTGTCTTGAATATTTAATGAAAGGAGTGAAGGTAGAAAACAAGAAAGACAAATTAATAAAATATAAATTGCAAAAGGAGTAACATAAATCAGAAGCTGTGTAAAATTTCTGACAATTGAAAAGAATAAGGTTAAGATGCTATTTGGCCAGAGACTACGGAAATACTCAACTCCATAATTTTCTGTAATACAGTCCAAGCCTTTTTAAAATAATTTATATCATGTGTGAGCTTTGCCGTCCTCACCTACCATGAAACCACTGGTTTTAGTCTTTTACTCTACTCTACCTGGAACTCATAAAATCTTTCCTAGTCATCTGCTGGTTTTCTGCTTATTCTACAATGACAAGATGTAAGCACAGCATATTTGTTCATGAGGCTTTTGTAAATCATAGTCTGGTAGGACTTTTGGGAAGAGACTTGGTGGATTATTCTCTGGTGGTTTAGAGATGTTGAGTCCCACATCTGACTTACTATTTAGCAGTGGTTAGCATTCCTTCAAGTGAATGCATTTTTCTCCTTCAATAATAATATTTTTAAGTGAACATTCACAAGACTTATTGTGGTGATCACTTAACAACAGTACATCTATTTTTTTTATTAAAATATTTTAAAATTTACATATACTTGCCATTAATTGTAATCCCCATGTCTTCCCCATCACCATCTCACCAGTGCACCATCACCTCA
>JAGFMF010012294.1:2904518-2920609 GCA_019455555.1 Galemys pyrenaicus
TTCTATTTTCACTCTGAGCATAAAATGAATTATTAGCTTAAGGTCAAATTGGTGTCAGCATTCTACTGCAGGCCTGCAGGAAGAGGGAGGTACCCAAATCAACATCTGAATAGTATCTGTACCCTTGCATTTGGCTCTCACTAGGAATCACTAGTTTCCTTATCTTTCAGTTGATAATGTATGCTGCAAAATTATCTTAAGGGAGGAGGGGTTCTGTAACTATTATCAGGAATTGCAGAACCTACCCTTAAAAAATGCAAAGTCATAAATTTTCATTAACAGAGAGTCACCTGAGGAATGCAGGATCCACCCTTAACAAGGCAGCTACGGGAGACCTTTCACAATGGCCCAGTCTTGAAAGTCATGCTTAAATTCTCAGGGCTTTGTAGCCCATAGTAAAATGTTTGAGTTTAAAAAATTTTCCTAATAATCTAATTTTAGAATTTGTATTATAATATCAGCCAATTGACAGTACGTCATCAAAATGCATGGCAACCAATTACTTTGTTTAATAAAAAAGCCAATCATACAACCATCCCCATGGATGATATTCCAGCAAGCACGTTTTTTTGTAACCTTTAAAACTTTAATTATTAAATTGGCCAAAAGAAGGAGTCCGAGGAGAGCCAGCTGTGGAACTGTTACAGGGCAGGGAGAGGAGCACCCAGAAGCCCCAAACCTGCCCTCTCTGAATGGGTTCTGCCATCCGCCACATTAAGACAAACACATAAAACCTTTAATGGAAAGGAACTTTAATACGACTAGGGTACAATAAAGAAAGAACAAAGAATATAGTTACTGAGTTAAGCATCCAAAGTGACCCATCTCCTTGAGGGTGAAAGTCCAGCCAAATAGGATTGGCCCAAAGCAAGGCCCAAAAACCTGCCACACATCTAAAGGACCTTTCAGTAGAGACCCATAGAAAAGGGTCAGAAAGAGTCAGACAAATCTGGGAAGAAAAGAGCAAAATCAAAATCAAGATGAAAGCTGCCATTGCGAACCTCCCCACATGTCTCTCACCCACATCTGTTCCAACCAGTCCAAGACCAAAAAGCAAGCGCAGTTTCTTCACATGTCCCTCTGTTCCACGTGCCTCCTCCAGGTCTCCTTGCTGTTCTCCATCTTCCTTTCTTCCTTCTCTCTTCTCTGCAGAAATCTTCTTTTCCTCCTCAGCTCCACCCACTTAGGGCGGAACCAGGATTTTGGAACTTCCCCTTTTCCTGGGACCACCCTGTTACACATCTATTTATCTGTTCTGGTGCATCTTTAAAGAATGCCAGGATTTATGCTTGTTTAAGGTTCTCTGCATTCTTTCAAAACTACACCGATTTGCTTTTCTTCTGTATTATATTCATTTTCTAAAGTGTCCAACATTATTTTAATGCCTGGGATTGCATTTTTAGTCTCTGTGCATCTAACCTTGCTTCCTTTCATCTTTCAGGAGGAATAGTTTTATGCTTTTCTCCCCATATGATTTTCTATTCATAGCATTCTTTTGAGATAACTATTTCATAATTTGATGTCAAATGCATCAGACTGTTTTTCAGACATTAATTGAGCATTCCTGGGTTTATGGTGGCTTTTCTTTGCAGGGTTTTGGAGATGCTTAAGGTTACTTTTTCCATTCTTTACCTAGATTGAAATATTCATAGATTAATTAAAATTCACATTTCCCGGTATCACTATGTAAATTACTTCTGGCTGCATTCCCTGTTTGCTAGGGAAATAACATAAAACCATGTTTACACAGCAGGAAGGCAAGCTAACCTCATGATATTCAGTTAGTTACAGGGGTGGAATCTGCTGATCAGCTCAGAGAGAGCGGAACGTGGGGAACTAGGACCGCTGTGAGGCCCACACCGCCTTCCTGACAAGGGAGAGTTCCATTTCCTAAACTGCTCATTTTCATGAACTTGCTGGGATTTAATGTTTTTAGAGCTCTGGGGCATAAGGCGCATTTACATGGGAATCAGGATTATAATGTTGTCTAGAGTATGTTTCCTGAATTGTGAAGCAATTCGGAAAGAAATATTTGACTGTTTTAGAAGAAACTGAGACAGTGAGGGTGAAGAAGAGGAAAAGGTTATTGCAAACTTCTCTGCAAATGACAGACTTGCTTGCAAGGCTGCCGTATTTTCCCTGCAGATGTGTTGCTAAGTCTTGGAAAATACATGTTTCTCAGAAAGCTTTCTTCCAGTGACAATTCAGAAGGAATTTGCAATGCCAAAGTGGCCACAGATGAAGCAGAGTCAGTGGGATGAGGAAACGGGCATTTTGAATGTTCGTTTGTGGTTGAACGTGTTGAATAGTGCTGCAGAGCACTGGACTGAATAATGAACTGCATGAAAACATCTTTAAGAAAACACTTGCAAATTCCTTTTTGTTGTTGTTGTCCAACATGATTTTATTTAAAATTTGCCAAGCTGAAGGAAGGATTTAATCATTTGGTAGAAGAAAACGGTTTCCACAGTTTATGTCTAACCATTTAGCTTTGTGTAGAAGAACAGGGGCACTTTCTGTTCAAGACCCTCGCTCTAGCACTGGGTCAGTGCTTAAATCATGTTATAACATAACAGATTCCCTAGAATCCCCAGCTCCCTGCTGTCCCCACCTAGCTCACACACACACACTCCCCAGCTCTTATCGTCACTGCTCTCCACAAGCCCCTAAGAATCCTTCTTTTTAAAGTTGAGGAAAATGTGAAAGGATTCCTTAAGTCTGCCTACAACACACCCAACCACTTGTCCCTTCTTAACAACAACAATCACAAGTCTAGGGCCCTCCCTGGTGGCGCAATGGGTTAAGCAAAGCACTATGAAGCAAACCACAGCCACTGAAGCATGAGTTGGATCCCTGCCGCCTGCCGGGGAGGGGACCCACATGGCGCAGCAGACCTCTCCTGCCTCTCCCACTGCTCCCCTCAGCAGTGTGTTTCAGTGGAGCTGCCTGTTCTGCTCCCCACTCTGTCTCTGGTGAGTCCTCTCATACACTCCCCCCAGCACCTCTGGCCTGTACCCCAGGGCTTTATGCATAAATAAATAAATCTTTAAAAAAACAACAACAAAACAATCACCAGTTTAACTCCTTGAACACTGAAAGGTGTCCCACAGTTAATGGAATGATTCAAATGCTAACACATTAGGTCAAGTTACAAGTTTTCACTTATTCGAGGACACTTAATAAAACAAACCGAGACAAGGTATACACATTTTCTGTATATAAGCTCCTACTTGTTCAAAAAAATTAGAGCAAGAGAAGAAAGCATTTCTATGGCATATAAAAATGGCCACCAGGAATGTTATGCTTTAAATATTGTTAGTAAAATTAAACCTAAAAAAAAAGTCTATAGAAGCAGCACCTACGTTATTTTAAATGATGAGGTAGCTGTTTCTCCCTATGCGTTAAAGATGATGAATGCATATAACTTTCAAATCTTAAAGTTCAGCTTACACTCACTTTCACAAACAAGACCTTTACAAACTATGAGGTAGAAAGGTCGCAATCAATCAGGTCTACTTGGTGTGCTATTCAGAGACTCAGTACTCTGGGGTCCATCAGCTCTTCCCTACATGGTGACCCTCTTCTCCCACATCACGCTGTACCCCTACATCAGCTCCATTCCAAACCCAGTCAAGTTTCCCAGGCTCCTTCATGGCAGGCGAGGAGAGAGCAGCTGGGTCCCCTCCCTCCCTGGGCCTCTGGGTTAGACTGTCCCTTCCACTTGGCAGAAAGCTCAGGAGAATGACTAATGTTAGTCCCACAGCCTCAAACAATCTTTTCTCCAACTTGAGGGACAGCTGCTGACAGCGGTTAGACCACAGTCCTTCTCGTGTGTCTCCTGGAGTCTGGATAACAGTGGACAGTCACTGGCTGAGTCACGGTAAGACTGGCCATTGCAGAAGAACTGGACCACTTCTGCTTCTGCTGGCCAGCATGTATATTTAAAACGTTGGCAAAGCATGACTCATTCACATGCCATCTCTCCTCCTGGCACCTGATCCTTGGCTCACCTGCAAGAAGGAAGGTCTTCTCCCTGCCTGTCTACTTCCAAAACTGGTGAGTATGAAGGAGGACCAGGAGCTGCCTGCCCCATGTGGGTCTGTCCAGTACCATCCCCTGCCTGTCATGATGGCCCAGTGCCTGGACAACCTCTCCCTGCAGAGAGGTCAGCTGAGTTGAAGAAGGATGTCCCCACTCCGGCTGCCCTTGGACATCAGGTCTGGGTTTTTTGATTCCGAACTAGAGTTGGAACTGGAAGGAGTTTGGTTGTCATGCCCTTCATGGGAGTAGAGTCAAAGCCAGTTTTTGTAGACATTTTGTGGTTTTATTTTGTATAAAGGAAGCTTCCTGGGCAGCTCAGTTGATATTTTCTCTGAAGGATGTCTGATATCCAAGACAACATAGGAGAGACCATCACTGGTTGATTTACTAGAATACTCAGCTGCTGTGGAGGAACTGAACTGCCTTTGGCACAAATACCCACTGCTGTGTGGCAGGTTCTCAAACTACTAAACATGAAGCTTCCATATGATCCACCAATCCCACTCCTAGGAACTTATTCAAAGGACACAAAAACATCAATTCAAAAAGACACCTGCACCCCTATGTTCATTGCAGTTTTATAATACGTAAGCTTTGAAAACAATCTAAATGCTCAAAAATGGATGACTGAATCAAGGAGATGCAGTGCATATACAAAATGGAATATTACACAGCAATCAAAAAGACAAACTCGTGCCATTCGCAGCAACATGGATGGAGCTGGAAGGGATCATGGTCAGTGAAATAAGGAGGGATGCAGAGGAAAAAATAAGGGATAAGGGGGAAAAGTAATTATAACAAATCAAAAATCAAAATCAACAGGCAACTATAAATCAGAGATATTCTGCAGGGGAGGTGGAGGGAGAAGGATTAAAACTGGAATGGAAGAGCACAAGGGACTATGGTGATAGTGCACGGGTGAACTGGCGGTGGGAATTTCACAGAGGACTACACTTGAGAAGAGAAAGCAAACACTGTACAAAAATGAACAATATGTTAAATATATATAAAATTAAAACCCCGAACCAAATACCCACTGCCTTCCTTCTGCCTTTGACAGGCCATTTCTCTCACGGGTGCCCCTGGGGCGGCAGCTCTGGGTGGCCCCTCTGCTGCCTGTGCTCAGGCGGGGTGCTCTGCCTTCTGAGGCTCACATGGCTTTCTCTCTAGTGTTTCCTTTCTGCCTTTTCCTCCTCCTCTTCCTCTTCCTCCTTCTCTTGCCTCTTCCAGTGCTTCTTTGATTTTTTGGCACGTAGTTCACTTTCTTCACCCCATTCAAGTCAAATGCCCAGTTTATGCTTTTCTAGGCGGTGTGAGGACAACCACCGCCTCCATATCAAGGCTTCGGAGCGGACCTCATCACCTTGCTCCTCTCATCTGGACCAGGGTGCCTCTTGGGGAGCTGGCAAGAGCACCCCTCCAAGTAGTGGAGGCTCGAGAACACCAAACTATAGCCGGAGCACTGCGAGCGAAAGCAGTGAGGTCTGCGAGGACTCTGCATCCTTCAAGTTCCCCAGAAGCCACAAGGCTGTGCAGTTGTGAGGCTGGGGAGTGGGGGGCTGGGGGGGTGGGGGGAGCTGGGGGCAGGTGGGCTGGAACGGGTCGCCATCTTTCTCAGAGCGCCATGGAAGCCCTGCAAATTCTTTTCTTAGTAGTTTTTCCTATGGATGGATTCATAATTTCCTAAAAGGATACATTTCCTCAACAATGGACTTTCATGAGATGCAGTAAACTGTAAGATTTATGATTTACATACAACTTGGAAAAATATTCCATGGTATTGTTGCTGTTTTAGAAAATAGTTTCTACTAGGTTTCTCTTTGCTAGTTCTGTAACCTGTGGTAATAATTCATCAGGTCTGCTTATGCTTTGTCAACTTATAATTAATGCAATTGTTTAATTATCTGCTCTGGTGAAGTGGTAAAGTCTCAATATTGTGCACTCAGCTTTGGAAAATATATCTAGTTTTCAGCATATTTTCTCCTGCTTGTTGTGTGAAAATTGGTCCAAAACCCTCTGAAATGTAAATATTCCTGGCCCGTATCCTTCTAAATGAAGGATATCTATTTATTTTCTCTGTCAATTATGATTATCGTTGAATGTGGTTATCTTAAAAAAAAACGAGGAGCTATACAAGACCAAAATTAAGTGTCTTTTCTGCTTATACCCAGTGGGTCCTCATTACAAGGAACAACTTGTGACTGTGTGATGATGGATATTAAGTAGAGGTAACTGTGGTCATTTCGCATTATTTACTTATAGCACATTATTATGTTGTATAACTAAAATTAATATAATGTTATATGTCAACTCTGTCTCATTTCTTAGATTCCCCCCCAAAAAAAAGAAAGAAAAAAGTAAAAAACAAACAAACAAGGGGAAATTTCATTGCTTTCAGCCACTAATTGAGGCTAGTTTAAAATACAGGCTCTCCATCCTACAGGTCAAAATCAGATTTTTTCACTCACAATAACCTGTATCATTAAAAAGGAAAAGAAAGCAACAGACGAGCAAAAAAGGTCACCGTACAGATTTCTCTTTTTGAGCTTTTATTAATGAGATGTAATTAAAAAGAGAACACAGAAAATACATCCCCCTTAATTTTATATTCATAGCAATTTACATGTTAGTTTTTGAATGTGCTTCACAAGCTTCAGACTGTGCTCTGCCATTTACAACTGCCAGACTTGTTTTAATTTATAAATGCGTCATTAAAGGACCCACCATAAATTTAAATTGTCTGCATATTGCTTTAAGGAAAATGAAGTAGTAGGTACCTAAATATATTACCAAGTTTTCTAAGAAGACAATGTTCAAATTTAATCACGTGATTATTTCTTTTTTTTGCACAATTCAAGTTTTATTTTATTATTTACATATTTTTAATATAAATTTTTTAATTTACATATATTTGACATCAATTGTAATCCCCATGTATTCCCCATCACCATATCACCAGTGCACCATCACCTCAGTCCCCAGTGCTCCCATCTGCCCTCCACCCTTCCCCTCTTCCCTCCCCATCAAGTGTCCCCAGATTATTTCTTAAAGTTAGAAAAAAAATGCACTTTTTCCTTTTTTACATTTACCCAAAACTGTCCATCTCCTTCTCAGGGAAATTGTGTTTGTTGTAAATCTTTTCATCCAATTTTAAGGAATTCTATTTTTCTGTTTATAGGGAACAGTAATAGCTAAAAGAAATCAAGAAATAATTTATAAATAAGTTAATATTTCATCTTAACAACTGTTCTGTGGTCGATGCCACAGCTTTGTACTCAACTATTAATCATGCAAGGCAAGAACTATAAGCGAAAGTACATTAGCATGCATTGCTAACATACCAGTCCTTGATAATGAATGTCCCTATATTTTATTTGAAGCTGTTAGTGTTTAAATGATACCAATACAACAGAGTAACATTTTGCAAGAGTTCATGTGATGAAGTTGAGTTTTTCATTTTAATTTTCTAAGTTGCTAATTTCAAAATAAATTTCCTGGGATTTGTTAAGCAAAACAATATTCAGCATGTCCTTTGTGATTTAAATATTAATCATAATCCTCTCAAGGAGTCTGAAAAATCACTTATTTACTTAGTCCTTTTTATTTTATTTATATATTTATTTTGAAGATTTATTTATTTATGCATATAAGCACTGGGGTACAGACCAGAGGTATGGGGGTGAGAGGATTCACCACAGACAGAGCGGGGAGCAGAACAGGCAGATCAATGGAAGTACACTGCTGAGGGGAGCAGCGGGCACAGCAAGAGAGGTCTGCCACACCATGTGGGTCACCTCCCCGGCAGGCGGCAGGGATCCAACTCGTGCTTCAGTGGCTGTGGTTTGCTTCATAGTGCGTTGCTTAACCCAGTGCTCCACCAGGGAGGCCCAGTCCCTTTTATTTTAGTATCTCCTATCACATGATAGACCACGGGCAGCATCCACACATGGGGCGTGGAGTTGGGCCCCTCATCTGCTCCTACGCGTCCCCCCAAGTTCTTGTACCAGTTTGGACTCCGGGCAGCTACGGTGGGCGTGGTCTTGTGCCCACTCTCGCCTGCCGTGGACTCTGCTATGTGGGGAGGGGCAAGCGTGGCATCACCTTGAGGTCAGTTTGTGCTCTGATGAATCACCATGTTGAGATTTTTCACATGCTTAGTATCTGATGATCAGTTTTCAAGTGTCTTACATAGGCTGTATTCTGGACAGGAGCATCTTTTCAGTCCTATGTGTTGTGAACGTATTTGCGTAGCCTGCCACTCTTTTTCATGCTTTTAAAAAATTAACTATTTTGTGAACATATCATATTCACAGTTAGGTGGAAAAGACATCTTCCCTCGCATCCTCTTGGACCCAAGGTCCTCTCTTGTAGCGTCTTACGTGGATATGTGCCAGTTTAACACCACTGCTGAGCTGACGTTCAGATGTGGGTAGTCGCTGGAGTTCACACTTCATTAGGATGCCATAGGGTTCAGCCATATTGGTTTTCTGCTCATGGATCTCACCTGAGGTACCGCGTTGCCCTGGTGGGCAGGCGTCCTCAGACTGTCCTTGGCTGTGATGGTGTGGAGGGTAAGTGGAAGTGTGCAGGCTTTTTTTTGCAGTAGGGACATGGCACTATTCTGTTATATTATATCTATATTTATTTATATTTATAATCTGCCTCCAGTTATGTTTGTGTATGCTGGAGGGAAAACTCAAGATTCACTTTTTTCTACAAAGGAACATGCAACTGAATGTGCACCACGCAGAGAAGTTTCTGCTCCACCTCAGTGACTTATTTGTGAGCCATTCACGGTGTGAATGTGGAGGTAGGTTCTGCACTCTCGAGTATGGCCACTGGTCTACTCCTCTTTCTCCAGGGACCATAAGTTCATTGGCATAGCAAACCTCCAGCCTAATACTCCTGCATGAGTTGCTTAGCTATCTTGGTTTGCAATTGCCTTAGTCTGTCTAATCTCTTATCTTTTTACAGGCAGCTGTCTGGTTCCTTTTTTAAAGATTTATTTATTTATGTATACAAGAACTGGGGTGTAAGCCAGAGGTGTGTGTGTGGGGGGGGGGTGAGAGGAATCACCAGAGACAGAGTGGGGAGCAGAACAGGCGGATGGACTGAAACACACTGCTGAGGGGAGCAGCGGGGAGACAGGAGAGGTCTGCTGCGCCATGTGGGTCCCCTCCCTGACCAGGGATCGAATTTGTGCTGCAGTGGCTGCTGGTAGCTTCATAGTGCGTTGCTTAACCCCTTGCGCCACAAGGGAGGCCTCTACTTTGGTTCTTGAACTCATGAAGTCAACCTCTCAACGTTTTAAGCTTCCTGATGTCTCCAGGAGTATTTTTTAAGATATTTTCTTCACATCTTCTAGTTGGCCTTACTAGAGTGAGCTATACATAGGTATTATATATATAATATATATATATATAGGTTAACCTCACATTACCAGCATCAGAAAAGTTTTTAGAACCATGTTGCCCAAGAACATGAAACAACAGCTAAAATAGCAATCAAGTGCCAAGCACATCAGTAAGAAGTGAGCTGTTCCATCAACCCCTCCTTTCCCCTCTCCCACCCACCATCCTCCCCCTCTGTTTGTCTCAATGTCACCAACTTTACCCCAATAACATAATTGGGGAAAAAAACTGTACTGTTAAAGCTTCTCCTATGATGATCTTTGCATCTAATGTCATAAATGATAAAAACAGCACAAACTAAGAATATCAGTGGCAAAAACATTCACTTGTCACTCATTTTGTGCCAGGCACTGTTCAAAGAGTCCATGTTGCAGTTTCTATTTTAAAACTAAAGGAACCAGATGAGACGGGTAGCCCCACCTGCAGATGGAGGAGAGAGGGACAGTGTCTGCAGTCTTGTCCCCTCCAAGGTGAGGGGACATTGACAGCAGAATGCAAAACTCAGCGTGCTTGATTCAGGAGCACGTACTGCTAAAAATCACACCCCATTCCCAGAAGGCAGACGCGGTGACCAAAGGGATGATATGTAAGAAATGTTTCTTGTTAGCAAAGCAGGTTTTCAGCTGAACGTTTCCTGGGGGAATACAGAGGACAGGAGATCATAAGCCCTGTCTGCTGTTTTCATTTGTGCCTTCACGTTTAGACTTTGCATCTTGCTTATTTTGATATCATGTGTTGGATAGGCTACACATAAAAGGTCAAGTTTAAGGAATGATAAAAGCTATTATTTATAAGATATTTTTGGAGTTCTATGCATGGGAATGTGGGAATTTAGGGATGTTTTTGCTTTTCTGATATAATAGATCCTTGCAAAAAAAAAAATAAGCATCAATACTAAAACTAAATGACTCTTTCTAACACAAACACACAAATACACATACAACCCAGAGCTATTTTAAATCCTGAAAGCTCACTGCTTTTGATGGTATCTGAATTACTTACAATGGTTTAGAAATAAAATGTCCTCTCGCTTGTCATAGCTGATAAACTTGGAGTGTATTTGGGCTTCAAGAAATCTTTGATAGTGAGAGTGAGCACATTTTGCATAGTAGATAAACCTAAAGAATACAGGCTTCTTTAGAAATTTGTAGAAAAACAATTAAGCAATTTTCCAAAGATTTTTCTGTTATATTTGAAATGTTATTTCAAATTATCCTTAAAATGTAATCTTAAATAATTTAAATTGTACTCCAGATTTGATTACTTCTTTCCTTATATATTCTATTATGTAACTAAAATCCTTCAAAATAAAAGAGATGCTTGTTTAAAAATATTCAATTAATATATTTGGTGTATACAAAGGTATTTAACACTAAAAGAAGAAATTCACTTAAATCATTTATTCCTATGACAGGCTAATTATTTCTCAACCTTAAATTTTGAGACCTCTTCTTAAGAAGTCTGCTTCACATTAAAATATGTACTCTTTAAAGGATAAAACATACAAGTAATAAATAAAAGAACAATAGAAAAAATCATTCATTTAGTGATTCTTTATAAAAGTGAACAGGAGAAATCATACTTTGCTAAGATATATGGAAATTTGTCTTGACATAAAATAAGTGAAATACTAAAAGGCTAATGGAGAATAAAATGCTTGAGGAGTATGGGAGCAGCAGATCTGATTTGGAATGAATCCCTTAATTCAGCAGGTGGTTGTATCTACAATCTTCCATCAGGAAGGAGTTGGAGACAGGAGATTTTTTAAGTCGTGCTATTAATCTGTTTTTAGAGGCTGAAGTCTATTAGGTAACGCAGACCTCTTTGTTAGAGAAATGAGATGTTTCTAATAGCACCAGAGATAGCAAAGAGGCCCGTCAGACACACAGCCATGTGAAATGGGCCCCTCCTGCGCCACCTTCCTGCCTTCCCTGGGTGGACAGTGTTTGGAGAGCCATACTCTGTGCCTGTCAAATAGAGCTGTGCATATGGCCGTTTTTAGAAAGTGCAGGATAAAAGGAAGTATCATATTGTCTGAAGTTATAAAAAGAAAATGGCAGATATCTTACTATCATTATGACTGAACCCCATTTTATGTAGAAACGTGTACAATAAAAATTTCTGCTCCAAGTGTTCCCACTGGTAATCCCTACTATACACTAGTGTATCCAAATGATTTTGCAAAAGTATATTTTAAGATTTCTTTGCTCTAGTTCTTTATGTGCTACTTTAAAATGGTAAAGGAAAAAAAAAATGTTAGCGGGCCTCCCTGGTGGCACAAGGGGTTAAGTCACAGCACTATGAAGCTGTCAGAGGCCACTGCAGCACAAGTTCAATCTCCAGCCAGGGAGGGGACCCACATGGCGCAGACCTCTCCTGCCTCACCCGCTGCTCCCCTCAACAGTGTGTTTCAGTCCATCTGCCTGTTTTGCTCCCCACTCTTTGTCTGGTGAATCCTTTCATACCTCACACCTCTGGCCTGCACCTCAGTTCTTGTATGCATAAATAAATACATCTTTAATAAGAAGAAATTGTGTTATCTATACAATTGTTCATAAATGGGATTTATTGTTTAATATTTTATATATTCTTTTTTTAAAAAAGATTTATATATTTATGCATACAAGCACTGGGGTACAGGCCAGAGGTGTGGGAGGGTGAGAGGATTCACCAGACAAAGAGTGGGGAGCAGAACAGGCAGATGGACTGAAACACACTGCTGAGGGGAGCAGTGGGCACAGCAGGAGAGGTCTGCTGCGCCATGTGGGTCCCCCCTGCACCCCCCCCCCGGGCGGCAGCAGGGATCGAACATGTGCTGCAGTGGCTGCGGTTTGCTTCATAGTGTGTTGCTTAACCCACTGCGCCACCGAGGAGGCCCCTATATTCTTGATGTATTTCTAATCACCTTCCAGGTAAATTGGAAAACAGAGAGGGAGAGTTTTCCTCTCAAAGTTGTCTTATCTATATATGAAAATATCTAAACCTATGGTAGAACATATAAGACATGTGAAGTCTAACGTTTCTGCATAAAATCAGAAGTTAATCAAAGGGCTAATATTTTATGTTCTTGCATACCACTCAGATCTGTGCAGGGGCTTAGTATCCATAGCAACTATCATAGCGTAGCTGTCTGTTTTTCCCAGGCAGTTTTTGTTGTTTATTTTGTTTTAGATTAAGAAGAATTCCCTAGGCTTATTGTTAATATCTTATGCTAGCAAACTACTGAACCAAGGAAAGAATCTTGCTAGCTACTGTGATTGAGATTAACTTCTGAAAAATTAATTTGTTAAAGACACAAGTGAAAGCCAAATGGTTGCAATAAATATTCCACGATCAAATATCTGAAATGTATGGTCATTAAGAAGGTCAAATTGGACCTCCCTGGTCACCTAGGGGTTAAGTTTCAGTGGATAGCTCATTGTGATGGCCTCAGATTGATCCCCACCAGGGAGCTGACCCAGGTGGCACAGCAGACCTCTCCTGTCTCTCTGCTGCTTCCCTCAGCAGTGTACTTCAGTAGATGTGCCTGTTCTGCTCCCTGCACTCTGTCTTGGCACCTCTGGCTTACATGCCAGCTTTTCCATGGAAAAAAAAAGAATAATCTTTTAAAAATAAATTAATTTCAAAAAAGGTCAAATTTATGCTGACAGTTGAGAATCTAATTGAGAAAACAATGCACTGATGTCTTTATAGTCTTCTGAGCAAATTGAATATGTAAAAACATATATTAGACAGGAAAACCAGTGGTATTAAGTATGGCAACTACTATCTGCATTTACCAAACTAATGTGTATGTGTAGGAATCTTTGATTCACTACCAATGGCATTACTTATTTAAATATCACAAGTAAAGGAATAAAATTATAAATATATACAGCGTAGATGTACAACTCAGTCAAGTTTCTGCAAAGCTATAGTTGGGACACAATTAATGTTTCTGAACACGACCCTAATGATGACATAGGTCCCGTTCTTTATTTTGATGTGAAAAACACATTAGGACCTGCTGGTCAGTGAAATTACAAACACACGGCAGAACTGATCAGAAAAGAGAAGTAAACATCACTCACTCTTGTCTATATCGTATGAACACCCCACCATGTTTTCTCAGTTTTAACCCATGTCAGAATCCCAGAGGCCTTATTACCTCACAGATGGTGTCTCCCTCCCGCTCCCATAAATCCTGCTGCAGTAAGTCTTGGGGAGACCTAAGAACTTACATTTCCAACAAGCTGTCTCTGGAAGCTGATGTTGCGGGGGTGGGGGGGGTACCACCCTCACCACTTCCGCTCTAGAACGGAAGTCATCATCTGCCTTCTCCAATGCAGGACACACGCTTGTTTCCTCATCATTGTTCTCTCTTTACTCCTCGCTTATGTGATGCAGGTAGCTCGACCTCTAGCTATTAATAGCTGATCTTACGTATCTCTTTGAAGTTTAAAATCACATTTTTGTGGATTACTCTCAAACTTCTCTAGATTAGACTTTTGTAAACTCGCACTACACATTAGAAATTGTTTTCCTCGCTCATCTGATATTGACACTGTGTTACTCTAGTTCAATCTTATTTTAACTGCTTAAGTGACTTCATACAGTTCCTGACGCATACATGAGTGTCCCTGAGAGTCCCAAAAGAATATCTCCTATTTCTGACTGTACAAAACATGTTTCATAAGCGTCCTCGGCCTTCGTGTCTGCGTATTTTCATGTTTACTCCAGATGTCTTGCAGTCAACTGAATTCATCGTGGAGTAGAAAAAAAGTCCACTGGTTCTTTGATTAGAGTTTAAGCAATCCAAATTATTATCACAAGTTATTAAATGGCCCAGTACATACAGTTTAAAATAGCTCTTTTCTCTCCCAATGTGACCAAGGTGATTTTCCCCAGGGACACCAAGCCCGAGCAGGGTCCTGCTAAATACTGTTATTGCCCAACACAGCCCTTTTCCTATGAACCAGGAATCTCATCTCCTCTGTCCACATGAGGACAGCAGGGGATGAAATGGTCTTCATAACTTTCTGGAAGGGGAAGGAGGGGGCATTGCCAGCTGATTATTGATGGCAGAGATCACTCCAAAACAAGGTCACCTCTACATGTCCAGGGAACTCTCCCAAAGAGAAAACGGGCTCATTATTTACATCCTCCCTTAGTCAGTTTTACCAACAGTGGCTGCAATCCAATTAGAAACTATGACCTGGAATTGTATCTAGCTTTATCTAAAGTGATTAGGGACATCACCTCAACCTTGAGGAAATTCATTTCAGCGACAACTCACCTGGAAGGGTGGTTTTGGAGGAGAGAATTGTGCTAGATGTGGTTCTTAAAGCTGAAGCCAATTTTGTGCAATCGCTAATATTCTGTAATTGTTGCAAGGCAACCCTAATATAAAATGGGTTTACCTTACTGGGTCCTCATCTGTGCGCTCTAAAGGCACTTATAATAAGCACCAACTGCAGGCACTTGAGACAAAGGTTAAAAAGGGTTTTATTTTACAAAAGAAGGGGAAATAAAGTAGTAATAATACAAGGAGAAGAGAGGGATACAAATCTGTAAATATCCTACCAGATCCTCTGAGCTGGAACCAGATAGCGCGTTGAGAGCTAGCTCCGAACCAAGGGAGATGACTCCGAACTAAGAGAGCTCCCAAGGCTCACCTCTCTGGTTTTATACCCAGTCTGGCTGCTTAACTCCCCCTCAGGTCCCAGTGATCCACTCTTCGATAATCATCTTGTCGGATTTGTGGTTCTGGCATATTGGTGGTCTGGAGTGGGGGTTGGAGTCCATAAACTTATTCGTGTAATCCATTCAGGACTACCCTTCCCCCTAACAGGATGATTATTAATTTTATCTAACAATATAATATTATCTGATCAATGTTTCAGACCAAATGCAAAAATTGAAGGAGAAAATCACCTGGGTTTCTACGGTTGACATCAATAGTTTATGGAGTTTTTCAGCTGGGTAGATCTGGAACCTTAGGGACATGTTTGAACTCAGTGTTGCAGGGTGGCCTTATGGAGCTGGTTGTGGGAGAATTGTTAATAACAGTTTAAGAATAGCCTAGATGAAAGAACTATGAGGGCCTGAGTGTGCCAGCCCTTCCACTGAGCTGGACATATTCATATCTCAAGGTCATACATCGAAAATTTCTGTTCAATACTGTGGAACTGTACTTAGACAGCAATTCAGAATTGTGGTCCAGAGTCTTCAGTTTACAATTTAGTAACCTGCTGTCTCTATAGTTAAGAACTTGATTTAGAGCTATGTGCTATAGAGTGAAAAATGGGATCCATTTACTCTGATTTCCATATGAATGCCTTTTCCAAAATAATATGTTTTGAAAGATAGGCATAAACTTAGTATAAATAAAGGTTCAATGTAATATTAAAAATGTATCTAATTAGTAAGACATTTTACATCTTTGACTTAACCATATTTATAAGTCTAAAACTATTAGTTGTGGGCTCATAGTCTGCCGACATTTGGCCACCAAAATATTAAGATTATCCACAATATTAATATCTCAATAAATAATGGTATCATTATGGAAAGCAGTATGGCGGTTCCTCAATCTACTAGGAATGGAACTTCCATATGATCCAGCAATCCCACTCCTAGGAATATACCCCAAAGACACAA
>JAGFMF010012294.1:2920918-2962235 GCA_019455555.1 Galemys pyrenaicus
GTGAGATGGTGATGGGGAATACATGGGGATTACAATTAATGGCAAGTATATGTAAATTTTAAAATATTTTAATAAAAAAAATTTAAAAAAAAATAAATAAATAATGGTATCAGTACCTTAAATAAAACTTTTTGGAGAAGCCATTTAAAGGAACCATACTAAACAAAAGGTATTCTTTCAAAATATTTCAATTTCTGGGCTTCCCTGGTGGTGCAGTGGGTTAAGCAACACACTATGAAGCAAACCGCAGCCACTGCAGCATGAGTTCGATCCCTGCCACTGGCCAGGGAGGGGACCCACATGGCGCGGCAGACCTCTCCTGTCTCCCCGCTGCTCCCCTCAGCAATGTGTTTCAGTCAGTCTGCCTGTTCTGCTCCGCACTCGTCTCTGGTGAATCCTCTCACCTCCCTGGACTCTGGCTTGTACCCCAGCTCTTGTATGCATAAATAAATAAATCTTTAAAAAAATTCAATTTCTTTCAGTAAGTAGATATTCTCAACAGAATTATCTTGATTCTCTTTTTTAAACCACTATGACTTGGGCGACAGCTTCGTCAATATATGTAGTGTGAGGTTTGGAGTTTGACCCTCTTTTGAGCCATGCTTTCTTTGGGCATCATTTGCTTTGAGCTCTCACTGTCCCTCTTCGCTAAGTCAGTGTTAAGGGGAGACTTTACGAGTTGTGCAAGCCAGTGTAGCTATAGGAAGAGCGGCTGAAGGCGGCCTCCGTGGGGCTGACTGATCGACTCTGCTCCCCGGCACAGACCCCACAGAGCTGTGTCAGACTTTAGTCTATGCAGGTGGCTTTGCTTGCACCTCTGCTAGAGGAGGAAGAGGGGGTCCCAGGACCCTTTTTGGGGGGGTTTGAGAACCCTTTTCATGTTGCTCACAACATGCACTAATGTGATGATGAGTGGTCTGGAATACCAGGAACTGTTATTGCTAAGAAAAGCAGTTTCCCCACCCTCCTCTACTTTTTTATCTTTACTGCTTCTTTCTTTTCCATCTTCCATGTATCCTTTCCTCAATTTGGATAAGTAGTCATGCTCCCTACACACTGTCATCTAAAAGAAGGTGTTTCGCGCTAATTCAAAAGAATACATGCACCCCCATGTTTATTGCAGCATTATTTATAATAGGTAAGACTTGGAGTCAATTCATATGTCCCAAAATGGACGACTGGATTAAGAAGATGTGGTATATCTGCACTGTGGAATATTATTCAGCAATCAAAAAGACAAACTGGACCCATTCTCAGAAACACGGGTGGAGCTTGAAGGGATTATGTTCAGTGAAATAAGTCAGAAGGAAAAAGAAAACTATCAGATGGTCTCACTTATAGGGGAAATATAGGGGATCAAGGGAAAAATAATAATTGCATCATCATCAACAACAACAAAATCACAATAAAACAAAACAAAAATAAACAGACAACCACAAATCAGAGATATTCTGCAGGGAAGAGGGAAGGATTGGGATTAAGGCAGGATCAAGGAAGAGCACAAGGGACTGTGGTGACAAAGGCACGGGTGAATTGGTGGTGGGGATTCTGTGGGGACTATACCTAGAAAGTAAAGCAAAATTGTAAGAAAAATATTTTTTTAATTAAAAAAATAAAAGAAAGTGTTTTGACATAAAAGAAGGTGTTCTGATGGCAGAAGTCCTGTCTGAGGTATGTCTGAGGTACTCCACTGCTAACTTCCTCATCTTTCTGGTCTTCATTCAAATGTCACAGTTACGCCTTCAGTTGATATTAGCATTGAGATGGCTGGAGAACTGTGTGAGTCTCCCTTATACAGGGTCACCCCACTTTACAGTGAAGTCTGACAGAGCTACAGTCAACAGTGGTTGGACTTTCCCCACACATTTTTTTTGTGGCAATCAGCACCTACATTATGATTTTTTTTTAACAGAAACTCTAAGTGCAGTAGTACTTAAAAGAAGGATTCATCAAAGAAAACCTGATAAGAGGTTTTAGCCTAATCTGCAACTTACAACTGCTTTCAGACGTCTTCCTTGACCTTCCTGCCTCCCAGCAAGTAGAAAATGTAATCCTTTCTTCAGCTCTTGCACCTGTCTCATTAAGGTGTCTGACTGTGATAATTTCACCAGGGCCAGAGCTTCCTGTCCATTTCTTCATTCTTGGAGGCTTTCTAAACCTTTACAGACAGAGGACCTCAACCACTAAAAGACAGTTTTCTCAAGTCTTCATTTTTACATTAGTAATTCAGCTCTTTCTAGGGTTTTGCCACTGCCTGTCCCATACACAAATACCATTTTTCCCTCCAGATGTAAAGAGATGAATTGTTTCTTTTATTGCTTCACAATCGTCCTTTGAGGTTGATCATTGCTTTCTACTCAGTGTTTAGTAATGGGGTGAAATAAAAATAATCGAGAACCTGCTTGCAGATTCAGCTTCTTATCCAAGAAAACAACCAACATTTTCTGATTTATGCATGAAAGCAACAACAGGCATTCACTGATTTTAAAATTCGTATGTTCAGCTGAGTGCTGATACAATCTATTTCTTGCTTGATACTGTAAATTCCTGTAGGGTTAGCACTGTTTTAAGGCCTTTAAATACCTCATTCTTTTTAATCATGGAAATGAATCTGTGCAAGTTTAATTGACCATCTATAATATTAAGTTTCACTCTCGATACTGAACACAAGGTAATAGCAAAACAGGATTTTATTGATCATCTGCTACCAAATATTGTAATTGAGACCTTACTTATTTTATGTAATATAAAATGTTGACTTAAGATATTTAAAGATAAGTAGATGTGAATGCATAAAGCTGTGCTTGAAAATAATTCTTTGATTTCTTTCTGAGCAGTAAGTAATACCATCCCCTTGGTAGTGTCGTGTGAATCCTCACATTTTCCCACAAGACCTTGATACTCTGCCTGGAATTCTTGAGGTACTCCACTGCTAACTTCCTCATCTTTCTGATCTTCATTCAAATGTCACATTCGCAACAAATTCCTTCCAAAGCTTTTTACCTGAACTGTTAAGACCCCTAACCACCCCTACCCCATACAGATTCTTCCAGACTCTGAGATTTCACTCATTTTTATTACTGACCATCCATTTATTGCACTTCTCAGCAGGAAGTTTTGTCAATTTTGTGCATTGCTGTCTCTGTAACACCAAGAACAGAGTTCGGTGTCTCCTATACTCCTAAGTATTTTTGGACTGAATGAAGGGAAATAGCAGGCACCCACACTACTCTTCTGCTGATGAAAACACTCAGTGCACCCTGACCCAGGAGCGACAGACTTAAATAAAGGGCTGTGGGGAAAGAGGGAGCTAAAGGAAGATGTTCCATCTGAGCTGGACCTTCAAGAGAGCAGGCAGGTGGCAGCGTAATGTTATCTTCCTCATGTCCAAGATGCCAGTGTCCCTTTTAATTCAGACTCTTTGCAATATATTTTCAAGCTTTATGAAAGTAACTGGATGTGCTATAGATTTTCAAAGTTTTTATTTATTTTATTGAAACAGCATTGGTTTACCACATGTCTGTGTTTTGAGAGTACAGGCTTACAACCTTTTCAAGTGTATATTCTCACACCGTGCCCAACACCAAGGCACTGTCACCCTCCACCTGTCCCTTCCTCTCTCTCCTGCTCTGATGACCTCAGTCCTGCAGGCAGAATCCAAGGGTTCCTCTGTTTCCTTCTTTTGTTTGTTTCTTTTTTTTTTTAAAAGATTTATTCATTTATGCACACAAGCACTGGGGTACAGGCCAGAGGTGTGAGGGGGTGAGAGGATTCACCACAGAGAGCTGGGAGCAGAACAGGCAGATCCACTGAAACACACTGCTGAGGGGAGCAGCGGGCACAGCAGGAGAGGTTTGCATGCCATGTGGGTCCCCTCCCTGGCCGGCAGCAGGAACTGAACTTGTGCTGCAGTGGCTGCGGTTTGCTTCATAGTGCGGTTCTTAACCCACTGCGCCACCAGGGAGGCCCTCTTTTGTTTCTTTTTATGCCGCCTATGTGTGAAATCATCCAGTATTTATCTTTCACCTTCTGATTTATTTCACTTAGCATCATCCCACTGTATTATCACAAGTGGCAAGTTTTCATCTTTTTAATAGCTGCGTAATATTCCATTGATTTTACTTCTATTTTTGATGTACAGATGATCTAGTATCTATTACAAAAATATTTAGGCGCATCAGCATTGAAGCAAGGCATTATACTAGTGCAATCCAGTTACAGGAAAGTGCAATCCAGTTCCAGGAAAGTAAACTGAAGAAGTCTAAGGCAGATTTTGGGCTTTATTCCCCATCCTCAAAAAAAGTCTCCTTTTTAACAAAAGGTTACCACCTTCGGAAGTTCCTACTCCCAGACTTTATAATCTTAAAATGGCACAGACTCTTGCATCCTGCTACTGATATGTGGCCAAAATGGAGCCTATTTAATTCCTATTTTAAATAAAAATAGTATTGGAAAGCTTTAGAATACATTTGCATTTTGCTTAGTAAAGTGCCGCACGGAGCCACCTTGCTATGTCCTGTAGTATTCAGCCTTGCTTGTCACGAACAGTGGGCTTGATTTGGAGAATATGGATGGCTCTCAGCCCCGAATAGGGCAGTCATTCTATTTTTATTCTGCAACCAACCTAAACAACACATATTTCATACTTAGAGCTAACACTGGGCTGAGTTGAATTCAAACTACTGACCTGGAAGTGAACAGACTCATTTTTCTTCATACCAGATTCCTGAGCTATCCATTTCTTGATGTATTCAGAAAATGAGTCTAGCAAAATCTGTACCCTCTTCATTCTCCTCTCCCCCATTTCTATCTCACTCTCTGATTCACTCTGTCTCTGTCTCTGCCTCTCTATTTCTCATTTACACATGTGACCCCCCCACCACACACACATAGATTGCACTAGAATAAGCTTCTCAGTATAAAAAAACAAAGTACAGAAGATGAAAATATGAGGTCCTAGACAAGTAATGTTTAAGAAAGATGGAACTGCTGGTCTTCAGGAACTCCCAGTGACCCTAGACCCATTTTACATCAACCGGGCCGAGTGCAGTACTAAGGGTGCTACATAGAAGCTTTGCAAAAGTCTCCAAGGTCATGGTGCCCTTCAACCCAACAGCACGAAAAGTAACAGGACTGCGTTTCAGGCAGGATATACAGAATCCCCAGGAGGCTGAAGGGCAGATTCATTCCTGTGATAATGTTGATGCTCTAGTAAGACATGAAAAGTTGGTCAAAATCATTTCAGAGTCTCATTTGTAGAAACATGGACAGAACTTGAAGGGATTATGCTCAGTGAAATAAGTCAGAAAAAAAGAAAGATACCGGATGGTCTCATTTATAGGAGGAATATAGGGGATCAAGGGGATAGAAATAACAAAACAACAACAGAAAACCATCACAACAAAAAATAAGCAGACAACTACAAATCAGAGTCATCTGCAGGGAAGAGGGAGGGACTGGGATCAGGGCTGGGATGGGAAGAGCACACGGGACTGTGGTCATGGTGCACGGGTGAATTGGTGGTGGGATTCTAAGGGGACTACACCCGGAAAAGAAAGCAAGCATTGTAAGAAAATTTTTTAAAAAATAATTATTTAATTTAAAACAACAACAGAGAGTCTCCCTACAATTTGCAATTCAGCGTATTTAATCTTACCCCAAGAACGACAGATTCAGCAAGAAAATAAAAGCCCATCATATATACTCTGGATCTTCCAGCACTCTCGAGCTTTCTCAGAGTGAAAAAGAATGGCTTTCAATGCTATACCTCAGCCATGCTTGTTGTCCCCTGCCTCTGACCTCAGTTTATTCTGTTTTCCTTGCATACTGGCTTGCTGCTCTTTCGGATTTCTTCCAATTCTGTAGTTTCATTATTATTATTATCATTATTATTATTATTTTTTTTTTGCAATCCAGCAATTCCAGTCCTAAGAATCTACTCAAAGAACACAAAAACACTAATTTGAAAGGAAACTCACAGACCTATGTTTACTGCAGCACTATTTATAATAGTTATAACCAAAGTATGGAAACATCAGTGAAATAAGTCAGAAGGCAAGAGAAAAATATTGGATGGCTTCACTTTTAGGAGGAATGTAAAAGAACAAAAAATAAGGGGGGGCTCAAGGAAAAGAATAATTACAATAAAAAACAAACAAACAAAAAACACAAGAGCAAAAGGACAAAGACAGACCAAAGGAATCTTCTGGGGGGTGGGGAGCCCAGGATGAAGGCAGAAAGAGCACAAGGGACTGAGGTGACAGTGCATAGGTGAAATGGTGGTGGGAATTCCCTAGGGACTACAATTGATGTCAAATATAGTTAAATAAATTTAAATTAAAAAATACATTTCTAATTAGAAGCATTGCTTTTGGAGTCATTTTATAAGAGCACTATTTGATTTTTCTTTGTTAAAATTTTCAGTTAAATTTTCTACAGAATAAAATTGCAATCTCTAAATAAGACATTAAACCCTTCTATCTGGTTTCAAACTATCTATCATTTTATGCCATTTAATTATTACTCTACTTTTCAACAAACAAAGAGACTTTTGACAATCCTGCCTGATGCTAATTCTGCTTGTCTTTTCCTCTATCTGAAGTTCTCATTTACCACCTTTACTCGTTAAAATCTTACTCCTCCATCATGATCCAAATTTATGACACATTCCCCACAAAATTTTCCTTGATCCTCCCAAATGAAATAGTTTCTTATATTTAAGTGTTTCTACCACATTCTATTTGTATGTCTTTCCTCGATTTGTCTTGTATTAGATAGAAAGATCAATGGATAGATAGATAAATAGATAGATGATAGACTGATCGATGGCTGGTAGATAATTTTGGTAGTTACGTGGGTAAATAGGTGACAGCTAGGTAGTTTATTGCTCCTTTTTTTTTTCCACTTTTTGAGTTATTTACATATTTGCACTTTTTTCCATAATAATAGGGTACAAATATTTTCTCCCAACTTGTAATTTGTCCTTTGGCTCTGCTTATCATATCATTTGCTACATATTTAAAAACAGTCACAAATTTACCAAGTATTTTGTTATTGCTCCTAGATTTTTCAGTCATTGTTAGAGATTTACCCCATGGGTTATTAGGATAATTGTCCAAGTTTTATCTTAGTAACTATAGGGTTCCATGTTTTATACTTAAATATATAGGGCACACACTTTGAGATTATTTTCATTTTTATCTGTATTATTCTGAATATTTGAAATTTCGACTGCTTATGTACTAGGGCAAGGTTTACTTTGGTCTTTGAGTTTGTTCTTGATTTTGTTCTATTTACTGGTATATCTGCCTATTCAAGTGTCAGCACCACACGTGATTCTAGAGGAAAATACCGCAAAACCTTCTTATTTTCAGGTTTTCTTCTGTTCTTAAGTCAATGTTTGTTTGCTAATGAAAACCTTTGTTTTACAGATTTCTAGCAAAGCTGTTTCTGACAATTCCTGCTTTTTACTTGTTTCTTTGGGGGCAAGGAGAGCTTGGAGCATCTTAGTCTGCCATTAAGCTGACTTTGCCTCTGCCTCTCTCCTTTCTACAACCCGGAAGCCCAGGGCCACCTCTTCCTTCCTTTCAACCCTGTCCCCCTCCACCCCAGCCCTCTCAAGTCTGCGCTTCCTCCAGGCCCTTCCCTGAGGTCGGAGAGATCATCTATACAAAAAATGGTCACATTTTCTGGCAGGTTATTTTATTTACTTTTTAAAATATATATTTATTACATCATCCTTCATATTTGAGTACTGTATGATTTTCCCGTGAAATTCCATCACCAATTCACCTGTGCACCACTGCGATAGTCCCCTGTGCTCTTCCCACCCCTGTCCTGGCAGATCATTTTAACTCAAACTTCGGCTCCTCATTCCTCTCTTTGTGAGATCTTTGCCTCTTTCTCTGCAAAGACTGTGTGCAAAACCATCAGAGGAAGCACTCATGAAAATAAAAGTATTTTTTCTGTTTTCTCCCTGGGGTTTTGGTGTCGTTTGTGTCTTCCAGTGCTTCTGAACACAAGTTGTTTGCTGTTAGATTTGTCCTCTGTGTGACTTGGGGGACATGCGGGGAGGTCAGGGTTAGGTGGCCGCATTCTCCAAATAATTTTAAAAGTTTATGTAGGTGACTCAGCCCTGGGGTAATATGATAAAGTTCCAGAGTAGCTACCATCATAGTTTCCTATCTTATTTTTTTCAGACGAAATAGACTATATTTGGCAGGCACAACAAGTGGGATGTTTGATGCATGTGGTCATCATCTGAACTCAGAAGCTGCAGACGCCACTGAAGAAGCATGAAAGAAGTTGCCAGAAAGAATACCGATCTTTGCGTCCTCTAAAATGTTACTTTCAGAAGAACAGAAGAAAAGAAAAAGAAAACAAGGAAGAAACAAACAAACAATAGGTTTTACTTTAAGACAACTATCCAGAGAAGCAAAATGAAAGAGTTGGTGAACCCCTGGGGGATTATCACATTCCTATTGAGGCTTGGTCTGAGCTTGGAAGCACAGAAGATCTAAGATTTCTAGTAACTCTGCTGTTCCTATTGGTGGAGATACCTTTTTTTTTTTTTTCCCCGCAGAAAGTAGCACTGGCAAATTGCATTGTTGTTATTCTATTTACCTTTATATTTCACTTAATCAGCAAAGAGTTCAAAGCTGTTCAATCTGCATATAAGACTTGAGGGTGCTGTAGGAGTGTATGACTATCTCACGTACGTTACCTGCCTTCTGAGAGTTCGTGGCCCACTTGAAGAGATCAAAGAGTTGCCAGCTAAAGAATTAAAACATACTCCAAAATGGGTATAATTCAAGCTCAGCATCTGCAACGTGGCGAGTAAGCCATCACGTTCAGAGGAATGAGATATTAATGAGAACCCGCCGTTGGGGAAAGCTGCAGGCAGGAGAGGGGGTTAGGGAAAGAATAGAGGGGGCTGAGGATAGGTTTTAACTGCTGGAAGGAAGGAGAAAGGGCATTATTGCTATTAATTCATTAGGAGATTTTATTGAGAATAAATTTGTGTAAAGTAAACTAAGTTAAGCAAATTAGAAAATTACGACATCTTTATTATCATAATGGAAAGCAGCGACATTTTATTAGGTTCAACATCAACCGGAGATTTTCTGAAACTGGAAGTACTTAGTGACCCAAGTCTACTCTGTGGCATTTCTCCTTCAGTCGAGTAAGCTCTGTTATCCCCCCTTGCACACTTGGCTCCCATGTGTTGGTCCCAGTGTCTCCACAGCTCACAGCTCTAGAGTTCCAGCTTCTATCTCTGCAAATGTTCTCGGGTTCAACCCATCAGGCCACCAAAGAAATATTGGCTTTGACCTAAGATTAGTTGTTGAACATTTGGGGAAATCTTCCTATCACACCATGGTCAAAATTTAATCATTTCATCATAGATTCAGCTCGATCATCACCTTATGTGGGATATTATTGTCTATTAAGTGTACTTTTGTCCCTGGTGAAATAACCTCAAAACAATTTCTCCAAGAAGCGCTATCTTTCTTTCTCTCCCATTCTGTCTTCTAAAGTGCTTTCTGAATTATTTGTCTCTGATAAATGAAACATCAGAATTTCAAGGTTTTGTGAAGGAACAAGAGTGAGTATGGTTTATGCAGCGGTAAGATACATCGTGAAATGTTTGGGGAATAAAGTACTTTTACCTCAAGTGCTTACCAATAGGAATAGTTTTATTTTTTTTTATTTATATATTTTTGACATCAGTTGTGGTCCCCGTGGGTTTCCCACCACCATCTCACCCGTGCCCCATCACCTCAGTCCCTTGTGCTCTTTCCATCCTCATCCCACGCCTTTCCCCCTCCCCAAGAAATGTCCCCAGTTTGTCCCTGTCATTTTGTTTTGTTGTGTTTTGTTTTTGTTTATTAGTAGTAGTAGTTTTGTTATTATTCTTTTTCTTGATCACTTGTTTCCCTTATATTCCTCCTAGGGGGAAACAATCTAGTATTTCTCTTTTGCTTTCTGACTTATTTCACTGAACATAATCTCTTCTAGCTCCATCCATGTAGATTTATTTATTTATGCATACAAGAGCTGGGGTACAGGCCAGAGGTGTGGGGGTGAGAGGACTCACCAGAGACAGAGTGGGGAGCAGAACAGGCAGATGGTCTGAAGCATGGTGCTGAGGGAGCAGCGGGAGGCAGGAGAGGTCTGCTGCGCCCTGTGGGTCCCTCCCTGGCTGGGGATCGAACTTGTGCTGTAGTGGCTGTGGATGCTTCACAGTGCGGCGCTTAACACCTTGTGCCACCAGGGAGGCCCCAGGATAGGAATAGTTTTGAAAGCAGAAATGAAACTTCCCCATCTGTCCTTGATTGACTATTATATTACAGAAGACCCTGGGCAGGCCTGGTGCTACTTTCCGCACTGTCTGTCTTGCTTTGGCAATTCGGCCACTGACTGTACATGCTCTTAGACAACATCGTGAAGGACGAGAACTTGCCATGAGACCCTCCTGGCGCTCTGATTGCTTTTATGTCTTCCTCAAATTTCTTTTCCTCTCCAAATGTGCACACTTACTTGAACTTCTATGACTGGATTCTAAAACTGCTTACTTTTGGTTTAACTTTCTACTAAAAAAATGCCTTCCCCTTACAATCCTAATAAATACTGGGATTAGAGAACAATAAAGTACTTTAACATGTAAATTATGATAAATTATTGAAAACGTCTTGAATTATTACCCCATGACTTAAAGAGCTTTGATAAATGCCCTTAATTTTTCTCTTGATTTCTCTATATAGACTTGGCATTCCCTAAGGTATTTTAGGATTATTGGGAACATAATAAAAATATATTTGCAACATTTCCAACCTCTTGCCTAGCATATAATGAAGATCTTGGCACACATTTTGAACATCTCATGCAATAGGATTCTCTTTTTATTTTCTTAAAGATTTATTTATTTATGCATACAAGAACTGGGGCACAATTCAGAGGTGCAGGGGGTGAGAGGAGTCACCAGAGACAGAGTGGGGAGCAGAACACACAGATCCACTGAAATCCACTGCTGAGGGGAGCAGCGGAAAGACAGGAGAGGTCTGCTGGACCTTGTGGGTCACCCCCTTGGCCAGGGATCGAACTCGTGCTGTGGCTGTGGATGCTTCCTACTGAGGTGCTTAACCCCATGCGCCACCAGGGAGGCCCAGAATTCCCTTTTTAATGAAAATGTATGGGAAACACATATATATGAAAGAATTAACCACCAAGATGTCTTCCTCTTGAGTCAGATGGAGGAGACACATTTGTCTACAGCAGTGTGGGGTCTCCCTGTGCTCCCTTGTACTCCACTCCTCTTTTTCTCCTTTCAACACTTTCTATCAAGCAACGATCTCACCTACATTTAACATTGTCGGGATCACCCTGTCATTTTTTTAGAATCCCATCTGATATTAGCTTCATGTATTACATAAATATGGAGTATACTGTTCAACCAGTTAAAATTAAAACTCCATCTATCTGGAAAAAGAAAGAAACCAACATCCTTACTCATGTCACTTTGTAGCAATGCTCACGGGACCTCAGTTCCCAAGTCTAATGCACTGATTGGGATTTCTGCTATTCCTTCACAACTCAGATGCCTTCCAGTTCAGAGTTGCAGCAGCTTAATGGCAGCCGAATTGCAGCTTCTCTGCCTCCTTCCTCCAGGAAGTTATTTCTACTTCATAAAGAATTGGTCTTCGGATGTTGGTCATGCCCTTGTTCCGTTGAGTGTCTGTTGAGTGTCATTTCCTCTCTATGGGTCTAAAGGTCACCTTTGAGATGTTTTCTACTTACACTTCCATGAGCTTCTCTACCTAATGTCCTTGTCTCTGAAGACACTCTCCAATATCTCTGCCACACTGGGATTGCAGTATCCTTGGAAGGACATAGCTCTGGTGTTCTGACACTGATTTGCATGCGTGCACACATCACAAAATTAAAAAACCCACTTTCGCCCACTTCTCAAGTACTCCTCAATGAAGGTAATAGGAACAGGACCATGTAGTTGCTAAGCCAAGGGAAATGGACGGCAGAGGGTAATCATCAGTGAAAACACCTCACTCCGAGGTCATGCAGGGGTTACAAGCCTCCCATGAAGAGGGACCTTTGCTTCCTCATGTGGGATTTACATTCATCGACACAGAGTTGTGTGAGAGCATAGACAGGAAATCAGAAGCAAATTCTATCACTAATTTTGTGACTTTGGCTCTAATATTTACCTCTCCTTTTTTTATGTTAACCTGTAAAATGAGAATGATGCAATGATGTTTCATAAAGTTATTGTTATGTAAATAGATTTGTTGTATGAAGCACTTAAATGTGCCAAACACATTAAAGACTCATAAATGTGATATACTATTACAAAATTTACAGTGTGACATAGGTCAATTCTTTGTACACCATGGCAAATTCTCAAGAAAGCTACCAACAACCAATCAAACATTTATCAAGCTTCTACAGTGTCTGGGAAGCTAAGAACAGTGCTAAGAATAGACACTACAAGTTCCCACTTTGCTTCTCAATCATTTCTAGGCACTGACCTAATTTCACCTTGTCATTTATATTCATTTCACAGTTGAGTAAACAGAGGTTGGGTGTTTTAATTACATACTTTGCCCCAGGTGAAACAGCTCATCAGAACAAGAAATACCCTTAAGTTAGAAGAAAGGTGGACTCTTGAGCCATGATTTTAAGGATTTTATCTGCAGACCACCTGTAGCAGAATTACCTAAGGAATTACTCAAGTCCATTGACTTGTGCTAGAACAATGTAGCAAAACATCCTGTCCGCTGAGCCAGCCTTATCTTGGCCTTTCCCAGACCTCAAGGAAGAGGCCTGGGCTTTATGAATCTTCTAGAAGATGTAACCAGTGTCTCTCTCAGGTGATGGCAACACTACTCAGTTTTATGCTTATGCAACTGGATATTAAAGGCCTAATTAAAATTTCTAAGAAGTTTCTCTCTCTGTCCCCCTTGTTCTCATGCTCAATCTGCCACTGTTCACCCCAAAGGGTGGTATCATTTCATGTTATTTAGAGGAAATCCTGAAATGATAAATTGAAGGTCATCTCTGAGAAATTCCACCTCCTCCTACTACATGTGAACTCATTTAACCTAGCTAACTGATTATATAAGATGAAGAAATGAATTTATATTATGTCACTTATTCCTATGAAAAGACTGGAAATTGCCTTTAATTCTTCCAATAGTTCAAATAGTAAGCTATTGCAAAGCGTCTTCAAATAATTCAATATATATGTCATCCAGGGCTGCCCACTTGATAGACACTTAATAAAAACTGAATAAATAATGAAAATATGAACACTGAAGTCTCTTGATTTGTGTTTCTCTTTTCTTTTGTCTTAGTTATTAAAATTATCAGTCATCCAACAGTTTCTGAAGTATTTCTGTGAGTTCACTCCTCACTAGTCACAAGATATCACTGAAAAATGATGCCATTCCTGGAATTCAGGGAAAAAATATGCTCTTCATGAATCACTGGAAATTTCCAGTGGCAACAGAAATTCTTTACTGACTGCCCATGACTTACAAGACCGGCCAGTGAGGGATGAACACAGTCACACCACAGCATCCGTGATCAATGGAGTCTTGGCTGAGTAAAGGTCGAGGCTGCCAGAACCTTGACCTGGGCGTGCAGCTGCTGGGCAGATGCAGACGCTGGGCTGAGCCAGAGCTGGGTGAATCATGGCGGCCGTGTCACCTTGGGGTGGGGAGCAGCGTGGAGCTATGCCACTGAAACCACATGCAAGGAGATACTTGAGTTTTTCGTGCTGCTTCTTAAGGAAAAAGATATGTCTTTAAAACATAGAGCTTCAAAATGTGGTTTAAAAGAAAGTGACTTAAGGTCATCTGACCTTGTATTACATTGAAGGGCAGCGTGTTACTGATGAATTAAATACGTGGTCTGTCTGAGTCTCGGTTCACTCTGTGCCTTGCAGGTTAGTTACAAGTAGATTTATAATTTACTTAATCAAAGTGCCCTTTGGACCATCAATAGCTGTATGGGGAAGCAAACTCGAGATGGAATAAGATTTCATTGCTTTGTCATCAACCTCTCCGACCACCTTGTGGATAACTGCTCTGCCTCACTCTCAGGTCATCTGCTACCTTGAACAGAGCTTCTTGTTAGTCATACAAATTCATCAGTTTTAACTGTTTCCATGTTCATTTGCATCCACAGGATGTCTCATTTTGTTGGAGTCATGAGTTCTTAGACACTGAAACTTCTAAAGAGAACATAATGAAACTCGTGGTGCCTTAGGTTAACTCAAGAGGTAAGTTAAATAAAAATTAAGGTTCTGCCATGTTTCTGGTCACAGAAACTTCACCAAACTTATAAATAATGGTCCCTGACACTTTCACCATGAAACAATTATTTTCATTCATTCATTCATTCATTTTCCAGAATCTTCTTCCAGTTTGGGGTCTCTGGCAGGGGGACCCTGCCAGCAGCTCAGGGTGCAAGGTGGGCTCCAACTTGGGCAGGAAGCCCCTCTACCTCAGGGAGCATCCACACGCCCCACTCAGAGTGGGCCAACTGAGGCGTAACAAGGTACACCACGCGCACGTCTTTGGGATGTGGTGGAAAACAGTGTCACAGCAGAAGAGCGACAGAGACACAGGGAAACTCACAAACTCCACACAGACAGTGGCCTCAGCTGGGAATCACTCCCTGTCATCAACAGTGTAATGAAACAATGCTGGTTGAAGGAAATGGCATCATTTGAAGTCCTGCTGCGTGAATGAAAGCTTCTCTCCAAGAGGCACTCTGTCTGCACAAAGACCCTGTAGGTGACTTTCTCTGTAGCCATTTAAATCTTATTTATAGCATAATCAACTGATTTGGCAAAGGGACTTTGAGCTAATGTGACATCTACTTTACTGAGGTCTCAGAATAGAACTGGTCCACTGAGCCCTTTGGCCCATCTGTAGACACTTTAAAAAAAAAAAAAAGGTTTTTTTATTTATGCATACAAGAACTGGGGTACAGGTCAGAGGTGCGGGGGGTGAGAGGATTCACAGAGACAGAGTGGGGAGCAGAACAGGTGGATCGACTGAAACACACTGCTGAGGGGAGCAGCGGGGAGGCAGAAGTCTGCTGTGCCATGTGGGTTCCTCCCTGGCCAGGGATCGAACTCGTGCTGCAGTGGCTGGCAATACTTTCATGGTGCTGCGTCTTTACCCCTTGCACCACCAGGAAGACCCCTGATCTGTAAACACTCTTCAGGTGGTAAAGCTACTAGAATAAATTGCTGTGAGAAGCTGTCAACTTAGTATCTGGAATCTGGACTTGAAAAAGTCCTATGGGCAAGTCATGTCAGTGAAAATAGCAGAGAAGTTATTTTCCAGAAACACTAAACACAGAAACACTAAAATATAGGTGAGGTGGAGGGAATTATCAGAATTATTTTTTTTCAGAACTCTGGAAAATACTCAAAAAGCTATCAGAAAATGAAGAAAAAGGCAGAAATAGGTCAAAAGTAAAATTATGGAGAAAGACATTCTATGCAAATTGTAACCTAGGCACTTAAACTATAGCCAGACAAAAGGATGTTCATCAATACCAGTAATAAGAGACAAATAATTTCACTATACTTTGAGAAATGAAATGAAATTAGGGTATGACTATCAATTTTACAGAATAAAAAGAGGATTGTAAGTGAGTACTATGAAGAATTGTAGGTCAACAAATGAGGTATTCTAGATTAAACAGATAAAACACACAAATCACATAGCCAAACTTATGTAGTTTTATTAAGATTCTTCCATTTTTCTGTTAAAAGACTGAATACAATAATTAAAACCCTCTTGATAACAACAGCAAGAAGTGCAGTTCCAGATGACTTTGGTGAATTCTACCAAACACTTTTTATATACCAATATTTCTCAAAATTTTCCCCAAATATGCAGAAATTAGAAAACATTCCCTACAATGCTATTTGAATAACAAGACCACATAAGGAAATCACAGAACAAAATTCAAGACTAGTATACTTTATTTAACTCATGCATAGAGAGGCAAAAACCCTCAACAAAATATTAGCAAAACAAATCCAACAGCACGTTAAAGAGGTTTTATACCATGACCAAGTGGGATTTATCCCAAAAGCAAAAGGCTGACTCTTCAACAAGCAAAGCAGTGTAGTATACACCAGATTAAGAAAAGGAAAAAAGAAAACATGAATGTTTAAATTGATGCAGACATTTGAAAAATCATTTGGCAAAATTCACTGCCCTCTCATGGAAAAAACTCACTCAGAAAACGAGGAACAGAAGGAGCTTTCTCGACATGGTCAAGAATACTTTTGAGAGCCAAATTTAGTAACTTATGGTACTAAAACAAGTTAGATATGAATCACTGACCTCAAAATGAGCCCAGAAATAAGCCAATTTGTGGCCAGCTGATTTCCAAGAAGGATGCCAAGGCCATTCAATGAGGAAGGAAGAGTCCAATAAGTGGAGTTAGGGCCTTCATCAGCTAGAAGCGTAGCAATGTACTTGGACACCTCCTTCCTTCCATGTACAAAAGTTAACTAATCATGGCTCAGTGATCTACACGCAAAAGCTAAAACTGCAGAACTTAGAAGATGATATAAGGGTAGATTTTCATGGTCACAGATTTGGCATTGTGTTCTTATACCAGACAGCAAAGATGAATGCAGATATAAAAATAAAAACAGACGAGTTGAACATCAAAATGAAAACTTTTATGCCTCAAAGGATAATGTCAGGCCAACCTGCAGAATGGGAGAAAATATTTGCAAATTATCAATCTGAAAAGGACCTAGTATCGAATATATAAGGAACTCATGACTTTCAACAACAGAAAGGCAGTTTAATTTAACAATGGCCAGGGATTTGAACAGACAACTCTCTAAAAAGACATGCAGTGCAGGTGTTCAATTGGAAAGATGTTCCTTTTCATGAGTTATTAGGGAAATGCAAATCAAAACTTTACACCCACAATCCCACTTTTGCTTTTAAAAAGTCATAGTAAATAAGTGAGTTTTCTGAAGATGTGGACAAATGAATCCTTCTGAATTGTTGAAATGTAAAATAGCATCACCACTGTGGAAAATATTGGGCAGTTCCTTAAAAACTTAAACATGGAATTATCATGTCACCCATTATTCAACTTTCTGGTCTATACCCCAAAGAATTGAAAGCCAGTACAAATATTTGTACATGATTTGACATAGCAATACTATTCCGAAGTAGTTCATACAGCTAACATGTGGAAACATCTCAAATGCCTGCCAGTAGGTTAATAGAATGCATTAGGGACATACAAGAGAATGTTCGTCAGCAATAAAAAATGGAAGAACTTATCTGCATGATGTGGATGAACCTTTAAAATATTCTAGGTGAATATGTAACCAGATGTAGGGCACACATTGTTGGTTCCATTTTCATGGAATATCCCAAATGGGTAAATTCAGAGAACAGAAAGCAGGTGAGGAACTACCGGGGTCCAGAGAGGGAAATCGATTGATTATTTAATGGACATGGGGTTTTCCTTTTTGGTTCATGCAACTTGATAAGCCTAAGCCTTCATTCTGACTCAAGTGAGCTTCTTTTTATTTATTTATATTTTATTTATTTATTTTTTCCCTCTTTTGCTTTATTTATATATATTTGACATCCATTGTAGTCCCTATGGAACTCCCACCACCATTTCCCCAGTGCACCGTCACCTCAGTCCCTTGTGCTCTTTCTGCCCTCGTCCCAGTCCCTCCCCCACCCCATACAAAGTGGTTCTGATTTGTCCTTGGTTTCTTATTTGGTGCCCTCATATTCCTCCTAGGAGTGAAATCATCTGGTATTTTTCTCTTGCCTTCTGACTTATTTCACTGAGCATCATCCCTTCTAGCTCCATCCATGTTTCTACGAATGACTCTAGTTTATCTTTTTTAATTGCTGAATACATGATTCCATCATGTATACAGACCACATCTTGATCCAGTCATCTATTTTTGGGCATTTGGGTTGTTTCCAAATTTGGGTTGTTTCCAAATTTGGGTTCTTACCTATTGTAAATAATGCTGCAATAAACATAAGGGTGCAGGTATTCTTTTGAATTGGTGTTTTTGTGTCTTTTGGGTATATTCCTAGGAGTGGAATTGCTGGGTCATATGGCAGCTCCATTTTCAGTAGTTCAAGGAACCTCCACACAGCTTTCCATAGTGGCTGGGCCAGTTTGCATTCCCACCAGCAGTGTAGTAGAGTTCCTTTTTCTCCACATCCTCGCCAACAATTGTTTTTGCCAATTTTTTGGATATGTGCCATTGCAAGTGAGCTTCTTTTTAGGCAGAGCTGTTGTCCAGGAAGCTTGGGCTGTGCTCCTGCAGCCTTGAGCTCCAGAAGGGGCCGGCCTCTCCTGCAGGTCTGAATCTGCACGCACTGTACGCTGCCTGCTTTTGCTGACCCTGTAAGCAGAAGGCTTCTGTTTACTCCTTAAAGAGATTTATGTTGCCCACTGCTCAGACGATTTCTGTCATGTGTCACGGCCTATTTGGGGGCAGTCAGACTTGTCAGAAATGGATAGTCAAAAAACAGTAGAGCACAGGACTTTATCGTTGAGCCATGGCCTTTTATTTTTGTATTATACACAATAATCTACTTCCAAAAAAGACTGGAGGTGACTTTCCATACAAATATAAATCAGTCATGCTCATGACGATGAATTAAGTGAAATGACTATTCTTTTTTGCTCTGGTGACGTCTCATCGATCCCCACCTTTATGACATGGCACTGGCCCATTGGCCTCTTCTCCTTCTCCCACTCCCTATGCACCGGTTTTGTTCCCGTTGTTAAATTATATTTGTTTTGACATTATTATGTTTAATACTTCTTCTCATCTAGTAGTCATGGATTCGTGTGTCCTTTTGCTCTGCAACCGACCTGTAACCCCAGCCTCTGTCCCCCTAAGTCCTGTGTGTCTGCTCCCCATAAGCCTGGCCCCAACCGAGAGCTGGAGCAGAAATATGATTCCACTTCTTCACTTTTGGTTAAGAGCTGTAAGAATTCTCTGGGGAACAAACAAAAACCACTGCTTCCCAGGCAGTGCTTGCAGCACAGAAAACCTACACAAAGACAAGCATTTCCACGTGATGGGATGAGGGGGTGCGGTAGAGAGAGATGGGCCGCAGGGGCCTAGAGGACCCTTTCCTCAGCATCGGGATGTCAAGAAGACATTCTGGAGCCTTTTTCACTGATCTTGTTAACTGAGTAACTGATCTTGTTACTCCTTATTAAGGAATAAGGAGTAGTGCTTTGTTACATTGTCCCGATGATGTGCAATTGTAGGAGGAACAGTACATCCCTTTTACACCTGGAAATCCTGGAAAGGTTTTATCGAGGAGAGTAAAGTGTAAGGGGAATATTTTCTCTATAGTAATAGTTCCAGTTTTTTCAGTGAAAAAGGAGAGAAACGTTTCGGGTTTTATAAGAAGGCAAAAGGAAGTGAACTTTTATTAAGCACCTTGCATGCAAGTGACTCATATATGTTAATTATTTTACCCACTGATGCAGTTTATTATTATTTTTTTAAATTTAGGTGAAAAAAATCAAGACTCAGAGGTCAAATCAACTTCGGAGGTCATGGTCTTAAGCAACTGATGGAATGAATGGGGCAGAATTAAAAGCAAGATATTTTTGTTTCCCAATGTCCCTGGATTCTGTGTGGGTATTCAACTGACTCCCAAAGAAATTATTTTTCATGAGGTCACCTTCATTTAGTGCATTGAGCCTGCTAATCCAGAATAAAGATGAAGCTGTAGTCTTTTGACAATTGACATTTAGACATTCCAATTTTACCTGTTTAATAAGGTTAAAGTCTCTGTTGCTTGTAATTTTCGGTCTAATCAGATGTGCTGACATTGAGCTAATCACTTTATTAGACGAACCTGAATACTGAGCATTTTGGGGTAACACATCCTCCATGGTTCTGAGTTCATGATTCCAAAGCCATCCTGCCTCATTCCAGCTCAGAGTCCTGGGTCTTTGCATCAGACAGAAGAACCCTCAAAGTCCTGCTGTGTTCCCTGTTTTGCTCCTTTGTTCAACTTACGTTCCAGCTTCTAACCTGCCAACAACTTCTCCAGTGTTTAATATTGATTCATGGCTTTGTGGCTTTGCCCTTGGTAGTTACCAGCTGGTCTTGGCAGGACCTGTCTTTGGAACCTTCTGTTTATCATCTCACTATTCCCAGGAAAAGAGGGTCCTTGCACCTGCAACCTTACTAACAAGTCCATATATGCCTTATTTAAATTCTATTGCAATTTGCTTCTGTATTTCTTACTAGATGATTCATTCAATGAAGACACTAGTTTTCAACCTAACTCTTAGCATGATGCCTAATATGTAGTAGTTCAGGTACGGGATCAGTGTTTGTCAGACAGACAAAGCTGTAAGTGACCTACAGCGACACAAACAACAAAGAGTCGTGAGCTTGTACCCCCATGCGAGTGAAAATATTTCTCGAGTTTTTGCATGAAATTGTGGAAAAAATTTAAAAAGGCTTGCCTTTATTCTACCTTAGGTGTCTGTGAAGGATGAAAATGGAATGACAAATGTGAAAAATGGAACTTTAGGGATTATTAACCTGGGCAGGTTCAGCATTGCTGGCTTTTTCTCACTTAAGATAAGTGTGATGATTGCATAGTATAGGTCATCACAGTGGCCTTTTTTGGTAAGTAAACCCTCTATTAAACTTTTGTGTGTGCCTATAGGTAAGCCTCATTATAAGTCCCTCTTAAGCGTGTGGGCTAACCCATTGAGGTTGCCTTGCAACAAACAGACAAGGAAATACAAATCTGAAGTTGGCTGGAGTATTTAGATATAAAACTTCAAATATATGTCAAAATGGTGAACAGCATCTTCAAAGATAGTGTCAAAGATGGCGTCTTTCAGGAGCTTTCTTGGTGGCGCAATGGGTTAAGCAACACACTATGAAGCAGACCGAAGCCACTGCAGCACGAGTTCGATCCTTGCTCCCAGCTGGGGAGGGGACCCACATGGCCCAGCAGACCTCTCCTGCCTTGCCTGGGGCTCCCCTCAGCAGTGTGTTTCAGTCCATCTGCCTGTTCTGCTCCCCACTCTGTCTCTGGAAGATCATCTCACCGTCTGTACCTCTGGCCAGTTCTTGTCTACATAATAAATAAATCTTTAAAAAAGACAGCGTCTTTCAAAGAACCAACAGTACATCTGGGAAGAAAGTCCTGGTGCCGTGGTAGGGGAGGTGGAAAGAAGGCTTTTTTTGTTCTTGCTAAGGAAGGAATTTTATAAGTCTCAGAAACAAGCCAAGTGACTGAAGAAAATGTGGTGAAAGAGAAAATGATTGCAGGTCTAAAATTAGAAAGGCAGATCAATACGGTGTACACTAGATGCTGAAGTCTTAAGGCGACAGAAATATGTTTGATAAGCTTGGGAGGCAGCGCGGGCTTTCACGCTAATCCTGGAAATGTCATTTAGAAGATTTAGCTCCTAATCCTCCTTCCACGCATGGTCTCTGAAAATGTAGACCATCGCTCAAGTTCCCTATTCTTTAGAGTGACAGCATACAAAATGAGGTTAGTGGTGCTTGGCTTGTCTTGGTGCACAAAACTGTTATAAAGGTTAATAAAATATTTTACAGATGTCTTTGGACTAGTAAATTAGTTTTAATGATTTTAAATAATATTGTTTGAAATAAGTCTGCTTCGCCAATTGATTTAGTAGGCTCTTCAATTGGTAGGTCTGGACTCTCTCTAGTGGGTGATTATCAGACTGGATTAAGTGATGTGCTGATCATTGATGCTGAAAGACAGAAGCAATCGATTTGCCAGATGCCACTGTGATTAAGGACTAGCCTAATGGAGCCTTGGGGTCAGGGTTCAACCCCCAACTCTGCATTTTTTTCTTAATTTTTTTTTTTGAATTCCTATTGCGGTAGCATGGGTTCACAGCCTGTCTATGATTCAGACACAGGTTCACACCTCTCCAACATGGAGGGGATCCAGAGGACCATGGGGGAACTGTGGGGACCAATTCTGTGTCTCTTAATTCTGTGGACATTTTTATTTCTTTATTTATATATATTTGACATCAATTGTGGCCCCGATGGGTTTCTTACCACCATGTCACCAGTGCACCATCACCTCAGTCCCTTGTGCTCTTATCTGCCCTCAACCCTCTCCCTCCCCCTCCCCACGAAGTGTCCCCAGTTTGTCCTTGTCTTTTTGTTTCTGTTGTGTTATTATTAGTATTGTTATTATTCTTTTCCAATATTGATGAAATTCATATGGAGACACAAAAAACCTTGAATAGCCAAAACTCACCTAACTGAAAAAAAAGGGAGTGGAGGTATCACATTTCTAGACTTCAAACTTTACTACAAAGCCACAATAATAAAATCTGTGGACATGTTGAATGAACATTTGTGTGCTTCATTTTGCTTATTGGTAAAATTGGGGTGATAGTACACTCTCCACATATAGATATTATGACCATTAACTCATATAAAGTACCTTACTTTTGTGATGTGGTCAGCGTTGTTATTACATCTTAAACACATATAATATTATCACATCATAAAATTATTACAAATAAATACTTTATAATCACCTTATAAAGACTGAGCTGGATTGAAAAGCACAGACATGAAGTCCAAGAATGGTCCCTATGATGTGGTTATGAAAAGAGAGAGGACAGCGCAGTGAGCTAAGATGTAGGTGACATGTTTAAGCAGCGCTTGTCCTGGGAGACTCTGTGTGCTGAGGACAGGAGAAGATGGAGACCCAGCCTCACCGAGAGTTTCAGAGTAACTAATGTACACCTGCCATCTTTCCACCTGTCGGAATTCTAGCCATCTTCTCGGCTGCACTTCACGTTTCGCTCTAGCTGTAAAGAACGCCTCCATTTGTCCCACCCTCCTTCCTGTATTTGCTTATTGAACATTTATGATTCGCATATGATAGACTTGACTTCCTGAGTTGCAGGCGTCCCCATCCCCACCCCCATCCCTGGGAACATGTCACAACAGCTGGACGACCTTGGTTATCACATCTGGGGGCATGGATGCTGCTGGCATCCGGCTGGAAGCCAGAAGGTGGACGAACTTCCTGCAAGGCACAGGGCAGCTTTCTATGGCCAGGAATGATGTGGTCGGCCATGGCAGGGATGCTGCTCTGAGAAACTCTGTGCTAGATATGACACCATCTGTGAGCACAAAGAAAATGTCCTGTTTACTTTGCATCACTGGTCTAGCACACAGATGTTAAAATAAAGATTTATTGAATTGAATTTTGTTTTTTTTTAAACACGATTTTATTTGTCAGTTGTACTTCACTAGAGCTGAAAGCAAATTAAAAATTTAAAAATGTGATACATCTGCCAGAAAGACAAAATAGCATAAATGTACAATATGATATGTTAATAAATAAAATGCATCGTAAAACTAAGCAAACAAACCAGATCTTTATTTATCTTCACAAGGTTGAATCAAATAATTGTGAGTGATCGATACAACAGGACAACATTAAGGCAGATTAAGATAAAAACTAGCAGAACCCCTCCTTGGCATGAACTGAATTTTGAATGCACACATGTACTCAAGCAGCCACCTCCTGGTTTCCATCCTGTGCATGCCCAAGCTGTGATATGTGTGCATTCAAAATTCAACTCAGGGTCTCCTGGGTGGCGCAGGGGGTTGAGGGTTGCACTGTAAAGCATCCGCGGCACAGAGCGTGAGTTCGATCCCTGGCCAGGGAGGGGACCCACATGGCGCACCAGACCTCTCCTACCTCCCTGCCCACTGCTCCCCTCAGCAGTGTATTTCAGTCAGTCTTCCTGTTCGCTCCCCACTCTGTCTCTGGTGACTCCTCTCACCCCCCACGCCTCTGGCCTGTACCTCAGGTCTTGTATGCATAAATAAATAAATCTTAAAACAAACAAACAAACAAAACAAAATTCAACCCAATATATATGTTCAATCACGTAGATAAAATCATAGAGGCAAGATGCCGGGTGAATCATTTCCTGTTACAAAATGTCTTGGGGAAGCTGTCTGTCTCTGGATGCTGAGATAAGGGGTGACGCTCAGTGTTCACGTATCTGAACAGTTCAGGCAGCTGCCACTCAAGATGAGACAGAGGCTGGGGCAGCCAGCGATGGCCCTTGGGCAGCTGGTGAGTCCCTGCCATGTGACTTCTCTGAACACCACCACTCAGCACCTGCCCAGGACTAGGGGGAGGCACTGTGCTCTTTGAAGGGGTACTTAATGCCACAGGCGCCCAGGATAAGTAAAGTAGATGCTTCCTTTAAAAATAAGGGCAAGGTTGTTTCTAAGACCTGGAAATGCCCCAGAACAGATGACTGGATCAAGAAGATGTGGTCCATCTACACCATAGAATACCATTCAGCAATCAAAAAAAATAAACTAGAGTCATTCTTAGGAACATGGATGGAGCTGGAAGGGATGATGCTCAGTGAAATAAGTCAGAAGGCAAGAGAAAAATACCAGATGATTTCACTCCTAGGAGGGCTATAAGGGAACCAAATAAGTGATCAAGGAAAAGGATAATACAACAATAATAATTTTTTAAAAACACAACAAAAACAAAGACGAGGACAAATGGGGGACACTTGGTGGGGATGGGGGAGGGAATGGGTTGAGGGCAGAGAAGAGCACAAGGGACTGAGGTGATGGTGCCCTAGTGACATGGTGGTGGGAACTCCATGGGGACTGCAATTGATGTCAAATATATATACATAAAGAAGGAAAGAAAAAAAGAAATAAGGGCAAGGGCCTCCCTGGTGGTGCAGCGAGTTGGATGTGAACCATCCACAGCACAGCAGTGTGAGTTCGATCCCCGGCCAGGGAGGGGACTCACATGGCATAGCAGACCTGTGCTTCAGTCGTTCTGTTCCCCACCCTGTCTCTGGTGACTCTTTTCACCTCCCGGGGCTCTGGCCTGTACCCCAGCTCGTGTATGCATGAATAAATAAAATCTGTTAAAAAAAAAAATAAGGGCAAAATCATGAGGACCAGGAGTTTTGAATTCAGTGTCCATCATCTTCTTGCCATGTTTTTTTTTTTTTTATTGCAAGCCTTTAAGACACAGAGTTCTAAAGGGAATAGTCATTTCAATATTGCAAGTGTAATTCTGCTCTTTACAATTAATTTCTCCATTTATCACATCGCCACACATGATAGTATTTCTTCATTTGGTAAATTGAGTTAAAAATGATGTTTACATAGTTAAAGGTTAAATGAATGGAAATTTTATTTCATCTGAAAGGTAATATTCATCTTTGAATGATCTCAGAACACGTCACCATGGACTTCATGATAATCATTCAGTTAAATATTCAACATGGCTCATTGGGCCTTTTCTTAAACAACACATTTAGGGAATTAAAAATTGGTTGTAAATGATTTCTTCTTCTTAGAGAATTATTATGTTTTCGGCTAATCACAAATTTAGGAACCATAACATAATTCATAAGGCTATGAAAATTGTGCTTCATTTCTTAACTCCATTTCAAATGCCTCCCCCAAACTAAGCTTTCAAATGTAAATTTTTCAGGAGGGATTTCTTAATTAACTTTAAATAAGAGAGAAGTATTAACATCTGCTGGATCATTCTTTTTATTCAAATAAAGTTAAGATATTACACTATTAAACAATACCATTGTCTATTTTCTTCCTGAACTATCAAAAATACTCCATTGACTAGACAGTGAAGGACATAATATTTGAAAGTAACATGATTATTACTCCCAATTCATAGGGTGGGATTGCTCTGGAATTACAATTCATAGGAAATTTATGAAGCCTAATTTAATGGAAACATTCTTTATTGTACAGCAAAAGTAAATTAATGAAAAGCAACAACAGAATGTGTCTTTCAATGTTATTGAAGTAGAAGACATTAGCTCCTTACCTAACATTAGCACCAATACAAGGGAACATACTCATTTTTCATTCAGTTATTTATGGGTTATGCAGCTGAGCACACAACAGACATTAAACCATGTAGAATAAAGAAGATGAAATGGGGTATGAACTATGAAACTTCAAAATAGTTTGCTATTTACTTGTGCAAGCTTTATACTTTTGCCATTTCCAACAATGCATTTCAAAGCAGTCTTTTCCATTGTCTTTCTAAACTTCATCACTACCATGCTAAAGATTATGATAAGCTTTATATTCATTATATATCACAATATATAATCTCATTTCCAAACCCCCTCCTCCTGTTAATTCCTGCCTGACTCATTCTGACTCCAAGACTAATTAATGTTCTTTGTAGTAAGTGTTAAGTAATTAGAAAAAAGTATATAGATAATAAGTTAGTGAACCTTAAAATCAAAAGGTAAATGAGAATGCCTAGCATTAAATGAAAAGAAGTATATATCTCTTCTGCTAGATCACATCACTTATTCCACCATTTTGGCAGCTCTGATAAAAGCAGAAGTATGACTTTCCCATGATTGCATTGCAAAGCTTGCTTTTCCCTTTGCTACACATCTGATAATTTTTAGAACATAAAAGATAACCAAACTATAAGTTGCATTTTGATAAAAAAAAATTAAAAAAATATTTTTACAAGGCCATTTGTTTTCCTCCACCCTCAATAAAACTTGAGTAAATATCTAAGTTTTACTTCTAAGAGAATAATATTAACTGCGCCGTGGATAATGAATGAAAATGCAAGCCCAAGTCTCTTAGAATTCTCTTAGGGTTAATTATTTAGTCTCTGTAAAGTTGCTAGTGTGTACCACCTTCGTTTTGCATTTCATGGTAAGAGAAGTGTGATAAACAAAAACTGCAACAAAGGGGTGTCTCATTAACAGCATTTAATATTTTAACAGAAATAAACTGGTATACAAAGCGAAAAGTAGGCAATTTATTTCAAAGCATATTTTGTATTTTACTAGATGTATAACATTCATCTTCAGAAACATTAAAAATCAGTCAGTCTATGGTTTGTTTTCTAAGTTCCTTTATTATTCAGATTAACTGAAAGATAGACAAATAATGAACTAGCAAAAAAAACCTAAGAAAACAGTATCATTCATGATCACAACAAACCATCTAAAACACCGAGAAACATATTTAACCAATGAAGTGAAGAAATATTACAATGAAAATTGTAAAACACTATTGAAAAACAAACAAACAAAAAGAACAAATAGAAGAACATTCCATGCTCATGGACCGAAAGAATCAATCTTGTTAAAATGGCCTTTCTACATAAAACAAAATACAGATTCAATGTAATCCCTATTAAGAGTCCAAGAGCATTCTTCACAGAAGTAGAACAAAAAAATCATAAAATTTGCAAGGACCCACACACACACAAAAAACACCTCAAACAGCCAAATAATACTGAAAAAAGCCCTACAAAAATGGAGGTGTCATGCTCCCTGACTTCAAACTATACTACAAAGCAGCAGTGATCAAAACAAAATGATATTGAAATAAAAATAGGCACACAGATCAATAGACTAGAATTGGGAGCCTAGAAATAAAATTACAAATATAAGGGCAATTAATCTATAACAAGAACCCCAAAACTTACAATGGAGAAAGAGACTCTTCAAAACAGTGCTAGGGAACCTGAAAGCAAAAATAATACATAGGTGGTAGACACATGAAAAGATGTTGTACATTTCTCATCACTAGGGAAACACAAATAAAAACAAGAATAAGATTTCACCTCATATCAATTAGAATGACTTATCAAAATGTCAAGAAATAACAAATGTATGTGAGGATGTAGAGGAAAGGGAACATTCCTCTATAATTGGTGGGAATGGAAAGTAGTCAGTCACCATGGAGAACAGTATGGCATTTCCTCAAAAATTAAAAATGAATTACCATATCATCTAGTAACTCCACTTTGCATATTTAACTGAAGAAAATGAAAATATTAACTCAAAAAGACATATACGGCCTCGTGTTCATTGCAGAGTTATAAACAATGTCTAGAATATGGAGGGAACAACCCAGTGTCCAATGACAAATGAATCATTTAAGGAGAGGTTGTATGTATACACAATGGAATATTACTCAATCATAAAAAAGAAACGAAATCTTTCCATTTGCAGTAGGGATGGACCTTAAGAGGGTTATGCTAAGGAGAAAGAATAAATATTGGGTAATCACTCATTAGTGGAATACAAAATAACAACATGCCATTAGATATGATCACAAAATAGTGGCGACCAGAGAAGGGGTAGGGAATGGAGAGGACTGGTTGATTGGTGGTACATGGTGACTGGGTAATTGGTAGTGAACGTGGTGAGAAGATATATTTGTAATGCTGGAATCTCTGAAGTGCTATGAACTAATGTTCAATAAAAACAACAGATCAAATGTTTTTGGTGATGTTTTTCTTTCATCACTACCATGGTGGGGGGCTGGGGGTCAACCAAACACCCAGAACAGATTTACATGTAGTGTAGTTCAGAATTACTTTTTCTTGCTATTTGAACATTTTTATATATGAATGAATTTCTGCAAAGCCTTTTGGCCAATCCCTGATGCCTGCTTTCTCCTTCATTCTACAGCCAAACCAGATTATCTTTTCACAACTCAACCCAATCATATCATTTCCCCAACAGACGGCTTCATCGATATCGCTGCATCAGTGAAGGCTTCTCCACCTAGAAATCCACCTGGAAATCAAGACTTTTCAGAGTTAAGAACCACCATTTATTTTCTAGGCAAACTCTGATGCAGTTCCAGCGATCCTTCCAACTGAACATGCTTTTGATTCTCCCAGTTATGTGACCACAGGTTTCTGCCTGTTGAGACACCACTCATACATAAACAACACTTGGCTTTAATGGCACATTTCCTTGATGAAGACACTAGTGGTTTGGAATTAGTTTAATTCTGCTAAACAAATAAGGGACCCAGGTCACTGCTGTGACAAAAATGAACCAGCCTTAGTAGCTGGGTAACTAGACATTGGGAATTGAGCTAGCTGGAAGCTTGTTTTCATGGAGAAGGCCAGAAAGGTGCATGGCAAACATTAATGGGCTCTAATTGCTTGTGTTAAGTGGCTACTCCAAGCAGTTACTTGTAGGGGAGATACTGGAAAATGATGATTTTTCTTGGCTTTCCACAGTAGATCAGGTGCCCTAGTTGTTGCTATTCCCTGTGCGTCTTCTGTTTACTTGCCTTCGGCACCCAGAGGGAGCGATGGAAGAGTCAAGGGCAAGTTGAAACAGGTACGAGGTGAGGCTGTTGAACACTGACCGTCCTCCTGGTGCCAGAAGCCCAGAGGGGCCTCCCAAGAGTGCTGGCCGCAGAGCCGCTGCGTTTATTTGCTGGCTGCTGTTTGACAGCTGAGTCTCAGCCCCCAGACATTCTTCTTCCCTGTGCGTGCTTCTCCGCCATCAATTAGAAGTTGCTAATGGGTCCTGGACTATTAGGTGAAATAGTATATGTGACAGGAAATTATTACCCACTTGGACTTAAAAGTGGGAAGAGGAAAACAAAAACTCCCCATCACTGAATCACCTGGAGAAAAGCCACATGGACACGATGATGTGCACTTCAAGAGTTTTAAGGAACAAGGATGGAACTGGAAGGGATGATGCTCAGCGAAGCAAGTCAGAAGGCAAAAGAAAAATACCAGATGGTTCCTCCCCTAGGAGGAATATAAGGGAACCAAATAAGGATCAAGGAAAGGAATAAGAACAACAACAACAACAATAATAATAACAATAAAGACACAAAAACAGAAAATGAAAAGACAAGGACAAATTGGGGACACTTGATGGGGAGGGGGGAGGAGGGTTGAGGGCAGATGGGAGCACGGGGGACTGAGGTGATGGTGCACTGGGGATATGGTGATGGGGAATACATGGGGATTACAATTGATGTCAAATATATGTAAATTAAAGGGAAAATAGAATTAAAATAGAGTTTTAAGATTCTTTTAATACATATATATGAATGGGTGTGTTTCTAAAAATATAGTTGTTGGCTCTTGTTGTGCATGCTGTTATCCAGCACTGTGATCTCTGCATAGCACGGTAGATATATTTTTTTAAAGATTCATTTATTTATGCACACAAGAGCTGGGTTGCAGGCCAAAGTCATGGAAGGTGAGAGGGTTCCCCAGAGACAGAGCAGGGAGCAGAACAGGCAGATGGACTGAAGCATGCTGCTGAGGGGAGCAGCGGGTGAGGCAGGAGAGGTCTGCTGCGCCATGTGGGTCCCCTCCCTGGCCGGGGATCGAACTCGCGCTGCTGTGCCGGGGATGCCTCACAGTGAGGCGCTCAACCCGCTGCGCCACCAGGGAGGCCCCTGGTAGATATTTTTATGTCATAACCTGGGTCGACATTGCCCCTGAATGCCTACGCAGGATTGACTGGCTGCACGGATGAGCCATAGATACTTAACTCGCCCTCTCCAGTATGTCCAACATCCGGTCAAAACCAGGTACTGAGGGAGTTTGCTTTCCTTCCCTATTTCAGCCCACATCAAGATAGTTCTTGTTATTTTTAAATTATTTCGCATCAGATTTTGAGTAGATCTTAGTGTTATATTTAACACATCACATCTCTAATTAGCATATCAAACTGTTGCCTCAAAGTCTAGCTTTATGTGCTGTGTCAAAATTACTTAGGGTTTTTTTTTTTAAGTTTAGCATCTTCCCACTTCTGTGGAGACAGGCTCGGTGGTTCCGAGGTGAACCTCAGCGCCACTTCGTTGGAACATGCCGAGATGATGCCAACGTGCTACCAAAGAACTATACTGAAGCTGAGAAGATGGTTTCTCCCTGACGCATCCCAGAAGATCTAAGCAGATGGGGTACTCCGGGGTCTCAGTCAGTGTTTCCTGCTGTCAGCTGAACAGCTGTGTGTGTGGCCATTCTCCTCGCTTCAGGGTCTTCAGACTGGCTCTCTAGCTTTCTGGAAATTGGCACAGAGCTCAGTCAGAGCCGCCGGGAGTGCAAGCATAGGACAGCAGATATTTGAAGTATCTGAAGCTACTTTTTTAGAGAAAAAAGTAACTTTTATATAGTTATTATTTTACAGGTTCTATTGATTTACCATTTGTTTACAGAACTCTGCACTTTGGAGGTACAGCGTCACACCTCCACAGGTGTATATGCTTCTCATCTTCACAGAAGTCTTGTACCGTCAAAATATGCCTTCTTCTTCCTCTGCTTCATTTTCCCTCTATCTTTTCTTCCCCTCCCCTCTGGTAACCACCATATTCTTCACAGAATCTGAATTATTTTTACTGGATTTTGCCAGTTTGTTTTCTCTGATTCTTTATATTTCCACAAATGAGTGAAACCATCCTCCTGTTGTCTCTCACTTTTGGACTTACCTCACTCAGCATCAGTACATCAAGTTCCATCCAAATTGTTGCAAAAGGCAAGAGTTCATCTTTTTTACTAGTGAGTAGTACTCCACTGAGTGTATGTACCATACTTTGTTGTTGTTGTTATCGAGTTATCTAGAGGAAGACATTCAGGTGAATTCCAGGTGTTGACTGACGGGAGTGATGCTGCTGTGAACAGACAGGTGATATCTTTGTGTGTTCATTTGTTCATGTTCCTAAGAGTGGATTGTTGGTCTATATAATATTCCCATTTTGTCTTTTTAAGGACTCTCCATACTATTTTCCTTAGGATCTTCACTAGGTGGCATTCCCCCAACAATGGATGAGGGTTTCTTTTCATCACATGCTCAACAGCACTTGTTATTTCTGCTCACTTTGATTTGGGTCATTCTCACAGGGGTGAGGACATATCTCATGGTGCTTTTGATTTGCATTTTTCTAATGATAAGTGATATTTTAATATATTCGTATTGACCTAGTCCCCGTTTTACTATATTCTCTCATATCCTCTCAGAGCCATTTCACTTTTCAATTGCCACTGCCCTTGTCTCTGTGACCATTTTGGCCTTTTGTCTATCCAAGTTCATGGTTCATGGCCTCTCTTGTGTAACTCTACTTTTGTGGACACTTGGACTTACGTGCATGACTGAAGTGCTCCCCACCCCAAATCAGATGCACAGATATCTTCAGATGCCTCACCTGTCATACTTAATCACATTAAGATTTTCTTGATAAACATCCGTAACTATTTCTAAAGCATGGCAAAGAAGTTTTTTTGTTTTTGTTTTTTTTCAATAAATATTTGTCAAAACAATGTCAAGAAATAATTTGTTATGGAAAAAAGCCAAAGCTAAAAGTGAGAAATGGTTTCTCATGTATTTTGAGATGACAAAAGGAAATTGAAAACAGTGGAGAAGATGAAAAAGAACACTAAAGGTTTGTTAAGACAACTTAAAAATCACCTCCTAACTTCCTTTATCATTCTGTTGAGAATATAAGTTACTCTCAGTAGTGACTTATTTAGTGCCCATGAGTCATAAGAGTTCTTTGGAGGAAACCACCTCCTTTTATTATTAATTTAATCCACAAACTCAGAAAAAATTTAGGTAAACAACTTAATCACAATTGTATTGAGATTTTCCTTGACAATCTTTTCAATAAATGGACCTGCAGTCTAGTTACACTTATCATTTGAGGTTCGTCAATACATTAGGGCACTGAAAATAAGGTGCATGCTTTCTAAGTAAGGAAACTGTCAGCGTGATTTCCCAAGGAACTCAGCACAAGACAGTGGGAGAGAATCCAATCAAATTCTGATGTCATGGAGATGCTCTGAGATACTACATGCATTCCCCTCTACATTTTTATCAGTTGGAAAGTATTTTGTGTGTATCAGTTGGATGTAGAAACCCATCAGGGGTAAAAGAGAAATGGAAATGGAAGAGTGTCTTAGGATGAAGTGGGTCTAGAAGAAATCATCAGATTTCATGAGTGGGCCTTGCTAGAATACTGAATTAAACATATATACTAATGTGAAAAATCCTTGAGCCTACAGAAAACATCTGAATATGGAAAAGATGCTAAATAATATTTAAATAACACTAAGTGACTAAGCTAAAATTTGTTAGCTAGATTAATGGTATGTTGTAAAATTTGAATGTTTTCAGTTAGAAATTCACACTGAAGTTTTACTGGAGAAACGATATCATGTATGCAATTTGCTTTAAAATACTTCAGTAAAATTTTTTTTTAAAAATACATAAGCAAACAATAACTACAATGCAATCCAAACAAGGAGGGCTAATGATCAAACAAGATGAGCATCCATGCTTATAATGATTGCGTCTTAGTTCACTGAAGAATTTTCTGTTTTTCTGTTTTGAAATTTCTAGACTGAGTAATCAGAAAGAAAAAAAAAACCTAGTTATCTAATTTCTTTTTTCTACATCAATCATTTCCTCCTCTTTACTAATGTCATCCTCTTACTTTTAGCCTATGCAAGTGCTGTCAGTGGTCACATATAAAAAAAATCAATAGCAGCACAGAGATAGACTTACTTTCAAAGTAAGTAAAAAAACAACACACCACAGAGTTTTATTACTTTCTCTTCCCACCCCCAACTTCTTTACTGTAGTTTATTGACAACTGCATCTATCCTACCACACCCATTGGCAAATGTCCACCACCATCTGCCACACTCAGTCTTTCTCCTGCTGGAGTTGACTTCCTCGGCACATTCTGATCCCACTCTTTCGCTCCCCTTTGTAGAAGCTTTGAAACAGTGACGTGTTTATTTATTCTTGCTTTCTCCTGGTTTCCCCCTTTGGTCCTCTCTTAAATCCAATCTATTCAGTATCTTGTTTATAAGAATGCACTGTGGTTGTGTCTCAGTCTCAGCAAAACTTCCTCCTGGACATTTCCAATGGGCAGTTCTTACTTGTCTTTAATGCTGTAGAAAGTTTATTCCTTTATGATGGTCTTCTTTAGACACATTCCCATATTTTTACAATACTTTTCTTGTGGAGAAAATTTTTCTATTTAGCAGAAAGATTTTAATCAGTTGCTGGTTTCAATGGAAAAAAATATCACTTTTACATTTAAGAGTTAATATAAATAACATGGATTTCTGATAAATGTGGGCAATGTTATACAAACCTAAGCTCTCAATAATACCAGCCCCTGGGGACAGGGGCCATCCCTTCTGGATACGTTTCTCAATATGTAGCTCAAAGATTGCCAAATTGAAAATCTTTGCTGATTGTTCTACTATGTACTTGGAATAATTAACAACTTGAATAAAAACTAACAGTAGGCATCATTTCATCTCAAATAAGAAAGCCTACACTTCCACAAGTTCTTTTTTCAGTTATTTATTACCACTTAGCAGACCATTCTGAAATGAAGGGCTTAAAACAGCAAATAATAAATGTAATAAATTTCATGATATTGCACATCAGACATTCAGGCAGGTCCTGGCAATTCTCTCATCCATCTGGTGTTAAATGACACTCAGCCTGCAGCGGAGCGGGCAGGCCTGACCGTTCGGGACACTTACTCATGTGTCAGCACATGGAGGGCGTGCGCGGGTGAGGGTAGGAGGATGGCTTCAAAGGCATTTTTTCTGCCCTTCATGTGGTCTTCTGGCCCCTCCTCAGGGTCACACAGGAGCAGAACCTTACCACACAGTCTTTGGGCTCTAGACACCAAGGCAGGGCTTTTTCCAGAAATAGCGTCGCTTCCCTTCCACTGCACTTCAGTATCAGAGGAGTCCATGCCAGCCACACCCATGGACAGTGGAAATGAACCCCAGTTTTCAGTCAGAAGAGCTTGAGATATGGGCCTCCCTGGTGGTGCAAGAGGGTAAGTTGCAGCACTATGACGCTATCTCCAGCCTATGCAGCATGAGTTCGATCCCTGCTGCAGGCCGGGGAGCTGACCCACATGGCACAGCAGACCTCTCCTGTGTCCCCGCTGCTCCCCTCAGCAGTGTATTTCAGTCAGTCCTCCTGTTGTGCTCCCCACTCTGTCTCTGTGAATCCTTTCACACACATCCCCAACCTTTGGCCTACAGTCCAGCTCTTGTATGCATAAGTAAAATAAATCTTTTAAAAAATGAAAAAGTATGAAATAAACTAACCACCTTTACCTGTAACAAATTTGAAACAACTTTATATATTAATAATACCCTTTCTCATCCATAGTTATGATTTAAAAATTAAAGCATTAAACTAAAATTTAAAATCCTCATTCCTGAGCCACCATATAAACATCATTAGTAAAACCACCAATAGAGGAAACACATACTTTTGCATTTTCTCATACCTTTTACTTTTTTAAGATTTATTTATTCATGTATACAAGAACTGAGGTATAGGCCAGATGTGTGGGGGGTGAGAGGATTCACCTGAGACATGTGGGACATAGAACAGGCAGATGGACTGAAACACACTGCCGAGGGCAGCAGCGGGTGAGGCAGGAGAAGTCTGCTGCGCCTTGTGGGTCCCCTCCCTGGCCGGGATCAAACTCAACTCCCACTGTGATGCTTCACAGTATGGTGCTTAACCCCTTCCGCCAGCAGGGAGACCTCCTCATACCTTTAAACAGTTTCAGTAAGTGCACACCTGGAGCTTGGCTAAGTTTCTATGAGCAGCCTAAAGCCATTCTTTTAGAAACTGTAATTCTTTCCTGAATGCTATGAGTAATCTATATTATCAATAATTCAGATGTCAATTACATGTGTTCCTCAGTGGTCTGTGAGTGGTCTCTTTGTTTGATTCCTTGATATATCATAATTTTCACCCTGGAATTATTTGTCATTTTGCACAAAACAGTATCCCACAGATAATATAAAATATGCCTTATCCCTCATTCTCATTGAAGTTCTGTGTTTTGTTTCAAGAGATTGAAGTAGAAAGTGTTAACATGTGATATTGGTATGACATTTATGCAGTCATATTAATTCACAGAATGTGAAAAGTCAGTGGCCAGGATCAATTAATAGTTTCTTAGTGAACTTAACTTACTAGGGGCCACTTAATTGAATAACATAATTCTGAAGGTCTATAAAATTAATTGGAGAATTTGATACCTATGTGGAGTGGTTATAAAGGTTGAATTTATAATCAGTGTTCCATGATCAAAACAAATATGCATTGAAGTTAGGTTAGACTTTTAGAAGTGAAGATATTAATATGGTGGCTTCATGTGAAAAAATATCAGGACTTCAGTGTAAATCCTTTCGATTTATAATGATCTGTAAAACCAAAGAAAATTGCTGTAAGAATGGCAAGGCGTAATCTCAGATAATTTACATCAGTGGTGGAAAATTCATCATGTCAGGGCCTCACTGGTGGCACAATGGGTTAAGCAAGTCACTGTGAATCAGACCGCAGCCACTGCAGCACCAGTTCAATGCCTGCCAGTGACTCCGGAGGAGACCCACAGGGCGCAGCAGACCTCTCCTGCCTCTTTTGCTGCTCCCCTCAGTAGTGTATTTCAGTTGATCTGCTGTTCTGTTCCCTGCTCGGTCTTTGGTGGATCCTTTCACCCCCCACACCTCTGGCCTGTACCCCAGCTCTTGTATGCATAAATAAATAAACCTTTAAAAAACTCATCAAGTGTAATTAATGAGATTTTGTGCCTTTATAAACTTTACATGCTGAAGATCAAAAGGGCTCCTTAATTTTTTAAAGAAGATATTTCAGAGCCCCTATACTATAATACTGATCCAGAGCAGAATTCTTCAAAGAAAAATAAAGATAGCGAATTCTGTTCTCATCACATCATGTCTTTGTGTCATTTTCAACTGATATGCATCAATGATGGAACTTCTGTGGAGTTACTCCAATTTCAGAGATTCTCTGACAAAAGAGAAAAGGAAATCTTAAATCTTTCATAAGATTAATCCAATTATTAATAAAAAAAACAAATTCATTCAACCTACTTGGGAAGCATATTCTAGTATCATAAAAGTTACATGTATGAATTACATATCATACATATATTCTCATTAATAATGAGCTTTAGATAAAAGAGTGAAATAATCATGATGCTAGTTTTCCAAAGGCAAATGAAGACTATGACTTCATGGACCTTAACAGATATCTTAATTAGATATCATTAAGGAGCCTACTAGATGAATTAAAATTGAGTCTCTCACTTGTTACCTAAAAATATACCTTTGATTTATAGTTGAACAGCTACAGGCTGAAGCGCTCACCTGTGTGGTGGGTAACAAGGAAGTTGGAATTGTTTGGGATTGGAATCTTGCACCTTCAGATCATCTTAGTGACCCAGAATGAGACTGGGGACTGACACTGCTTGCTTTAGATTTTTTTTTTTGAGATTTATTTATTTATGCATACAAGAACTGGGGTACAGGCAAGAGGTGTGGGGGAGAGAGGATTCACCAGAGACAGAGTGGGGAGCAAAATAGGCAGATTGACTTAAGTAAACTGCTGAGGGGAACAGCAGGGAGGGAGCAGAGGTCTGCTGGGCCATGTGGGTCCCCTCCCTGGCTGGGGATAGAACTCACCCTCCTGTGTGGGGGATGTTTCACAGTGCAGTGCTCAACCCACTGTGCCACCAAGGAGGCCCTAGCTGTAGATTCTTAAACACACAATAGGACAGTAGTTTTTCAAGTTAAGATTCATGGAGATTTAAGTCTCTGAGAATGTTTTAATTTTTTATTTTTATACAGAATGAGATTTTTTTCTTCTTTATTTATATTTGACATCAATTGTGGTCCCCATGGATTTTCCATCCCCATTTCACCAGCGCACCATCACCTCAGAGTGAGGTGTTTAACACGGTATATATAACAACACTTTCCTATTGAAAATATTTCAAAAAAGTAATAGTGTTTGGGATCAGCATTTCTTATCCTAGGGCACGAGACACGAAGCCTCAGTCACTCAGCTCTGGGCCAATCTCAGTATTTAGAAAACTCAGTTCTGTTTATTTCACGACTTCTGTCTTGTATTGATTTCAAAAGCTGTCTCCCCAACACCAGTTTAGAGCTGCCATGGCTGGGAGGGTGTGGGTCTGTCGCCAGGCAGTGGGGTCTCTTCCAGACCTGCTTCTTGGGGAACAGGTCGTTCTGTCCTGGGCATGCAGAGACAGACTTCTAAAGAAAAGGATTTCACTTGTCAGGGATACTGTGTTTTCTTGGTTAATGACGATGGCTCCCTCAAAGGGCGTTTGCAGAGGTCACAGCCCCTGATTCTCACGTCGCTGAAATTTGTGTGTATTTTCCTATGGGTCATATTTATTATTTCTTATTGAAAGGTTTTTTGCTTCCCATGGGTAATCAGGATGTGTTTCTATAATGTCTTTGAAAATGTTCCTTTTGTGATGGAATTTTAATATATCAAACCTTAATTTTGGCATCAGGCTAGGCCCAATTATTTTTTCCATGTGGATGCTCAATTTACCCAATATCATTCATTACATCGACCATATTTTCCTACTCATTTGCAATTCTAGCTTTGTCATTAATCAAATTTCTATCTGGGGTATGTCCCTTTGGGGGCTCTTTATTTTTCTATTCATTTGCCTATCCCTGTCTTGATATTGCATTACCCTAATTCATCAAAAGTAACATACAAATTCTTGATACAAAGAGAAATTCCCTCACCTTATTTTGCCATTCTAAGTCTTTGAACTGCCACATACATTTTAATATGTGCTTATAAATCTGTACAAAACTTTGCACAAGCATGCATACATGCACAAGCATGCATACATGCACAAGCATGCATACACGCACAACACAGCTAGATTTTTACTTACAATATATTGTATCTATTGATAGGGTTAAAAGTCAGATTTTTAGAAAGAGGTGAATATATAGATGCAATATAATAAAATATAAATATTAGGACAATAGATAGCATTTTAGTAAAAATAGCATCTCAGTAAAATTTAGTATAATAGGATAATATTTAATATGAATGAATATCAGGGTTTCCCTGAAAAATAGAACCTAAAGAGAGAGTGTGTGTGTGTGTGCGTGTGTGTGAATGGGTGTGTATGCGAGTGCTACTGTGTGACTGTGGGATTCATAAGAGGGAAAGGGAGGGAGGAGGACAGCCATGGTGGGATGCATTTGGGACAAACCTCCCATTTTGGGGGGCTGTTTTGGGGGTGGCTTTTGCTATATAGGTGAAGCTCTTTTTTTTTATACCTTCTTTTTTTAATATTTATTTATTTTATTTTTTCTTACAACGTTTGCTTTCTTTTCTAGGTGTGGTCCCCATAGAGTTTCCACCACCAACTCACCTGTGTCCCATCACCCTAGTCCCTTGTGCTCCTCCTGGCCAGGCCTTGATCCCAGCCCCTCCCCCTTCCCTGCAGAATGTCTCTGCTTTGTAGTGTCTGTTTGTTTGTTTATTTATTTATTTATTTATTTATTTGATTTTTTTATTCATACAAGAACTGGGGTACAGACCAGAGTGCAGGGGGTGAGAGGATCCATCAGAGACAGAGTGGGGAACAGACAAGCAGATTTGACTGAAATACACTGCTGAGGGGAGCAGCAGGCAAGGCAGGAGAGGTCTGGGGCGCCATGTGGACCACCCCTCCAGCCAGCAGCAGGGATCGAACCTGTGCTGCAGTGGCTGCGGTCTGCCCCATAGTGCATTGCTTAACCCACTGCACCACCAGGGCGGGCCCTGTAGTGTCTGTTTATTTTTGTGGGTTTTTTTTATTGTGGGTGTTTTTTGGTTACTGTTGATGTTATTTATTTTTTCCTTGATCCCCTCTATCCCTCCTATAAGTGAGACCACCCCATATTTTTCTTTCTCCTTCTGACTTATTTCGCTGAGCCTGATCCCTTCCAGCTCCATCCATGTCTCTACGAATGGCTGCAGTTTATCCTTTTGGAGAGCATCCGTGGGTCCAAGCTATGGCTCTTGGACCGACTGCAGCTGAACAACCTTTCAGGCTGGACTTTCTCCCAGCTTGCACGTTCCCAGCCAGCATTTGCTCCCAGGCCGCAACATTTTGTTGTGACTTCAACACATGGTATCTTTTTTCCAATGAGAGCAACAATTAAATGCCATATTTGCTTTCACGATCCCTGCAGCTTCTGACGGAGAGCCGAGCCTCAGTTTCACCTCAGGATGTGCGGCACTCCAGGCAGTGGCCATCTTCTCCTCTCCCTGCCAAGGACAATTGTCGCATTTCAATTCTTTGAGCACTCTCCCCCAGTTAAGTGATTTGTTATTTCCGGTATCTCTGCTCCAGTGGAGATGCTCAGTAGGAAGACCACGCTCACTGCCAACTAGGAGTAGCCCCAGGTCCACTTGTTGATTCCATGCTGGACGGGCCTGATTGAGGAGGTCATTCTGCCTTGGGGCAGTACGCGTTGCTCTGGTGCCAGGCCAGCCAGGCAGCAAGAACGAGAGTGTCCTGCACCGCAGGAACCTGGCGCAGGGGCCTTGAGAAACAGCCCATCCCCAGGTCACGGCCAGTCTCTATTCCCTATTGTCTGTCTCAGGTGGTTTTCATTCTGGTGTTTGAATTTCACTAAGCATCCGAGCGAGCGGCGAGGGTTTTAGAATATTTATCTCTTTTTTTCCTGATTTGAGGCCAATTACCTACTGACGGCCAGATAATCAACCAACGTATAAATAAACATTGGCAGAGGTGAGCACCGAGCGGGCACGATCGCTTCCGCCAATCTAGAGGAGATGCTGTGTTATCGAACTCACAAATATGTAATTATATTCTTACTATTTTGATCTTTTTTTGCTTGGCAAACTGGATGCGATGATTAACATTCGTGTGTCCCTTGCCAAGAAGTACAATGGCGTATTTGGGTACATGATCTCAATTGCACAGTCATTTACAATTTATTTCTGTATGCCGCGTCATGGTGCTAATCGCTTCTAGGAATCCGAATGCCTGGAATGGACAAGGCATAATGGAGTGTAGCCACAGTCGTTAAGCAGTGGGGGATTATATCCGTGTGACCGATGTTCTTAGAAAGGATATCTGGTTGATTTTTCTGCACTCTTTTCATTTAGAGTTATGCATTTTATTACAAAGTAGAAGATTCAAAAAACAAAATTAGAATGATCAAATTCTCAGCACTAAAATTGCCTATTTCACATTCTGATAGAAAATATTTCCTATTTACCCGTTACTTTTCTCATTACCCCATCTGTTTTTTTCAAACGGATTCATATACCAGTGAGAATTCAGATGCTGTAACATATGAAAAATTGTCATCTCAAGTTTATTAACTTAATGGTTCAGGAAGAATAAGACCATCTTGAAGAAGAACAAAGATGGAAGATTGACTCTACTAGGAACTAAGAAATATGGTGGCGTGATCATAATTAAGGCAAAAGAAAAATACCAGATGGTTCCTCCCCTAGGAGGAACATAAGGGAACCAAATAAAGATCAAGGAAAGGAATAAGAACAATAATAATAATAA
>JAGFMF010012294.1:2962285-2990090 GCA_019455555.1 Galemys pyrenaicus
GAGGGACTGAGGTGATGGTGCACTGGTGAGATGGTGATGGGGAATACATGGGGATTACAATTAATGGCAATATATGTAAATTTTAAAATATTTTAATAATAAAAAAAAAAGACCATGGCTGTTGACGTGAAGAAAGACAAATGGACCAATCAGCATCATCCTAAGATAGACCCTTGCATGCCTGGTTCTGTAATTTACAAAAAAATACTGTCATGTAATTCAGCAGGGAAAACATATATCCCATTCATAAATAGCACTGGGAGTGTATATATATCCACATTACAGATCTCAAAGCACACAAGCTTTTACATGAGATCGATTAGAATCATGGATGTGAAACTCAGATTACAATCCTTGTCTAAGAAGCCAGACAGTAATAGCCCCATATATTTGGAGGGAGACAATAGTCTCTTAAGCAGAAGATAAAATAAGAGAAAAAATTTTCACATTTTACTTCATTACAATTTAAGATCTAAAATTTAAATCAATAAAAGAATTTTTTAATCAAAAGACGGAGAAGGTCAGTTGTATGAGATATCACTTATTATACTAGCTATCCTGCAGTTGTGGTCTGATGACCTCTAGATGTCCTTGAGACACTTTTAGGATGCTTGCAAGGTAAGAGCTATTTTCAGAAAAATCCTAAGCAAAAATTTGCCTTTTTCATTATGTTAATTCCTTCATGGATATCACAGAAGTGATGCGAGTCACCCAGTGGGTGTAGCACCCTTGGGAGAGCAGCACCAAGCTGTCTTCAGTTTTTCAGACTCAGAGCTGAGCATATGTGTTTCTCAATGCAAACAAGCAAGGACTGTGTGATTTCACTTATAGATAAAATTAAAAATATCAAAACTAATACATGATGGCAGTGAGGATGATGAATAGAGGTTAGTTGGGGAAAGCATGGCAGGGCCCTCAGAAGTGATGATGATGTTCTACATCCTGAAACAAATAGTGATCACCTTGGTTATTAGTTTTGGCCGAACCTTGATTTGGTAAGAAATCAACAGGTTTTATATTCAAGAGTTGTTCATTTTTTGTTAAAACTAGTAAAATGTTGAAGATGACTGGGAAATAATTTATAATGTATGACATGAATGTATACATGTATCAGTTAAATCATATCAACTGAAATGATATCCTCTAAATTTCACAATTAAAAAAAGAGATATACAATGTACTATAAATATGTTTATAATGACAGTCACATAAGAAAGCAAAGGAATGCAAATTGAAATGAGATATATTTTTCCTATCAAACTGTCAAAAACTTAGAGATCTAACAATAGTAAGAATTGTCAGTGGAGACTGAGTCATTTGTGTATGCTGTGGGCAGGATTGAATTTTGTTGTAGTATTAAAGGGTGATTTTGCTGGTTATTAAAAGCTTTACATAGCCTTTTACATAACAATTTCACTGGAAGAAGTCAAACCCAAGGATAGAAATAAGAATGTGAGTCAAATTTTAGCATCAAGTGTGGTTTTCCTAATGACAATTCAATGTAAATGGCAAACACCAAGGAAGAAGAAGGAGACACTATTTATATTTAGAAATATATGTATGCATTAAAGAGCTCTGAAACCACAAAATTTAGGAAATGAAAATCAGCAGCACCTTGTATATATAGCCGTCACTCAATGTGTGTATACACTTAGTTTCCACAGACTTATATTTAAATTGATTTTTTTAAACAAGCCTAGTTTTAGAGTCATTTAAAATAAGATATGGATATAGTTTTGAATGAGTTATAGTAAATTTGAGTAACTATAGGGTCCTTGGGGGAGGGAAACTCATCTTGAATTAAAATACAGGGGTTCTGTTTCCCATTATTACATGACAAGACTAACTGCTGAAAGGATCAGCCATTAAACTGAACATTCAAAGCACAAAGCCCTCACTGAGATCGTACTCCATGGAGATTTGGATATTTAAGAAAATGGATCTTAGATGACAATCTTCTGGTCCAACAGCTACAAGATGGTTGGACAGAATTCCAAAAACAGGTAATTACACAATCCAAATGCAAAGCAGATTGGTAATAAAGTGAATCCTGAAGTTTTGTTTCTGGACTTGAAACTATGCAAAAAGGGTGCTACTTTCAATCCCTGAAATGTGCACCCCCATATTAAAATTAGTATTGTTCTTAACTACTAAGATTCCGCTTTAGAATAAGTAAGGCATAAGAAGCTGTAAGTGATAAAAATCCAATAATCTCTGTCAATTAAGAGAACCCTGGCAGAAATACTCAGAACAAAGGGGAAAATATCCGGCACTGGGAGGCCCAAACACAACAATTCATGAAATTAACCATCACTGAAAGGAAAAGGCGGAAGCACTTGTGTCTGCGCATGCTCAAACACTCATAACGCCTTGTGACGCAAAAGCTGCCTCTTAATCTCATTGCTCAAAACTTTATCCCATGACTGCACCTGCCAGTATTCAGGGCATTGGATGTTTTAACTGGGCTTATTTATTTATTCTGAAATAAAACCACAAATCTTTTAATATGGAAAAAAGATGGTGGATGAACATTTAGCTGTGTTTGATGCAATAAAGAAATTGCAGTTATTCATTTATATAACATTCAAAATCAAATTGTTCTACAAATTAAATACACAGAAAAATAAATATCCCCCTCATTTCTTCAGGTAGGGACTCAAAGCATCACAGCTTAAGGGGAAGATATTTGATTAAAATGTCAACAATAAGAAAAGGTCAGATAGGATGTAAATGTAATCAGGGAGGTAGATTTTTATTTCCATATAAATCCACTTTATGCTGAGATAACCAGCAGCACTATTCAGGACAGGAGGAATCTGAAAGGGCAGTCACAATGTTGTAATTACCATGTCTACTAATATACGACTTGTGCCATCAATTAAGTTTTACTTGCTTTTCTTCACATAATCCAGAATGGTCTACACAATTTCCTTTCCTACTTGCACACACTGTTAATTTTTAAAATTTGTACAGATGATATACATTTAGAAATATATCTCCCAATATTAAATAAAGGTTAATTATTAAGGATTATTTCCCAGGAAGCAAATTATATTTTCACTATTTATATAAGATATTCTCAAATTTATCAAAATTATTTTCTAATTTCATCATTTCAATTTGAGTTATTTAAATTTATTTATTTTATGTTGCATTAATAGAGGAATCCAAAGTTTTTACTCCTTATTGAAATGTCACTGAATAATAACTTACATTTATTTTATGAAATGTGATAAACTGGGCAAAGATCTATGGGGTGAGGTTCAAAACACAGATATGTTTACTGAAATTCACTGTAAAATTAACTCCCTCTTACCTCATTCGCCCACATGTAGTATATACAGATGTTGATTTATAATGATGTACACCTGAACTCCATATAATGTAAAACAATATTACTTCAATAAAAGTAAGAAAAAGAAACATATCATATAATAAGCAAAACTTAGATTCTTTATTGAACATCAAATATATCACAGACAAATATTGACTCAACTAAATCTTTGTCATGCCTCAAAATACTTATAGTCAAAAATATAATACAATAAACTGCTGGGGGGTTACTCCATGGTACCCAAAATATAAACATCTACAAATTTCTCTCTTTCAGACATACAGGGTTTATGAGACACTTTATTGAGACAGATCATGTTATATCTATCAAGAAGAGTAAAAGTAACCCGTACTTAGTGAGTTACACATGTTTAAAGGTATCATTTGGTTATATTGGGCTTCCATCTAAACGAATTTCATTGACATATATTTTAGAGTTGAAGGTATAAATTTAATTACATACTCAAATATTTTACAGTAATGTTTCATACAATATTTATTACTAAAACAACCAAATATTCTTTATAAGTTGTCATCAAAAAATGGGATTACGGTGTCAGCTAAAATGGATTAGTGATTTCCTTCAATTAGATTTTGCCTAATGTCTTATAGATAAGGGGGTGGTATGTTTTGGTTTTCATTTTTTTTATTGGAGAGGGACCTGAGGTACAACACCATTTTCAGAACTGCATGTTTAGAACTATATCAAGTATTTTATGAACTTCTGTTAGCCAAGTGATAAAACAAAGTTAGATAGATTTCAATAATTACTGAAATCATAATAATATATAATGTATGTTATGGTTTCTGTAGATGAGGAAAGTTGAGAATCAAGTAATTGTAAAAGTAAAGTGTGAATTACAAGATTCTCTTTAAGAGAAGCCGCCCTTCATAAATGTATGAATGGAGGTAAGTAAATGCCCTCTCACTGCAGCCAAGACAAAGCTCAGCCTTCATCCTTGATCACACATCACTCTTGATGATGTGGCAGACATATAACAGGTGCCTTCCACTTCTGTTATCTTTCACTCCAACACCTTTTATCAAATTCATCTCATTTTCCAAGAACTTCCTACTAGTGTTCAAATGTGTTTCCTTGCCTCTGTTTTGACTTCCCTAAATTCTTTTCTGACCCAGCAATTACTGTCTCTCATTCCTTTACTAAGTCCTTTGATGGAATTCTTACTGAACTTCAAATACCTTCAGTGAGTTTATCTAGAATTGCACATTTCCACTCATTTACTCATCATAGAGAGTACTGAATCATAATTTCCCAGCATTCTTATTTTCAATTCTCCACTCTACTCCCTTACAGAGTATAGATGCTGGAAGAATGGTATTTATCTCTTCAGGGCACAGATAAACGATGCTTGGCATAGCAGATGTTCAATAAATGTTTGCAGATTAACTGAGTAATATCTAATGCCAACAAATCTGTACTAGGTCATATCCAGTTGTAAGTAATAGCTAGTATTATCTCACAAATGGAGCCTTTAAAGTGTAGCTATCCTAGGGTTAAGGACATTATTGTGTAATTTTATAGAAAAATGCAATTTATCCTTTAAGTCTTTCCTTCAGATGCAGTGATGAAATCCATTTAGGTAGATGAAACAATCATAAAATAGATAGAAGTCTGAATGATTAATGTTTATTTAGTTGGCTTGAATTTTGAATAAATATTAATGTGGAGAACATCTATAAACAAGATGTGTAGTTCAGAAACGAGTACCTGGCTGTCTTTTCACCTTCTCATTAACAAACAGCAGATGAATTTAAAACTTTCTGTAGAGCACCAGCTTTCACTGATTAATATAACTTTCTAACAGATGGAAGAAAAGAACAGTGCTTCTGTTAACATTTTGAAATACCACAAATATATTGACTCATGAAATTTTATTAAAATAATAGTAGGGAAGGGCTTTATTTCATCAAACAAGTTACATTTTAATGCATTCCAACTGGACAAGAATGAAATCAGAGGGTAGAAAAAACCTTATGCCCTTATCAAGTTCAAGTCTCACCCTGTGCCTCCCATCACCATCAAGAGTAAAGTGTGTAATTCAGCATCTTCTGCTTTTATATCCATGTGTGCATCTACACACACTCCATTTTGTGTATCTCTCTTCACAAGTGGAATTTAAGCATATCTTAGAGATTTTTCATATATATAAACTAATACTTTTAACTTGGTTGTTTTATAGCCACTTAGTCATAACATAATATACTATAATTCATTTAGTTTTTGCTCAGAGATAAATATTCATTTTTTACAAATCCTTAACTACTTAAGGAACAGCTTCAAACACATATGTCCAGTACTCTTTATCCACATTCTTGTCATAATTTGATTTTCTTTTTCTTTTAAAGATTTTATTTTTATTTATTTATGCATGCAAGAACTGGGATGTAGGCCCGAAGCATGGGGAGTGAAAGGATTCACCAGAGACAGAGTGGGGAGCAGAACAGGCACATGGACTGAAATGCACTGTTGTGGGGAACTGCGGGGAGACAGGAGAGGTCTGCTGCGCCATGTGGGGTCCCTCCCTGGCCGGTGGTAGGGATCGAACTCGTGCTGCAGTGGCTGCGATTTGCTTCATAGTGCGTTGCTTAACCCACTGCGCCACCAGGGAGGCCCAATATTTTTAACTTTTTTTAATCTTATCGTCTGCTAACTTCCCACATATCCAGTCTCCCACAACTTAAAAGACTTTACTTTTTCTGTCATTGATCTATTAAAATAAAGTCATTTTCTAATTCCCTATTATAAGTGATTATAATTAGAATGGATTTACTAGTGGTGATTATAATCATTATTCATTATTATTATTTTATTATGTCTATTTAACAGCGTTCTTCCTTTTGGTACAATGTGTGCTTTCTCCTCTGAGCTGTAGTCTGATCTGGGCATATGACGCTCGTCAAAGGGAAGAAATACCCATCCTCACCCCGGCAAACCCCTTAACTCAGCATATTTCGTTTATCCCTATGTGGGTGATTTTAAATCCAGGTGTGCTCAACGGACTGTGGCGGGACTGTGGGTGCTTCCGCGGTGGGAGAGCTTCCCGCCACTTTTGAGGGGAGAAATCCTACACTGTCAAAACGATAACAAAGATGGAAAACAGTGGTGCTTTGCTAAATAAAAAAAAATTTAAAAATTCATCACTAGATATGCAAAATCAATCTATTGATCAACCAATCGATCAAATCCTTCCCTGTGCTAGTGGAGACGGGACACTTGCTGGAGGCCTGCACTGAATTTTCTCAATTGCTAAAGTGCTAGGAAAAAACGGCGAGGATGTGAGGGCTGGGGCTCCCCTGCCTGCACCTGAAGGTTTTCAGTGCCCGGGGATACTGCGCGTGAAGCTGATGGCGCGATGGTGCAGAAGAAATTTTTTTTTTAGTTTTATTTTATTTTTTAATTTTATATATATTTGACATCAATTGCAATCCCCTTGTATTCCTCATCACCATATCACCAGTGAACTATCACCTCAGTCCCCCGTGCTCCCGTCTGCCCTCAACCCTCCCCCTTACCCCTCCCCACCAAGTGTCCCCAATTTGTCCTTGTCTTTTCATTTTCTGTTTTTGTGTCTTTATTGTTATTATTATTGTTGTTGTTGTTGTTCTTATTCCTTTCCTTGATCCTTATTTGGTTCCCTTATATTCCTCCTAGGGGAGGAACCATCTGGTATTTTTCTTTTGTCTTCTGACTGACTTCGCTGAGCATCATCCCTTCCAGTTCCATCCATGTTCCTATGAATGCGTTTAGTTTTTCATTTTTGATGGCTGAATAGTATTCCATCACGTATATGTACCACAGCTTCCCGACAACCTAAATGCCCCAAAGCAGAGGAAATCTCAGGCCAGTATTTGGTGTTGAAATGTATGACATTTGTTTGAAGTAGGAGGATGTTAGAGCCCGAGCCGAAGCTGGGAAGATAGACCCCGTGGTGGGCAGAGAGATGCCGTGATTTAGTGTTAGAATTTGTGAGGCCCACATCAGAGCGCAAGTGAACAAATAATTCTGTGTCATTCCCTCAAATTCAACTGAATGTGTAATTGTAGCCAGTGGAGGGGCAGGGGATGGGTGTCAGACAGGCTTCGCCTCTCTCCATCTCCTTGGGTTACCACACTGGGAGACTTTATACCTGCCCAAGCTCTTCCTAGTAGGGAAGATTTAGCCGCACCCAATTGCTGGAGGTCACCAAAAATGTTTGTCTTTATTTCAAAAGAAAAAAATGGAAATGGCAATCCTTATACGTACTAATTTGCTCTGAGAAAGCAAAATGTGCCCTCGAGAGGAAATTGTTGACTTGAACAGTGTAAACTGAGTCGTTCCACTGTCGGTTTTGCAGAGACAGATGTGACTTTCACTACTCAAGAGACCCATCTGCTGAAAGTGACTTGTGGCTTCAAAGATTCGACTAATTCCTCCCTTGCCATCATAAATATGGACTGGAGACAGGCACAACTTGTTTTTGATGGGCAGGACTACAAAACAGCTTCCCTGTCTTTTTGGAGAATATTTAAATTCTCAGCATACTGCAATCACCTGGTGAGATAAGATTTAGTTATGATTCACCATCAAGGCATCTTCATTTATGGCAATGATGATATCATGGAGAAAACCAAAGGAGATATGAGAACTGCTTCATCACATGTTACCGGTGAGGTGGGCTTATATAAAATATAAAACAGGGTCAGCCCAATCAGTTACATTTTTGGATATGATTTGACGTAATAGTCAAATGTTGCAAATGAGGAAAAAGTGTGTCGCACTGTCAGGCTGTTTGGTTTTGAAGGACACACATAGTTCACCTGGATTTTTGTTGGCCATTACACCAGCAAGTGACCAGAAATAAATATCAATTTAAATGGTTTCCAGAATAAAAATTCTCACCAAAGGTTGTACCTCACCAGTACTATTAAGAGCTCAAATTTCCATAAAAGCAAATTACGTGAACTCTTCTTGCATATACTTTGCATATACTTATTTTCCATGAATATATCTTCTTTGATAAAAGGTTTATTCATAACTTTGACTGACTTATTAATTGAGTTGTTTGCTTGGCATTATTGAGCTCTGAAATTTCTTTATGTATCCTAGATTCAAGTCCTTTAACAGATTCATGCAAAGAATTTTCCTCCCTATAGGTTTCTATTTCCAAACTCGTAGTGATTTTTAAAGAGCAAAGTTTCTCACTTTGATAAAACTTATTTGATGAATTTGTTTTGTAATGCTTCATGATTTTGGTCTCATATATTAAAAATTCATCAGCAAACCCAAGGTTGCACAGATTTTATTGTGCATTACCGAAAGATTTATATTTTCATATCTTATGTTCAGGTCTATGATCCAATTTTTTGGTGTCATATATGAGGTATGTGTGCATTTTATTTATATTTTTGCAAATGAATTTTTTTATTGAAAACAATTGTCTTCATACATTTCTTGAAGTAAGTATACTTTGTCTATTTATAAGATTTATATTCTTTTTCATTCATCTGTCAGCACCTATTAATTGTCAGTATCATACCCTCTTTATTTCTATAGCTTGTTAATCAGTTTTGGCAATTGTGGCTTTTATTTTCACAGTTATTTTGGTTATTCTTCTTGTCTTTTGCATACATTTTAGAGTCAACTCATTATTATTTACAAAAAAAAAACTGGCTGGGACTTTTGCTGGGAAAGTAAATCAATAGATCATATTAGATAAAATAAACTTAACAAATACTGAGTTTTCTTAACCTGAGAGTATATCTATCCATTTATTTGGGCACTCATTTATTTCTTTCAACAGTACTTCATAGTTTTTAAGATATCTAAATATTTAAATATTAGATTTTTTTAAAGATTTATTTATTTATGCATACAAGAGCTGGGGTACAGGCCAGAGTCCAGGGTGGTGAGAGAATTCACCAGAGAAAGAGTAGGGAGCAGAACAGGCAGACTGACTGAAACACTGCTGAGGGCAGCAGCGGGGAGGCAGGAGAGGTCTGCTGTGCCCTGTGGGTCCCCTCCCTGGCCGGCAGCAGGGATCGAACTCGTGCTGTGGTGCTGCGGTTTGCTTCATAGTGCATTGCTTAACCCACTGCGCCACCAGGGAGGCCCATATTAGATTTTTTAAATATTAAAATAATCTAAGATTATATTTTAGTCTTACAACTGCCTTACTCATTAATATATACATATATTTACATTTCAAATTTCAGTTCTTATTGACATATGAAACATGACTGACTTGTTTACATTGAACTTGATAAACTCAATTATTAGTTTTGGAATTCCTCATAGAGTCTTTGGAGTTTTTCTCTTATTCAAACATATCAGAGACTTTTGTGTTTTGGTTTTTTTGGTCTAACTTTGCGTTAGCCAAAGTTCTCCAGAGAAATTGAACCAGCAGGAAATATAGATATAGATATACAGATGAGGACAGTTATTCCAGGAATCAGCCTACATGGTCATGGAGGCCAAAAAGTCACTTACTCTCCCAACTGCACGTTGGAGAACCTGGAGAGTCAGTGGTGTCATTCACTCTGAGTAAGAAAACCTGAGCATCAGAGGGTGACAGGGGATTGGTGACATTCCTGGTTAGAGACAAAAAGCCTGAGACCCAGGAGTGCTGATGTCACAGGCAAGAGATGGTGACGACTACATCTTAAGCAGAGAGAGCAAACTCTCCCTTCTGCCTTTCATTCTCTTCATGTCCTCAGTGGATCAGATGGATGATGCCTCATGCAGAGGTCTGCTGATTTGGATCCTTTTGTCTTCCAGAAACATCTTCATGGGCCCATCCACAAGGAATGATTTGCCAGCTACCTGGGGATTCTTTAGCCCAGTAAAATTGACACATAAAATCAACCATCACAGTCTTCCACTATCACACAGAACGTGTGTGGTGGAAAAGAACATCTGGGTTGCCTCCAACCAGCAGGAGAAAGCATTCAGCCTCTCACCAGTAGGTCATGTTGCCTGTAGAACTGCTTGTAGGTATACTTTATTAGGTTAATGATTTTCTGCTTATTTTTTCTCTCACTTACTGAAAGAGAAGTGCTGAAGCCCCTCTGTAATCACAGATTTGTCTATTTCTTCTTTCAAATCTGGCAGTTTATACCCCTTGTATTTTTTTTAAAAAGATTTATTTATTTATGCATACAAGAGCTGGGGTACAGGCCAGAGTCCAAGGCAGTGAGAGGACTCACCAGAGACAGAGCGGGGACCAGAACAGGCAGACTGACTGAAACACACTGCTGAGGGGAGCAGTGGGCGAGGCAGGAGAGGTCTGCTGAGCCATGTGGGTCCCCTCCCTGGCCGGCAGCAGGGATCGAACTCGTGCTGCAGTGGCTGTGGTTTGCTTCATAGTGCATTGCTTAACCCACTGCGCCACCAGGGAGGCCCACCCCTTGTATTTTGATGCCCTATTTTGGGCATAGTCCCATTTGGAGTCTTATGTCTTCTTAAAGAATTGATTGTTCTATCATCATACAATATCCTTCTCTACTCTTGATAGTATTGCTAGTTCTGAAGTCTGACATGGCAGCACTTGTAGATGTGTGCATGTATCTGCAAAATTCATTCACCTCCATCTCTTTACTTTTAACTTATCCATATCCTTTGAGATGGTTTCTGTGGATGGTATATAGTTGACTTAAAAACCTCTATTTTTGGTGGTTGTTTTCTATTTGTTCCACTGGTTCTTTCTCCCTCTCTTTTCTCTGACTCATCATCTCCAGTATAATTATTTATAGACAGTCAATCCAGCGTATATGACATTGAATTCCAATCTCCTTTCATCTCATCATGTCCTCTTCCCTCTCAGTTGGTGGCAAGAACATTCTTTTTTTTTTTTTAAAGATTTATTTATTTATGCATACAAGCACTGGGGTACAGGCCAGAGGTGTGGGGGGGGGGATGAGAGGATTCACCACAGAGAACAGGGAGCAGAACAGGCAGATCAACTGAAACACACTGCTGAGGGGAGCTGTGGGGAGGCAGGAGAGATCTGCTGCACCATGTGGGTCCCCTCCCTGGCCGGCAGCAGGTATGGAACTTGCGCTGCAGTGACTGTGGTTTGCTTCATAGTGTGTTGCTTAACCCACTGCGCCACCAGGGAGGCCCGGCAAGTACATTCTTACAGTGCTCAGGTTACATCTGCAGAATGAGTTTTGACTTTTATTTTTCCTTATAGCTCACTGAATCTGCTAAGAAGCCATTCTACTCCCCCTTCTACACGTGTTAAGAATACGACCTGTGAAGTCAGTCAGAAGGCAAAAGAAAAATACCAGATGGTTCCTCCCCTAGGAAGATTATAAGGGAACCAAATAAGGATCAAGGAAAGGAATAAGAACAACAACAACAATAATAATAACAATAAAGACACAAAAACAGAAAATGAAAAGACAAGGACAAATTGGGGACACTTGGTGGGGAGGGGTAAGGGGGAGGGTTGAGGGCAGACGGGAGCATGGGGGACTGAGGTGATGGTGCACTGGTGATGTGGTGATGGGGAATACAAGGGGATTACAATTGATGTCACACATATATAAATAAAAATGTTAATAATAAAAAATATACTGTCAAAAAAATAAAATATGGATTAAACTGTCAAAAATAAATAATATGACGTGTCACCCACTTCCCTCTGGATTCTGCCTCTACCTTCTCTCACCTGGATTACTGGGAATCTCGAAACTGGTATCTCAAATTAAGTTCTTACACTCCACAATATATTCTCCACCCAACAGTCAAAGCAGCCCTTTAAATTATGCCCAATGGAATCATAATTTGATAACTTAACAAAATGACTTTAAAAATTATTATGAGCACAAAAGTCATGGAGGAAAGAAAGACAAAATTTAGTATTCATTGAATTGGAATTTCAGAGGTAAAGTATAAAGATGAATGATAAAAGAGATAAAAAATAGTGGACTACTTTATAGACTTGATAAAGCCATTTAGTAAGCCGGATAAACAAGACACAATGTTGAAAAAAAAAAAAAAACTCTTCCAAACACAATATATACAAATGGCAGAATTATAAAGACAAGGGTGAAATCTTAAATGAACAAAAAATAAACTACTTCAAAGAAAAAATAACTAAATTGTTGGTGAATTCTCTGTAGTTAAAAATATAAATCTGGAGGAAAAAAATTCTCAAAATGCTGCGAGAAAAAACATCACCCATTCATTTAACTGAATATATTTAATGAACACAAATACATTTATTGAAATATTTTCCCCTTTCCAGTCTTAGAAACATTTGGGAAGAACTCAGAATGAAGCTCTATGCAAAGAGAGAGGGAGGCCCTGATAGCTGTGAATTTACACATGGGTCCCATCTATGACAGGCGAATAATGGCCCCTATCTGAAGTGGACATTGAACATGGAAATTGAGCTTTTGTTCAATATACACAACTGATAAGTCAACTCAGGCTGTCAGACTGTTGGGACGGCTCTTCTTTCTGCAGGCTATCTTCTCAAAGTGTCACAGCATCAGATTGTGGGGCCACCCTTGTGCCCAGTCTCCTTCCCCAACAAACGTACAAGCCAGGGCTACTATTTGCAGTCTGCCAGATTGTCATAGGAATCAAAGTGTCAAGGAATTGTTCAATTTTCTTACATTCCCATGATTTTCACGAAAATTGTTGACATTTCATATGTCATTTCATGTGTTTTGTTATATTCTTCAATAACAAATAAAAATCCTGCTTACAGGGCCTCCCTGGTGGCGCAGTGGGTTAAGCAACGCACTATGAAGCAAACCACAGCCACTGCAGCACGAGTTCCATCCCTGCCACCAGCCAGGGAGGGGACCCACAGGGCACAGCAGACCTCTCCTGCCTCGCCCACTGCTCCCCTCAGCAGTGTGTTTCAGTCCATCTGCCTGTTCTGGTCCCCACTCTGTCTCTGGTGAGTCCTCTCACTGCCTTGGACTCTGGCCTGTACCCCAGCTCTTGTATGCATAAATAAATAAATCGTTAAAAAAAAAGTTTAATCTGTTTAAAAATCCTGCTTACATTGTTTGAGCCTCTCTACTAAGAAATTACAAAAATGCAAAGTCTAAACCCTGGCTTAGCTCAACAAATTATCATTGAGATATTCCCTGAATAAGAAGGTTCTTAAAATGATTTTGTTCTGTTGGAAAGCCATGGGTCTAATTTGTCCCAACAGTTGAAGTGTCACTAACATATTTTGTTTTCATAATTATATCTGATTTCATAGATTATGACTGGTAGTTTAAAATTTATTATATTTACTGTGTTTATTTTCCCATTCTCTTACTTTTTTTAGGCAAAATAAAAAAATGTAAATCATTATGTAATTTTTTAATGTGAAATATGAAAGTATTTCTGCAAAGACCATTTATTCATTTAAATCACAAAATGCTTAAATTATATATTTCAATGTTTAATTTATATAGACCCAGTTTTCAATTGTGTATAAATCTATGTATTTATATGAAAAATTAATATCATTACCTATTTACAAGGATTTCTTGGTTTAATGAGGCATCATGAAAAGCAGGTTAGTTACAATATGATGCACACACCTGTGTCCAGGTGATAAGCTCTGTCCTTTGCATCTGGCTTTTAGGAAGGGCTGGGTAAGAGTGTTTATTTATTTGGGCTGGTGAGTGAGATAGTGGAGATGATCGAATTCCTTCATTCCTTCTCTTAGAATTTAAAACCTTTCGCTGAGAGATTTAGCAAGGTCTCCTGAGGGCACAACTTCTCACTAAATTAGAGTTGAGATTTCTTTTTCCCCCACTTCCGTCGAAGTCTCCTGTTTTCCCATCCTGTTCCTGTTTTCTCAGCTCTATAAAATCCTGCCCAAAAAATGACGGCAAAACATGGGACGTTAATGGGGGGGAATTCTCAAAAGTATTTAGCCAGCTGCAGCTGTGACTCCATGACTTTGCAGAGCGACTAATGACGTGTGGCACACGTGAGCTGTGTTCCTTCCTTCTTCCCCAGCCAGTCTCAATATTCTGATAAACACAATCTTCCATGCGTGCCTGCAAGTGACCTATTGTCATTTCCACTTGGGAGACTTCCCGTCTGACCCTGGTCAAGCACGTGGGCAGTTTCAGTAAATGGACGTGGCTTTGCGTGGTTAGTGCTGATCACGTCTATGTGTTCCCACTGATGGATGGAATTTCTTGTCAGCACCTCTGCATTCGACAATCATAACAGAAAGCCAACATAACACCCAGCTGACAGGGTGGCGCAGGGCTGTCCGTGCTTCATGGAACAGTTATGGGCTCTTTTCAGTCATGTGTGACTACTCAGGAAATCTCAATTAATTTGGATTAATTTTTTCTTACTCCTTAAATATTATAAAATAAAGATGCATAAACTCATCTATTTATCTAATATCGATCTATATATTATATTATGTGAGTGCACATAGACTTTTAGAGCTACTATGTAACAAACTGTTTAAAATCACGTGTTGCTATTATCATCAACTTCTCTTTTCTTTCTAATTCTTTATCTTAGAGATGACAGGTTTAAATCCTAGAGTAATTCCACATATAATCTCAGAACATGAAACTCAGTTCTAGAAGCAAGTCTTTTACAGGCTACTCATTAGGGTTGCCTTCTCTCTATAGGGTCATACAACACACAATGAATAGAAGTGAGCTTATGTTATGGTGGGTTACTTGCTGAAGGTAGTTTTTAAAATGTGGTAAGCCACAGTCTCAGATTTTAGAGCTCGAAGTAAAAATGGAAGTAAAATATGACCAAGTCATGAAGTGTTCAGTGAAACTATTCACAAGTGAGATCAGAGAAGGACATATTGACAGGTCTGGGGATGGCTCAGAAAGGGGTCCTAAGGGAAGCTCTGTGCCTGTGAACAGTAAGACACGAGCCAGTGCAAGTTGTTGTTGTTATTACTATGATGACTATGATGATGATGGTGGTGATGATGGTGGTGATGACGATGATGGTGGTGATGATGATGGTGATGATGATGGTGATGACGATGATGGTGGTGATGATGATGACGATGATGGTGGTGATGATGATGGTGATGATGATGGTGATGGTGATGGTGATGACGATGATGGTGATGATGATGATGATGGTGATGGTGATGGTGATGATACTGATGATGATGACGATGATGGTGATGATGACGATGATGGTGGTGATGATGGTGATGATGATGGTGATGGTGATGGTGATGACGATGATGGTGATGATGATGATGACGGTGATGGTGATGATGATGATGATGATGACGATGATGGTGATGATGACGATGATGGTGGTGATGATGGTGATGATGATGATGGTGGTGATGATGATGATGGTGGTGATGATGATGATGGTGGTGTGATGACGATGATAGTGATGATGACGATGGCAATCGTGATAATGAAAACAACTGAGAAAGGCTCAGAATTTATTGTGATATGGGAGAAGAACCTGAGCAGGAAGATTTTGGAGAGGGAGATGAAGGAAGGGTCCCTACGCCACGTGGAATGAAGCATGGGGCACTGTGGCAGCGGGAGCTGGGCACTGGAACACACGTCATGGTGTATGGGCTGCATCACACATTCTGGGCTTCTTGAAAGTGGGAAGACAGGATATTGGAAGTGGAGACCAGTGGAGAATTCTGTCACTTCTGGGGTGATGATCTCCTCCCCGAGAGGACCCAAGTTCCCGTGGGGTTGGCCTCCCCAGAAGGGAGAGTAGGGCTTCCCCAGTATTCCAGGCAGGTCTCGCTGATGAGTGTCCCCTCAGTGTGGGAAGCAGAGGTCGGCAGAGGCTTGGGAGCTGAGATTATGCCACCATCACCTAGAGAAAGCAGGGTGTTTTAGCTTGGGACCAGTCAGGATCCAGGGCGGACATGGCTTGGTCCCCATTTCAGTTGTTTGCCCTCAAAATAGAAGAAGCAATTACTGCTCCTCCTTTTATGACCTAGAAGAATGTAATTTTGGGGGTAGCATCTGGGTGGAAGTTTATCAGTGAACATGTCCTCTCTACCTGAGAACCTCATCTTTACTCTCAAAGTAAAAGGGGAGGTACCCCTACCCAGTCCTCTCGCCTTGAAACCCCAGGTCCCCAAACACAAAATAAATCCCCCAGACTGATCCATTACTCCTTAGGATTTTTTTTATAATTTTTTTTTTACAGATTTATTTATTCATGCCTGGGGTGCAGGCAGTGAGAGGAGTCACCAGAGACAGAGCGGGGAGCAGAACAGGCAGATGGACTGAAGCACACTGCTGAGGGGAGCAGCGGGAGGCAGGAGAGGTCTGCTGCGCCCTGTGGGTACCTCCCTGGCCGGGGATCGAACTTGTGCAGCAGTGACTGTGCTGTGACTTAACCCCTGCACTGCCAGGGTGGCCCCTTCTTAGGGTTTTAAAACACATGAATACGCCATTGGCATGTCACTAAGTGTGGGTATTTCTCCTAGTGCTCGGTCTCATTTGTTCATCACAGAAATTGCTACTGGTTGCTACAAACTTCAGAAGTGGTATCTTGGTCAAACTTCCCCCAGACACACTCCTCAGAATCCTTAGTTCTTCCCCAACAGCGTGCGCTCTGGCTCTGTTACAAGCAGGGTTTGAAAGATAATACTCATGAACACGGTCACAAGTCTCCAGAGAAGCAGCCTCACTACATTCCAAATCAGAAAAGATGATGGGAAATGAAAAATGAAAAGGAAGTCGATGGATTTCCCATAAATGGCTCCTCGCAGGCATTTTGAACTTTAATTATAATACTGTTTGAAGCCTAAGTGCCATTTTGTAAGACACTGAAAGACAACATTCAGGATTAGCTTCAGTTTCCCCCAGAGAAGAGGAATAAAAGCTCCCAGAAACATCCACCATCCCGCTACACACTGAGAAGTTTCAGAAAGCATATTTGAAAGCTACAGTCAAATAAAAGGGTTTGAGGAGAATGAGCCTGAATACCTCCATTGAGGGGATTTCAATGCAATTACAAACCTTGACTGACATGTTTTCGTGATGCAGGGATATGTTTTGAAGTATATGTTAAGTGGACTTTATTGCATTACAATCTGTCAGCTCTCAGGAGTGCAACAAATTGAGATAACCTGACTTCTCAGGCACTTCCGAGCAAGCAACAGAGTTAGTCCCCGCAGTGTCTGGGAGCAGAGATGTAGCTGGGTGGCAGCTGGTAGGAGGAGAGCAGTAGCTTTACCATTTGGTGCTAAACAAAGCCATGTGGCTTATAAATTCATGACAATCAGTTTAGAAAGTAATAATGTAAGGCAATTACCCTCTTGATTGAAAGAGCAGGTAGAGGATAATTATATACAGAAACACCCCGTGTTCTTTCTTTCAGTCCTTCTACAAATGTTTACTGGATGCTACAATTCCAAGCTGAGGTGAATGTAAACAGGCAAAGAGGCTCACTGATGATATCGAGAGCAAGGGAAGTAAGTCCAGGGTGAATGATGCAAAGCTTCTCTGTGTCTTTCATGAGGTGTTTGAGTCAGGTTGTGAACAAAGAGGAGGTAAATTGGATCAAAGGAAAAGGCATTTCAGTGGGAATAATTGCCAATGCAAAATCTTGGAAGTAGCGATCCCCCGATTTTGCCCAAAATCATTGCTTTGAGTGAAGAGCTGGTATTTGAAAAAGCAGCTTTCGCATTATTTAAATGGAGTTATATTCTTAAATACCTCAGTATTATTCACATTGGAATTTTCCTCCTTGGCATAGGAAACAAAAAAAAAAAAAAACCTTACATAAGGGGATATAATTATACACTTTTATTCTTGTAAAATTTCGATATAAAATTGTTCTTGTTCATTTTATGTTTTAAGAAAGGTAAATGAGATGCTCACGGTGTCTGTGTTGCCCTGGGAACCACTGAGATCTAATCACTCAAGGGATTTCCTAGTGGAAATTAAGAGTGCGAGGGTTGGGAAGAAATTTAGAATGAAAAAAAGAAAAGCAAGAACTACCAGCGAAAGGAAAGCAGATGATGGTTCTGTCTCTACACATCTGGGCTCACCCAGCAGGAGGAGGGGCTGGCTTGCGGGGGTAGCTGCCCCTGACCCCTCAGCCCCCCAGCTATAAGTATGGACAAAGGGCTACCCCCAAAATACCGCTATACTTACTGTTAGCCCTTATATTATCAATTTAGTGATTGATGTTATGATTTACGATATGACAAATATAAAATCAGTCTTGGATTAGTAGCTTATCTTAAAGTATGAAATATTATCAAGTGAATGACTTTATGAGAATTTCAAAAAAAGAAAAAGGAAAATAATTCAATCTGCTTTCAAAGTCCCCATTGAGTTCAAGACCATAAAACGGGATTGGTTTTAGTGATACACACGTATACTTATCAACACAGAATCTAGAATTATTTGTATAGGTTCTATTTACCAGATGCTTAGTCTGCAAACACTTTGGCAAACATTTCTGTAATGAGAGATAACAGAAATTAGAGTTAGACAGATTTTGGCACTAACTTAGCAAAGCAAGAATTAAAACAAACTCTGTGTGCATAAAGCTTGGCAAATAGTTACACAATCACAAGATACAGTCCAAACAGAGGTGACAGAAAGTATTTCATTCCAGGGCATACATTTTCTGGAACTTACTCTGCAGATAACTTACCCCTTTTTGCTTTTGTTAATTGAGTCCTTCAATATAAGGTCTATAATTTCCAGTTCCCAAGCCTGGCTCCTCCCTATTATTTTACATCTATTGGCTCCTCTACTGATAGCTTCCTGTGTCCTGCTGACATTTAGTGCAAAACCTGGAGCGTCTCTCCACTTTCTAGAACAGTCTGTGACCTTGAGTCACCTTGTGGGCTGGCATCTGTGAGAAGCTGGGCTGGAATCAGGTCTTCTCTGCTGCCGACCCTCCCGCTTCTGCTTAACTGGCTCCGGCCCCACGGTTTTGTAAAGAAGATCAGATTTTTTTCTATTTGCTTTTGACTTGTCTCTACAGTTCTACCCAGGTGTGAGATGGCCCCTCTATACATACAAGCCCTCCACGTGGGAGTCTCCATTCGACCCTTCACTCATTTTTCTCTTCTGAATAAGGACGAGGCTCTCGAGTTTCTCAAAAATCCAAGACAAAGGACATCCCCAAATAGCCTGGCGTTTCTTGTCCCCCAAACAAAAAACAAAAACAGAAAGCAAATCCGGACCATTATTTCCCACAGCCTAACCTGTGAGAGGCGTGTGAGTCCGAGGTGGGCAGCTGGGGAGCGTGGTGCACGTGTGAAGGGCAGGCTGCTTCTCCTGCTTCCATGGCCAGAGCTGAGGGCTCTCAGGCCCAGCCTGGATGAGCCGTTTATCACAGCCCCTCGTGAGGCCTAGTTCTGCACATTCTATGTCTGATGTTACCTTGCACACAAGCCAGGAGAGGCAGCGGCCCCCAGGTCTCACATGGATATGAAAGTCGCAGTGACTTCCTCCTCAGAGAGGGCTTCTTTGCTTGCTGGTGATAGTGGAAGGAGGAAGCAGCGAGAGAGAGGGAGGAAGAAGACAAGAAGACAAGAGGAGGAGAGAAAGAGGGTGAGGGAAGTGGGGGGAGGTATGTTCATTTAGTGCTTAACCTGGGTGAGCCCCACGTACATTGCTTATTATTCCTCACTGCAATTCCTTTGTAGACTCTTACTTTGTAGATAAGAATGCAACCTTTTAAAATAACTTGACCCACACATACCTATGTTTATTGCAGCACTATTTATAATAGGTAAGACTTGGAATCAACCGAAATGCCCAGAATAGACAACTGGATCAAGAAGATATGGTTTATATACACAATGGAATATTATTCAGCAATTAACAAAGACAAAGTAGAGCCATTTATAGAAACATGGATGGAGCTTGACAGGATTATGTTCAGTGAAATAAGTCAGAAGGAAAAAGAAAAATACCAGATGGCCTCACTTATAGGAGGAATACAGGGGGTCAAGGGGGAAAAAAAATAACATCAGCAACAACAAACACAACAAAACAATACAAAAATAAACAGACAATGACAAAACTCAGACATTCTGCAGGGAAGAGGGAGGGATTGGGATCACGGCAGGGACGGGGAGAGCACAAGGGACTGTGGTGATGGTGCACGGGTGAACTGGTGGTGCAAACTCTGTGGGGGCTACACCTAGAAAGAAAGCAACATTGTAAGAAAAAAAAATAAATATAATTAAAGAAATAAAATAACTTGACCAACAATGTATTAGTGAGCTATTCCCCAATGCCATCTTCCTTAATCTCCCAGTGGAAGCTGCAATGCCCACTGAACACCTCTGGCCTTAGGGCCATTTCCCTGATGAGATGCTTGGGGCTTCTGGGCTGGTAGTTCAGCTGCAGTCCACTGACCTGACAGAGATAGGATGGTTGGAATTATTGTTCTCAACTTAGTTTCATAAAGCAACGAGTGATATGTGAAGTGGGAAGTGGTTATTATAAAAATCTCAGATAAGCTAGGTGTATGTGGGGATTTCAAATTCATTTTGATGAGCCACGAACCCAGACTGGGTAATTCTGTAAAATACCTTCTGTCTTTATAATGGTATAAAATACCATTATACCCAGATCTACTAAGTGTAAGCAATCCGAAATAAACTGCTGGTAGCCGTGTGTTTTCTCAGTACCTCCAGTTAATTTATTTAATAGTCTAATAAACATCCTAGCCGATCTTCATGTTTACAAATACAATGAGCTGGGCATCATTAACAGCCCCCGAGGACTCTTTCCTAGACCCAGGTTGTCTTGGAGTTTTCGAAATCATTTTGTGTTAGTCGGTAACGAGGCCAAAGAAGAAATTAAACATAGTTCTTAAAAACAAATCTAAGCCCATGTTTAAGAGCTAATGTGTGGTTCTGCTCAATTCCAGCTGGATTTGCTTTTCCAGAAAATATTTTTACTTTGTTTTGAAAACATCAATTATACTAAAGATATTAGGATGCTAAATACTCAAGACAAAATTAACTTTGTGCAAGCATCAGTTCTCTTGAATGACAGTTCGTTGTTGGTGAGTCAAAAATGTGTGATAATATATTCCAGCTTAATTTGGGATAGAGATATGAAAAACAAATCAATAATTGCATTTCCACTTGTTTGTTCAAACGCCATCTTCTCTGTAAAATTTTTCCAGATGACCTTACTACAATACTTTGACCACACTCAGCTCAGTGTCCTGAGTTTTCTCTCTATGATTTATCTCTGTCTTGTATATCATCATGTTTCATATCCACCTATTTATTTTAGCTGAGACTATAAAGTGACCCACAACCGGATATTCCTTAAAGATGAGTTATCTCAGCTGAGGAAGATTTCATCATAGCAAGGAGGAAAAGGTGAGATAGTCCAGAGGGAATGCTTCACACACACACACGCGTGCGCGCTCACAAGACTAAACATAACCCAGAGCATTGCTCTTCCTGAAGAATAGCCCCAGTAAAATGTGTCTAGGCAGGTGGAGTCAACTAAACTCTTTATTCGAACACTAAGCATCATCATCTGAATGGTCATTTTCATTGGTGTCGTTTTTAATAATAAATTCACCTCAAATACCTGAGTCATTCTTTCATCACCTAAAGACAGTTCCTTTTGCAGTATTCAGTACTGAAAAACAGGAACTAAATACAGTTGCAGTTGTCAACCAAGAAATAATCAAGCTGTAATGTAACCAAGAAAGCATTTACTGGAGAATAAGGCTCTTGATCTGGGTCTACAGGCAGGGGTCACCCCAAAGTGTGCCGTAAGGAATGAGGAACTTTAACAGGTCAAACAGGAAAGTGGTCTGAGCATGCTTTGAAGCCTTTGTGTTGGTTCTTAAATTCATTTGTCTTTTCACTATTTGTTGTCAAGGGTCTTCACCCAAAAGCTGCAATATGGGGTCTTTCATAAGTAACAAATGGTCTCCTGTTTCTTTCCTAGTTGCTGATAAGGAAGAAACAAAGAATTGCTGAGTCAGGATGCCTCAGCAAATCAACAGAATATTCAACGTGGCAGGTGCACACAAGATGGCATCCGTTGCATTGGAAGGTTAGTTCAGTGTCACAGCTATTCCTAACCTGCTCCTTTCAACCACATCAGAGTTTATGTTAAAGAAATGACTTTGGGGAAACCTTTCAGGATAAGAATAGTTTCTGAAGAGCAGACACAAATGGATTAGACCTTGGAACTTTCAGCTCACTCCCAATCTCGTGGGAGGGGAAAAAATGTAGGGTAGAGTCTTGGTGAAGATTTAATCAATTGTGCTTGTATAGTGAAGCCTCCATAAAAATGCATGAACTGTGGGTTCAGACAGCTTCCGGTTTGGTGAATAAGAATGCATCCTGATGCCAGGAGCGTGGAATGCCCCAAACTCCCATATTCAGAACCCTTTGGCCCACGCTGTATGCATCTCTTCATCTCGTAGTTCATTTGTATTTGTTTACATCCTTGGTAATAAACTCATGCTCTAGCAAGTACAGTATTTTTTTCACATTTCTGTGAGAGATTCTAGCTAATTAATCAAATACAAAGAGGGGGTTGTGGTAGCCCCTGGTTTATAGCCAGTGAGTCAGATACACAGGTGACAGCCTGGACTTGAGAGAGGCATGAAGAAGGAGGAGACAGTCTTATGGGACTGGGTCTCTAACAGATGGGATCTGCAGCAACTCCAAGCAAATAGTAGACTTGAGTTCAGTTTCCTATGCATATTAATATTTCTGAACTAAAAGATGTGTGCATTTTAAACGTTGGTACACACAGGAAGAAAACTAGTTGGCTTCAAAGAGGTAACATCTTATTCTTCCACCTGCACCATATCAGCCCATCACTGCCCCTTCTAGCACCATGTGTATGTTCCAAAACAAGCTGGAGCAAACTACAGAGCTCAGTGTTCAAATCTCAGTTCTACCATGTCCTAGATATGCACATCTAGAAACAAATTGTTTTATCTGACAGTGAAAAATATAATATTATCTCATCCCAAAATTCTATGAGAACTAACATAGTAATAAAGGGAAAGTGTTTAAATGTGTGCCTGATGTTATAAAAGAGATCTGTGTTTGTTAAATAAATGTAATAACTACAAATGTGTAACTTTTCCATGTTATTGTTGTTTTTTTTTTAAAGATTTATTTATTTATGCATACAAGCACTGGGGTACAGGCCAGAGGTGTGGGGGGGTGAGAGGATTCACCACAGAGAGCGGGAGCAGAACAGGCAGATCAACAGAAGTACACTGCTGAGGGGAGCAGCGGGCACAGCAAGAGAGGTCTGATGCGCCATGTGGGTCCCCCCCCTGGCCGGCAGCAGGGATCGAACTCACACTGCAGTGGCTGCGGTCTGCTTCGCAGTGCGTTGCTCAACCCACTGCGCCACCAGGGGAGGCCCTATTGTTGTTTTTATGTCTATTTACTTAACAGCTAGGAGACTGGACTGAATCTTGTACGGACAGAACTTTGTTATTTCCCCCTTTTTATTCCACTTAGTAGGAATCATCTGTTCTGACTCATTAACATCAGGTCATGGTCCATTTCTAATCTTGTGAGAGTCATATGCTACTTTATAATCTGATTTTATCAGTTGTGGTTTATGAGATTTAAGCAGTGCTAATCTTTGCTGCATATTTTATCCGAACAGTTTGGTAATTGGGAGTGAATATTTGTGATGAATCCAAAAAAGACACAACAACTTGAATTTAAGAGTTTGAATCTGTAAACAATCTTACAACAGACTTCATTCTTTCTGATTCATTATAAAGGCAGACTCTTTACCTGGTTTGTTCTTTGAGGAATTCCAAGTACCTAGAAGCAGGCCTGGCACACAGCAAACTTGGGCTAATGTCTGTTGAATGAACGTTGGGCTCTCTTTCTTGTTCCCAAGGCGCTTTCAATTAAATCAGAACAAAAATTGAGGAAGCAAACAACAAGCTCCAAAACAAACCACACTTCTAAACTCATTTGCTTAGCTGATTTTTCTGATTTCTTTCATTACATATGCAAACCTACCAGTCAACGAGAGCTGAGTGCTGGCGCTGTACGAGTCCTGAGGTAACCTAGGTCTAAGAATCCTTCCTACTCCTGTGGGCACCATAGCCTCAGCTGCTGCCTTTGTTTTTCCACTTCTATTTATGTGAGTTAACCTGGCGTCTCTATTTTACTAGTAGAAGAATATAAGAAAGACAAATCACTGGGCATTATGCAAAGCAATGAAGTCAAAGCTGACTTGGCTGTATGAGGATTAGTAAACAAACAAATCGGTCTAAAATGGGTTTGTGTTCTGACTCAAAGAAGTTAAAATTCTTTCTGACGTTTACATTATGTGTTTTATGAAATGTTTGTCTTTCAAAGTTGTAAAGTGGTAGATCGTATCATAGGACAAAAAGGGAGAGAAAATATTATAGAAGACAATATGCTTTGACTTTTTCAGAGGCTTTATCTTAGCTTTTAACAAAGTGATATGTTCCTGTGGAGGAGAGTAAACAAGGCAACATTTAAATACAAAGGTCCCCTCCCCCTGCTGAGCTGTCACCCTGAGGTCTCACTTCCCACTTTTATTACTGGTGCTTCAAGGAGGGTAAGTCCCCTGTGTGGTCATCAGTCTTAGCTCACTCTTGGAGGATCTTTGGCGACTATTTGAGATGATGAAAAGTTATTTCCATTAGACCCTAACTTTCTTCTACTCTCTGAATTTTCACCATTTTACTTTCAGTTTTGTTGCTTTCCTTTCAACTTACATTTTTACTTTCCCCTTTATTATTGGTGAATGAACACGGGATGCATTTCTTTATTTTTTTTTAAAAAAGATTTATTTATTTATACATACAAGAGCTGGGGTACAGGCCAGAGTCCAGGGCGGTGAGAGGATCCACCAGAGACAGAGTGGGGAGCAGAACAGGCAGATGGACTGAAACACACTGCTGAGGGGAGGAGCGGGGATGGCAGGAGAGGTCTGCTGTGCCCTGTGGGTCCCCTCCTGGCCGGCAGCAGGAGTCAAACTCTTGCCTCTTGCTGCAGTGGCTGTGATTTGCTTCGTAGTATGTTGCTTAACCCATTGCGTCACCAGGGAGGCCCTGGATGCATTTCTTAAAAGCATTTGTGCCCTGCTTCTTATATCTAGTTTTCCATTCTTTACTTTTTAATTAATTAATTAAAATTTTCAATTGAGGAAATGTTGGCTTAAATTACTGTTTGTATTTGGAAGTATAAGAACATCCCCCCACCCCACCCCACAAGTACTGCCACCTTAGTGCACCCCCCCCACCACCGAAGTGCCCACCACAGTCCATCCACTCCCTCCCCACTTTGTTCAGGCCCCTCCTCTCCTGCCCCTCACCTCTGGATGCTGCAGTCTGTAGTTGACTTTCAAGGCCTACTGCTGGTCTTCGGCCCCCTCCAGCTCACAGTTTCAGAACTGACCACATTTATACCAGCCCCTGTGGTCCCAGATTCGAGTTTCATGTTTGGTGTCCACGTCGCACGCTTTGGGATGCACGTGATGGGTGAAGATGGTTTTTATGGGGAAGATGCCACTAGCTCCTGTCCTCTATCATACCTCTGCAACCCTGCAAGTCAAGAGAGACTTAGACACCAGAACTTTCTGGGCCTTGCCTTGGAGACAGGCAGCCGGTACCACCGAGATTTCTTCAGGACAGGTGCACACTATGCTCTCTCCATGAAGAGTCCTCACTCCAAATCTCCATGTGACCGTTTCTTCCAAGAATATGTTGGCCCCTCTGTCCCTGTGAGTAACTTCTCATTCTCGCTGTAGTATCAGCTTACCTACTTTTTCAGCTACTTGCTATGATTTTTCTGAAGTTTTAGGAAGACAGCATCTTCCACCAGAAACCCAGCCAATGAATGTAAAGATGTAATGGAGAAAGAGAATAGAATTTATGAGATGGAATGAATAGATTTAAGAGATGAGTGCTGGCCCAGCCCTCTGCTTATTAGTTGATTAACTATGGGACACATTCAGGTAAAATCTTAGAAAGTCAAGTTCCTCATTTATAAAATGGCAGTAATTATCCTTTCCTCAAAAGATCATTTCAAGGATAAATCAAAAAGCATGAACAGGCTTTTTGAAAGCTTACACTCCGCCTAATGTTATGTATATTCACTTATAAGAACCAACACATTCATTTGATATAAAATCTCTGATTAAAAGATATCTTGAATGTTTATTTCTCTTTTTCTAAAATGATAACAGAAATACTTAGTGATATTTTCATCCTGGCCCAGTTTTTTAAATAGATTTTCTATATATGGAGGGAATTCTAAGACCTGGATTATGTACACAAAGTTCAAAATACTTAAATATTATCACACTGAAATCCATCACAAAAACTAGTGGTGGTTATCCAATATATACCAAATGTATCAACAAACATATATATTTAGATTAAATTAGGCATTATACTTATTTAATAAACAAACTATTATGATGCTATATATTTTTTTTCACTGCTTTTGTTCAAATAAATCCTTGCTTTGCATTTTGTACATATTGCTAGGTTGCTAAATGAATCAGGTTTAGCTACAACTGATTATTTTCATCCAAATCTGTCATAGCTAATGACGCATGCAAAAAATGGACATTTCACACGTTCCAAACTTCTCTTCCTCCCAAATCTGCTCTCCCTTCTGAACCCCTAAACATTAACAGAGCCTACAGTTAGCAAGACAGAAACCTGAAAACCTGCTTTCTACCTTTTTTCTTTCCCGCCCTCCTTTTCCTTTCACTTCATCCCAAAACCTGGTGAATTTAAACCTCCCAGCATTAAAACGTGCTCACACCCCCTCCCTCCATTTCTCCTGTGACTGCCTGCCCGTTTCTCTGGGACATTCTGCCATGACGGACACTTTTCCTGTCTCCTCCCTGTATTTTGTGTGATGTCTGGTCCCTGGTAGAAGAGGGATTTTTTTTGAAAAAAAAATCCAAACGCGGTGATGTCCTCTTGCATGAAAAGGTGAAGAGCTCCACCTGACTTCTTTGGTGGGCTCCACCCGATGGACAGTGAGGCCAGCTGGTCCTACGGCTCTTCTCTGCAGCGTCCCCTCCCTGCCCAGACCCCGCCGCCCACCCGCTGGCTTGGAGTGAACGCAGTCGCCCCTCTGACCTTCATGTCAGGCCGGCCGTTGAGCCTTTGCACACACTCCATCCTCACGCTGGACGCGCCTCCAGTACTGGCCCTCACGTGCTTGCTGTATTCTAGAGTGGGATGATCTTTTCCAAGGAAAATGATCAAGGTTTCTCCCGTGGAGCAGAATGTCTCTGACTTTTTCATTAAGCCTGTCACCTCTGCCTCCCCTTCCTCGACACATAGGATTAGGTCAATCCTAGTGCTTATCAAGCTGAGGCATGATTAGCATCACTCTCTTTGCAAAGACCACACTGGAAGGTAGAGAAGCAGGTAGGACTGCTGGAGACAGAGCCCATTTCACTGCCCACTGCATGTGTACTAGTTGAAGGCACTTATACTTGGGCCCCCTCCCCTTCGTTCCTCCCTCCCTCCCTCCCTCCC
>JAGFMF010012294.1:2990407-3035212 GCA_019455555.1 Galemys pyrenaicus
TTCCTTCCTTCCTTCCTTCCTTCCTTCCTTCCTCCCTCCCTCCCTTCCTCCCTCCCAAAACTATTGAGTCAAATGTTTTAAGGGTATTAGATTGTTCTCAGCCCTTTTTTTTTTTTTTAAAGATTATTTATACATACAAGAACTGGGGTGCAGGCCAGAGTTGCAGAAGGTGAGAGGAGTCACCAGAGACAGAGTGGGGAGCAGAACAGGCAGACTGACTGAAATCCACTGCTGAGGGGAGCAGTGGGGAGGCAGGAGAGGTCTGCTGTGCCATGTGGGTCCCCTCCCTGGCCAGGGATCGAACTCATGCTACAGTGGCTGTGGAAGCCCCACCCACAGTGCGGCACCACCAGGAAGGCCCCCACCTCAGCTTTCTTATCTGTAAAATAGAAACAATGAGAATCTCTTCTTCATACGGTTATTGCTGGGGTTAAAAACCAACAACGTGCAGGTCTGTAGGTCAGGGCTGGCGTGCCAACCTGCCGAACCGCTGTGCAGTAGCTGGCGGAGGGCTCAGAGGTGAGAAGCCACACGTGCAATGGGTGTGTGCGGAAGGCAGGTATTAAGTGCAGAGGCTCTCCTGGTTATTTCCACACACATTTTGTCACCCCATGCATTCATCTCCTACGCTGCTAGTTGGAAAGGAACTGGCCCTAGACATTGTAAATTGTAGCATTATAAACAGTGGAATTATCATGATTGTAAACATATTAAAAGTACTCTGAACATTAATTTTGTTGTTGGCTTCTGGAATGGTGGCTGATTTCTGAATACTAGAGTTCAGATACTTCCAGTACCCTGGGCCAGCAAAGTGCACGTGTTAACGCTGATCAACAGTTTCCTCCTCTGTATCATTCAGCATTCATTAATGCATTGTCTCTCTGGCATGAGGCTTCTTACTGGGGAGTTATTAATTATTGTTTCAATTTACGGTAGTGTTCATATATTGCGTTCTTCAGGATTTGTGTCTCTCTGGCCAACTTCCAGGTTGGGGCTCCTTCCTTACAGCGCTACGGGAGAATAATTGGATCTTCTCTTGAACACAAGCATCTGTTAAGATCGCAAGGTGCTGGTGATCTGGCCAGTTCTAGGTGGCCGACTGGACACAGGCCGCTGCCGGGCTCTGTGAAAACATCACGTGACAAGGATGGAAGCCCTAGTTTGCACCAAGTCCTTTGGGGGGTACAAAGTAACTAAAGAACAATTTGATAGTAAGCCAAAAAGTATAAAATTTGATAGTTCGAAGTGGTTACAGGAATGTTACTTTCATATATGTATACTCAGATATATATTATAAATATATATCTTATTATATTATTGATTATCACATTATACTATAATGTGATATCAGTTATTATATTAATATATTATATTATAACTAAAGTGCAGGGATGCTCTAAATAAAGAGTGTCCAGATGCGTCCTGTTGAAACAATATTGTTCACCTCAGACTCACCAGGCAGACTTGTTAAGCACAAGGAAATCAGGATGTAAAAAGAAAGGGAAAAACAGAATTTAAAATTTAAGCACAAAGTGATTAAGGGGAAATTATTGTCAGATAAAAAGGTAATGGGCACACTATATTTACATGCTATAAAGAAAGAGCAGAGATGCTCTTTATTTTTATACTTTTCAAGTTTTCCTCTCTGCGTCTCCGCTGACTTCTCCTTAGAGTAGATGGAATATCATAATTTGGCTTTAAGATGAGGAAACGGACTTGCGCAGCGCCTCCTCCTGTGCTGTGGCGCCGGCAGTGTTTTCTGAGTGCTTGAAATGCTTCCAACAAGACTTGCCCTGTCACGATTTTAAACACGTGTTTCTCTCCTGCCAGGCACATGTCCTGTTTCGCATTCCGGTAAATTCTGCTGGTCGCTGGACAGAGTCTAGCGTCCTGTCCTCTAAGGCGTGCGATCCTCATTGACCGTCTCTCTGGCCAACCTCATTCAAGTATGTGGTGAGGAGGGTTGCCTTCTGGTCACGTCTTACGCAGAGTTTGGAACTTACATACCCATGGAATCAGATATTTGGTTGGTGAGCATAATAATCCAGCAGGTTCTCAGACAATATTGCTGTGTTCGATGTCCTTTTTTCATAATGTAGATGAGAATAAAACTCAATTCCCAACTGGGGCGTAGTTGTGTGAAGTTTGTATGTTTTCCCTGTGTCTCTGGGGTTTTCTCTGGGGGTTCCAGTTTTCCCCCACCCCAAAGACATACACATGGCAAGTCTGAGGTGTCTGGAGTGTGTGTGATGTGCACTGTGATGAATGGGCATCCCGTGCAGGATGGGGTCCCACCTTGCACCCCAACTGCTAGGACCAGCTCTGGTCACCCATGACCCTGAGCTGGAATAAGCAGCTTGGAAAATAAATGGGTGACTACAAACTAGTGTTGTGTATTGGAAGTGTTTGGAATCTTTATTTGGAAGTTGGTCATGTTTTGTAACCAGAAATATGCCATATAGGAACTTAGCTCTAGTTTATATCAATCAACCAACCTGTGATAAATTGGTTTTGTTATACATACATTTGCTTATAGTAAAGTTTCCAAGAACCTGAATGTGAAGTTAAGTGAGGACTTACTGTACGTTATTAAGTTAGTGCTGACTGTGGTCTATATAGTGCTGAGGGATTTATATGCATCGATTTATTTAATCTTCAGGTGTCCATTATCATTTATACTATAATCCTTTCATGGGTTTGGCAGTTCGCTCAAGGACATAAAGCTCATAAGTCACACAGTGAGAACTGAAACCCTGTAGTTTGTGTGACAACTAAATCAACTCACTTGTATGCAATGAATATATTAATCTCTGATGATTAGGGATTAATTAGTACTAGGTGCAAATTTGCATTTGACCCTTATGATTACCTAGTGTCAATAATTAATTATAACCTTTCACAGATTTCCACAATGCTTTTGGACTACAGATAGTTCATGTCAAAAACACACATGTTTATGTCTCCAATAGAAGAAGCTTAAAGGAAATGACACAACAAATAATTGTTGGAGATACTGTTTTTGCAAAATATCATGAATTAATCATTAAGAAGACAGGAGTAGAAATATCAACGACATAGTTTTTTCTAATAAAAGATAAAATGGCATTGTCTTTTGAATGATCTTATTTTTAATTATAAAGATCGGATAACAGTGCTGTAGAAGATTGACAGAGATAGACATTATTAAATGATTGATTGAATTTATTATAAGAGCACTTGACAATCAATATGGTTGTTTCCTGGTCAATATGTGGAGCCAGTGACTGGAGCATACTCGCTGAATATCCAGAGACACTTCTAAATTTGTATTTGCTTGTTATCTGTATCCATGTGTCTGCTATATTTTTTAAAGATTTGCTTATTTATGCATATAAGAGCTGGGGTGCAGGTCAGAAGTGTGGGGGTGGTGAGAGGATTCACAAGAGACAGAGTGGGGAGCAGAACAGGGAGATAGACTGAAATCCACTGTTGAGGGGAGCAGCGGGCGAGGCAGGAGAGGTCTGCTGAGCCATGTGGGGCCCCTCCCAGGCCAGGGACCTAACTCATGCTGCAGTGGCTGTGGATGCTTCTCAGTGTGGTGCCCAACCTGCTGCGCCACTGGAGAGGCCCCAGTGGAGGATGTTCTATGTAACAAAAGATTCAGTTTCATTCCATCTGAGCCTTAACCACGCTGCAGCAGCGTCATAGCTAACATTTCTCTAATAGCTCTCCTCTTCTTGCTTAAAGACATGGTTAAAAATCATACTTTGCTTTAGAGAATACATCTCCTGGGGATTTCATAGGCGAATCTAGCTAATTTTGCATATTTCGCTAATGTGAAGTAGCAGTTGGGAAAAGTGACAGGAGGGAATGAATGTTGCAGAGAGAATCCATCCTTTTCATTCTGCTATCGTATTGCCCAGTTACTTTCATCATTTCCTGCAAGCAGAATTTTCAGTAATTAAAAAACTGGAATGTGTAATTACCGGTGTTATAGACCTCATCATGGTTGACAAGGCCCTTTTCAGGTGTAAATCCAGCACGCTCACCTCTCTGTGCTGCGAGCTGCTTGCGTCTGCCCTTTGACAAGGCAAACGTGATATGCCCTGGTGTGTTTAGGGATAAAGGCCTGCTTCTCCTCACAAGCTGTTGTCAAGAAGGTATCTCAGGAAAAGCCATATAACACAAGTGCTTTAACTCCCTCTTATGTTTGCTTTCTTTTTCTTTTTTTTAAAGATTTATTTATTGATGCACACAAGAACTGGGATACAGACCAGAGGTACAGGGAGGCGATGAGAGGATTCACCAGACAGAGTGGGGAACAGAACAGGCAGATTGACTGAAACCCACTGCAGCAGGAAGACAGGAGAGGTCTGCTGCACCATGTGGGTCCCCTCCCTGGCCAGGGATCGAACTGGTGCTGCAGTGGCTGTGGCTTGCTTCATAGTGTGTTGCTTAACCCACTGCGCCACCAGGGAGGCCCCTTAGGTTTGGTTTCTATTCTTGCATATCCTTGAAATACCAACCCCTGTGTCCAGCGGCCATCACCTGTCCAGACGCCACCTGTCATCTCAGCCCATTGATGACTTGTGTGCCCACAGGACCGATAATGCCCCATGCTAGGGCTGAAGCATGTTCGGTATCAGGGGGGCTTCTGGTTTACGGCTTCCCGTGCTGCCCAAATAACAAAACTGTCTGGTGGCTGAGGTTGGGTTTTGTGGCGTGGGATTGTGTATTTCTGTTTTCAGCTCCCAATAACTTTAAGAGTTTCCTCGTTGGATGTCTTTCAAGGCTAGACCGTAGCCAGGAGTCAAGAGGAAGAATGCACATGCCAGAATATTTTTCATGTGCCCGATAAATGCAGCGCCAGGTTCTGCTGGGACACAGATTGTCTCTGCTCGCTGGCGTAGAATGATCATTCTTGTGAAGTTGAACTCTGAGCTGGCATGGTTCTCCCTCTACCCCCCTGAAAAGCTTGTGGTAGCTTGTCTTCAATGGTGCCCCCAACCCATGGAGACAGAGTCTACTACTCCAGGCCTCGTTCTAACTGACCTGCTATGTGCAGAAGCTGCAGGAAATACATAGGGCAAGTTTTGAGTGTAGGCTTTATATGGTGGCCACTGATGAATTTGTTTCATGAAAGTTCACTGAGGATAGGTAGATGTCAGGTGAGCATCGTGTCCATGCAGATATGCTCGAGCATTTGGGAGAACCAGACCAGCCACGCAGAGACTGGGTGAGGAAAGACAGTGAGAGAGAGCAGAGAACCCTCCCTGCTCCCACCATCTCTGCCCAAATGCAAACACAGGAAGAACCAGCTAGTGGGAATTATGCCAGTGTAGAATGAATTCTAAATCTGTACGGCTAATTTTTGGAGCAGTTTGTCTAGTCTACATTACCAGATATTTGGGCAAACATTATTGTAGGATTTGCTGTGAAGATACATTATGGATGACGGTAGCGCTTAAACCAGTGGATTTTTTAATAAAGTCAATTTTTCTTCATAATGTGGAAATTCCCTACCCGCTAAGCTAAAGTCTTCTTCATTGAAAAACAACGGGGAAGACTGCAAATAAAGCTGGTTTTCCTGAAGGAAGGGCTCACCCGGCAGTGTCCACAGGGCATTTGCCAAATGAAACATTTGCTCAAGAACATCTATGGAGTATTTTGTGCCCTCCCACCACACCCTCCTCTCACCCCATCTCCAGCATCTTGACAAGAAGAGTACGCCAGTCACACCAGCCCAAACCACAGGGCTCCCTCTCCCCCAGCTCCCATCTGGAGTCTGAAGACTCTGACAGGAGAGGTCTGCTGTGCCATGTGGGTCCCCTCCCTGGCCGGGGATCGAACTCCTGCCATAGTGGATGCAGATGCTTCACAGTGCGGTCCTTAACCCCTTGCACCACCAGGGAGGTCCCTTTTTTTTTTTTAAGATTTTTATTTTATTTATGCATACAAGAGCTGGGGTACAGGCCAAAGTCTCAGGAGGTGAGAGGATTCACCAGAGACAGTGTGGAGCAGAACAGGCAGATGGACTGAAATACACTGCTGAGGGGAGCAGTGGGGCGAGGCAGGAGAGGTCTGCTGCGCCATGTGGGTCCCCTCCCTGGCCAGGGGTCGAACTTGTGCTGCTGTGTTTTTGTTTTTTAAAAAGATTTATTTATTTATGCATACAAGAACTGGGTACAGGCCAGAGATGCAGGGGGGCAGTGAGAGGATTTACCACCAGAGACAGAACGAGGAATAGAATAAGTGGATATACTGAAATCCACTGCTAAGGGATGCAGCGGGTGAGGCAGGAGAGGCCTGCTGTGCCATGTGGGCCAACTCCCCGGCCGGTGGCAGGGATCGAACTCATGCTGCAGTGGCTCAATTTTGCTTCATAGTGCATTGCTTAACCCGTTGTGTCACCAGGGAGGTCCTTTACACTGCTGTGTTTATATGCTGTGCTGCGGATGCTTCACAGTGTGGCGCTCAACCCACTGTGCCACCAGGGAGACCCAATTCTTTTCATTTCTTATATTAAGAATGAAAAAAAAAAGAATGTGGTACAAATTCTGTCACTATTTTTATCTAAAAATAAAACAAACTAACAGATGTCTTTTTTTTTTACCAAGTCTCTTGATAATCAAGAGATTTGTCAAATAAAACCCCACCTGAGTCTTGCACTGAAGTCTGTATTTGATGTAAGAAATGACTTCCATGAAAGTATTGTGAAATACCCTTTGTGTAACCCATCAACTATTTCCAAAGTCTTCCAGATTTCTTTAATTGTGTTAAAAATGTGTGTTTTTGTAAATTAATACTTGCCTCAGTAACATTTTTATGCACTTGAATCTATAATTTCCTACTTGTAGTTATGCTGTTTTTAACACCTCTAATTGCATCATTAATCACTATGCTATTAAAACAAATGACATTATTTAAATATGAAAAGATAATTAAAACATGTCTCACCTATATTTTGTTTTGGAAGGAGTGTATTCAATTTTAACTACCCTTACAGCATTTGTAGAAGTAAACATTATAATCATGCTCTTAAGTTTAAGGATTTGCATTAATTATGAAAAAAAAACCTGTTATTCCAATCTATGGTCAACTGTTTCTGGTTCATAAAGTTTTAGTAACTTCTTTGTATACCACTTCATTCAGCACATTTTTTTTTTCATTATTTGATGTAGGATGTTTTTTGCGTAAATGCATTTGATTACCAGGAATGGCAGCTGCATTTATGATATTTCTTGAGTGCTGATAGATACACCCCAGGCACTGATTCCCCCCTGCAACTGGGTGACCAGCATCTCTGTGATAATGAACAATTCCAGAGAAATCATGCTTGTTTTCCCCTGAAGTTTTAAAATACCTACACAAAATACTGTTACTCATTTTAAATTTGGAACCTTATTATCACTGTTGATTTGGGAAGAAAAAGGATTCTATATATTTTTAAAAGACTCATTTATGTATGCATACATATATAAGAGCTGGGGTGTAGGCCAGAGGTGTGGGGAGTTAGAGGATCCACCAGAGACAGAGTGGGGAGCAGAACAGGTGGATCTACTGAAACACATTACTGAGGGGAACAGCGGGGAGGCAAGAGAGGTCTGCTGTGCCCTGTGGGTCCCTCCCTGGCTGGGGATCGAACTCATGCTGCTGTAGCTGCAGATGCTTCATAGTGCTGTGCTTAACCCTTTGCACCACCAGGGAGGACCCTCTGTATTTTGAAATTTGCAAACAGAACACACTTCTTGGTTCCCACCTAGCAGCATGCCCCCCACTACAGTAGAAAATGAATGAGTCTGAGCATGGGCTGGTCAGTTGCTCCAAGTCCTAGGGTGTGTTTTAACTCCCCAGTAATATCCGGGCCAATGTAATAAGCTGGACTTTCTGAGCGCAATGCAATCAGCAAACCTGTCCTCATGGCGGCAACAGCGGAGCTGACATTCTCCGTCCTTCGTAAGCGTCTCCTGTCCACTGTGCAGTGACCAGTTTGGAGCCAGTAAAACCAGTCAGTGGTTTCACCTTCCAGGGCTGCGTTTTCCCCATAACCTCATGTGGACAACCCTAAGCCATGAAGCGATTCAAGCAAACATTGTTTAATGCCAAAGAGTCTCTGTGATTTAGAGGAAAATGTTTCCCCAGAACGTGACGTAGTCACTTGCACCTCTGGCCAGAGGTGTGGAAGCAGCTGGGCGTCTCCTCTGCTGTTAATTTCTGTATTCAGAATCCCCTTTTGCAAAAGATAGGGAAAAAATTTAGCTGAAAGTCCTTTGCACAGAACTGGTATTTCTCCCTGGAGTCTGGGACATTTCAGAAAGAGCAATGGACCTTTTTTTTTTTTTTTTTTTCACTAAAACAAATCCTATAGATTCAGTCACAACTCCTGGGACACACAGAAAGTCGTGTCTGATAGAACCCCCAAAAGCCTCCCGTCCCTGCCCTGCCCATGCCCACCCACCTCTATGCTGACTTGTCAAGCCACATCCCATCAGATAAATGCAATTTTGGAAGGGGAGCTTCAAAACAGCCCTTCTTGCCTTTATTTTTTTTTCCTTCTTGCCTTTAATGCCTTCAAAAATTCTCCATTTAAGTCTTGTATCACTTTCACTTTGCTTTCTACATTTCCTACTCATCATCTCCTGCAAGTTTTCTTTTTTTGAAGCCAATACTTTCATTTTAATGTCTTGGTATGTGACACCTGCTCTTGTTTCTCCTATAAGTTACCTCATTACACTAAGTCTAAACTCTTGTAATGTTGTATAATTATATGTCTACTTTACAACAATATGCTGTATAATTATATCTCTACTTTAATCATAAATATTCGGGAATCTGTGTTTTGCATTAACATCAATTCTCTCTAGTGTCCCGTTGTGCCTGGTCACAGAGTCACTGAAGAGACATCAGGTGCCCTTAAGGACGCCAATAAAACCATCATGTACCGATGCCATTTTTAAGCCACCTTAGTTCTGGGAGCACGCCTGCCACCCCCTCACTCAGTCTGAGGACCCTTGCTCTTCCTCCCTGCAGGGACAATGCTGGCAGGGCTACAGGGGATCCCCTATCTGGGGCACCAGGTGACTGCTGATGCCCCTGGGCCACTCACTGAGGTAATCCCTGCTTAGCGGCCAGGTAGAGACCAGCTACCTCACCTGGTCTCTACCTGGTCACCACCTACCCACTCATGCCAACAGGTTGACAGTAGACTAGTCTGGACCCTGAGGTCCCACCTTTCAGGGACTTCTCAGAAAGCAGAGCGGGGCATGCGCAAGACCCCAGTCTCTGTGACAGACCTCACCTGCACACTCGGAACCAGGGCAGCCAGACAGAGCAGCTCTGACCAGCTCTGGGAGGGCTGCTCCAAGGGGCAGGCGTTTGTCTTTCATGAGGCCATGGATTCTGAACAAAGCAGGATGCTAATTTATAGCAATGACTACAAATATGCTGTAAGTAATTACGCAGTGATGACAGTATAAACTGGTCCTCCCAGGGAAACTAAAGAAAGTGGTGAGGCTGAAACAGGGGCTGAGGAGGGCTCTGAGGCCAGAGAGCCCCCCAAAAGCCTCAAAAGGCCACAAATCATAATCAAGGGCTATAGCAACAGGGGCTATGGCTTAACTGAGGACAGTGCCTGACTGGTTCTCACTGTCTATTGTTTCTCACCTGCACACACAATTGCAAGAGACCTCAGGCTACAGGAACAACAACCATGGGGTTTATTTACAAATGGGAAAAAAACCACTTCTGTATCCACAAGAGGCTGCTTCATCCACACAGTGTCTGTGAGGGTAGTCACCGGTCAGTAGCGGGCAATCACTGGGCAGCACTGGCCAGTAGCGGTGACCACTACATGGCCTGCAGAGGTGGTTTCAGGGACACCCAGTGTTAACGGCCCTTGTGAGTTGTTGGTTTATACCAACAACAAACAGCTCTTTGAGAAACCAAGCTCAGGGCATTTGCTGCTCCTTCCAGTCAGTGTCAGAGACAGGACCGAGGCCCAGTCTCTGCAGAGTCCTTCAGGCCGACTCCCCTCCTTAGAGGGCAGCTGCTAGAGGCTCCCCTCCTTTCTTTGGAGGCTTCTCTTCTTCAAGGCTCTCCTCTTCCTCTGAAGTGGCTCTTTCTCAGGGCTGCTGCTTCTCCAGACCCCTTCTTCCTCCAGGCTGCTGCTTCTCAGCTCTGTTCCTTCTTGTGTCTGATGAAGCCTGCTGAATCAATGGATCTCCCCCAGGCTCCCTCTGACCCTGGCTTATATTCACTTTCAGGGTGTTCCCCCCAAATCTGATTGGACCATTTTTCAATCCTGCACCTGATTGGGTCTGTTCCATAATCCAGGAAGTGCACTTCACATAAAAGTGCTCTGTCATCACTGACTTGTGGTGAGGCAGTGTCCTGGCAACAAAGCACCAATCAACACACAGTTCATCCCTGATTGGTCCATTCCACAATCCAGGCAGTACACTGCTACATAAAAGGTTTCTGAGGAGCGACCACCACAACTAACTTGTAGTGGAGCAGCACACATATCTGCTCCTGACTGCCGCAGCCCGGTGACAGGGCCACTCCAGACTTTTCTATAAGGAGTCCTTGGGGACCCGCTGTTGTTGTGAAGCTGTGGACAACCACCTGGGATGGGTCTGCTTTCCCTCTGCTTGCTTCCTCTCCTTCCCACACAACGGTCCTGCCCCGACTTCTTGCATCTTGGAGTTCTCCTCTTCTGTGCTGTTCTTCAGATTCCTGGGCTAAGACTGTGGCAGCAGAAGATCCTTCAGATCCTTTGGAATTGTTCATGCTCACAAGTCAAGGTCAATAGAACTCCCAAAGCTGGTGCAAAGTGAAAGGGTGATATTCTGAAATGTTCTCAAGATAATTCCAGAAGATGGGGAACAACCCCATGAGGATCCTGAGGCTGCCCCTGGGGGGTCTGTCTTTGAGCCCAGTGGTCCAGGGCATGGCAGACACAGCCTCTGAGGTAAATGGCTCACTGTAACCTTACCCCCCATGTGCGAAGGAAGATGCATTGTTTGGCTGCGCATGTGGATGTGCAGTCACTCAACACCCTTAGGAATTGTTTTCTCATCAGAGGTGGCCACTAGTGTGGAATGTGCAGGCACCTCTCTGGCAGGGAGATCACCCAGGGAGAGCTTCTCAGAGCCCTGCTGAGAAGGACAGTGCCACAGTCTCTTCCTTCCTGCCCTGAGGGGTCCATCAGAAGGAGTGGCTGATAGAATGTGGGGCAGTTTGTCTCCTCCCCTCTTGGAAGACTTTCTCCCTAGTAGGCAGTTTTCAAAATTTCAATTTTGAGGATTTCAACATTTGACTTCCCATGCTCAGGAATGTGCCTCTCTAAACTATGACCCAGGGGGTAACTTTAGAAGTTGGGAAGAAAAGTCTACAAGCATCACAGAGAGGGACGCTCAAAGGCTCAAAAATGAGATTTTCTATACTCATTGACAGTAAGAATGGACTCATCAAGTCACAGAGCAGTAACCCCGAGCCCTTGATGGGGGCAGAAGCCCACGAGTGAGACTGAGGAGGGAAAGAGGGACACAAACACAGACTGCCCGTGAGCTGAGAAGACTGACCTTGTTCTCCTTTTCTCTCTCATTATCCTTAATATACTTCCTGGAAGGCAACTTTCAAAGGTGACACCCTCCTGTGAAGTTGAACACTTGACATTAAAATGACCAAGAATGAGGAAGCTCTTCTGAACAAAGAAATTGCCACCTTAAAAAGGAGATGAGAATCTTTGAAAGTGCTGTACCCACAAATTAAATCACTGATTCTTTAAGTTTGATAAAGTGGAATTTTCATCGTAACTAATTTCCATGAATATTATGGAAAATAACATTTGGGGGCTTGAAACAAATGTAGAGCTAATAAAGATGAATACATTGACAATATCGCCATTCTAAATGATCATTGAAAATTTGCTTCTTTCTGATATTGAAGATTTCTGATATTTTAGAAAAATGTATCTGAAGCAGTTTAAAATTGTGAATTTTTGCAGGTGATAGGATAGGAAAATTCATGGAAAGATAATTACATTTATTATCAGAGAGCATAGGCAATGCCAGGCTAGGTGTGACCTCAGAAAGGTTATTTAAACTGTTAGACACTATCTACTTTCAGAGCACAGGATGTGATAGTGATTTAACACAACTGCATTGTTTCAAAATATTTTTGTCCTTACAGTTCAATGAAGAAAAGACCAATGTTTTTCCTTATTCTCAAACTACACACATAGTTCCCAAGAGCTCAGCACTTTGCATGGGTCTAGCAAGGTGTTCATAGCTCTTTCTAAAGTGGCCAGATTCCATCCTTAATTCCACCAAGGACGGCATAAATTTTTATCTTTTACTTTTATGATTCTCTGAGCACTTAATTTTGTCTATTGACAGAATAAAAAAGAAATTAGGTATATTCTAGAACTAAATTACAAAGAACCTAAGTTGTTTTTTAGAATGTTTCACTCCATTTCTATTCTGGTATACAATTTTTTTTTAAAGTTGAAGATTTGGTTAAAGTTCAGAATTAATGATTCCTATTATTGTTTCATATTCTTTTGTGTCTATTTTCACATTTTTATATTTTACTGTCATAATTTTTGTTCATGAATGTAATACCTCTTTTGTTTAGTTTTCTCTAATTTTCTTAATTTTCCTTTCAGTGACTCTCCTTTTATTCCCTTTCAATTTGCACCTCATTTTCAAGAATGATTGTATAAATTATGTGTTCTGCTGATTTAAAAAATAATGAACTCATGCTCTCAAAAAAAAATCTGTGTATTCTTTAAGTTATTCTGCTACAGCAGTTCTCAAGCTTGTCTGCAAATTAGAATCAATTTGGGTACTTTTTAAAAAATGCCAACTGCTGAGTCTGACACTGAAGGATTGATTTAATTGATTTGCAGTGGGGCCAGACCTCCTCAGGAGTTTCTAATGTGCATTCAAGACTGAGAAACACTAAATATCCTTGTCTTTGCACATTATTTTCTACAATTGTGCAATGAATCAACCTCAGACTTTGCACAGGGAACAACTGATTTGTACTGGAAAATCTTCATTGAGAGTGCTGTCCGCAGCTCAGTGGATACCACCCACCTCCTTCCCTCACTCTTTCCCTCCTCTCCTCCCTCCCTCTCTCCTCCCTCCCTGCCCTACCACCTCCCATCCCTCCACCCTCCCTCTTTCCTGCCCTCCTTCCCTTTTTCTCTCCTTCCCTCCCTTCTTTTTATTTTTCCTCTCTTCATTTTTCCTAAGGAAACAGTTCTTGGGTCACTTACATACCTAATCCACAATCTGAACTTTTTATTTCTTTCAAGAAATATATCCAGGGGCCTCCCTGGTGGTGCAAGGGGTTAAGCACTGCACTATGAAGCATCTGTAGCCACAGCAGCGGGAGGTAGATCCCAGGCCAGGGAGGGGACCCACAGGGCACAGCAGACCTCTCCTGCCTCCCTGTTGTTCCCCTCAGCAGTGGATTTCAGTGGATCTCCCTGTTCTGCTCCCTGCTTTGTCTCTGGTAAATCCTCTCACCCCCCTGCACCTCTGGCCTGTACCCCAGTCCTTGTACACACAAATAAATAAATTTTTAAAAATACAAGAATTATATCCAACAGTTACACTTCATTCACAGACACGGATGTAAATCAGAAAGAAAGCAACAAAAGACATAAAAAGTTTGAATGTATCTCCTTGAGACTTTTAGACTTTACTTCTAACTTCTCTTACAAATGGTAGTCTCTACTTTGCAGTTTCTGTCTTGCCACATAATTGTATGACCTTTATATAGATTTGTCCTCCTGAATCACTGATCTAGTTTTTTTCCTTAGGATTTTATTTATTTATGCATACAAGAGCTGGGGTACAGGACAGAGGTGGGGGTGAGGGTGGGTGTGAGAGGATTCCCAGAGACAGAGTAGGGAGCAGAACAGGCAGATCGACTGAAATACACTGCTGAGGGGAGCAGTGGGGAGACAGGAGAGGTGTGCTGCGCCATGTGGGTCCCCTCCCTGGCCAGGAATCAAACTCATGCTGCAGTGGCTGCAGATGGTCCACAGTGTAGCACTCAATCCTTTGTGCCACCAGGGAGGACCCGACCTTTAGTTTTAATAGAATAAATATATTTACTGATAATAGGAAATAAGAAAATAAGGATGATTTATAAGCTCAGATTCAACTGGTTTCATTTGGGTATGAGTTTCTTACATACTCTACATTTTTCTCTTACTTGATTTTTTTAAAAAAGCTATCTTAAATCTATTGTCCTAATGCAGTTGGAGAAACATGCTATTTTTAAATCACAAGCATGTATTTGTCAAGTGTATGTAAAGAGTAAAACAATGTTTTTGTCATCTGAACAGTCACACATTATTATCCTAGATATCCCTTGGAAATAAGCAAAGAGGAAGCAAGACACAGGAAACAGAACTATTAACTCCAACTTTAATGGGGCCATCACAAAACAGCAACATCTGAAATTGATGAATGGAAAGCCCTCCTGTAGTTATATCATTTAATTTAAAGGCATAAACACAGAGGAAATGAGCAAGGTGATGGAGGTAATGGCAGGAAGAGTGGAGAGAGGTGGAGTGACCACATGTACCAAATCAGAACAAAATGTCCGTGGGATGGCAGCAACTTGAAAAATATACATCAAAGGCGAGGAGACATTTGTGACTTATGTTCAAAGCAAAGCAGTTGTGAAAGATAAAGTGATTCTTTCAAGGAGGAGGACAAGTGCAAAATGATCCGGGAACATTTCATTCTTCTTTAAAAAACTGAGGTGTGATTGACACATAACATTTTTTTGGTTCCAGGTGTGCAACATGGTTCAGCACAGTTGGTATGCATTGCAGAATTATTGGCAATTTCTTTGTGTTAAATCAATCCTTTTTTTTTTTTAAAGATTTATTTATTTATGCATACAAGCACTGGGGTACAGGCCAGAGGTGGGGGGATGAGAGGATTCACCACAGAGAGCGGGGAGCAGAACAGGCAGATCAATGGAAGTACACTGCTGAGGGAAGCAGCGGGCCCAGCAGGAGAGAGGTCTGCTGCGCCATGTGGGTCCCCTCTCCGGCCGGCAGCAGGGATCGAACTCGTGCTGCAGTGGCTGCGATTTGCTTCACAGTGCGTTGCTCAACCCACTGCGCCACCAGGGAGGCCCTAAATCAATCCTTTTTTATTTTACTTTTTTATCTGGTTCTACAATTTAATGTTTGGGATAATTTTGTTACTTTTATTTGGTATGAATGATTTTATTTACTGTGAATCTTAATTTTCTAATTTAAAGCTTGAAAGCAAACTCTCCTATTTTGTTTTGTTTTTTTTTTTTTTTTAGATGCTTCTGTAGCTCTTCCATGTAGCAGACTTTTGAATATTAGGTTTGAAAGCACAAGCATGACTACCTGTATAAAACTTCATCAAAACACAATCAGTTTCCTCACTACTGGGAATCAGGTGTGTCAAAGATCCGGAAATAGCAAAAAAAAATGAGAGCTACTGGATCAGTAACTTAGTATTTAGTAAGAGTCATGGGACATGTAAGAACAGTTCATGAACTCTGGGGCTTTCAAAGCCAAGACTGATGGAAGACGCTCTTCGTTCTTGTTTTCAACCCCCCTATTGGAAACAAGTGTCTTTTATCACTGAATTACAGTCACAGATTTCCTAGAGGGAAAGACAAACTTTACCAAATAAAAATATAGGATGATGCCAAGTGAAGGAAGCCTGAAGGAGAAAGACATACACCTGATGATCCCACTCATACCTGGTGACAGAGACAGACCAAGTCAAACCAAAACAAGCCCTAGAATCTCACTGCAGAATTGAGGGTGCCAGAAGTGGGGGGTGGGTGTGAAGAGAAAGGCAGGGAGGGGGCACCAGGGAGACTCATGTTTCTGGTGTGCGACCCCATCTCCGAACTGCGAACAGCGTGGAGAATGGTGGCACCTCTGCAGAAGTAAGACAGAAGAAACATGGCACTTTCCAGAAACAGTCCGGGCTTATCATTCATGAACTAACCTGATTATTCAATCTGAAATTTTATGGTGTTACCAAGAGTTCCATTCAAGAGACAACACAAAAAGCAAACCATTCCGTTATGAGTTTCATCTTTTTCTATCAGTGCAAGGGGTAAGTTGGCAGGAGAACAGTTTCAAAGTACGCATGTGTACTGCACCTTGGTTTCCACGATCAAGCTAGGCGAGCAGATCCAGAAGCAAGACTTGTCATAACTTTATAGACCGCTGGTTCCCAGAACATCTCTTTATTTCATTATTGATTCGCAGATATGCTAAGTGAGCGCAGTTATGTGTACACTTAAAATAGATAATATGACTGTCAGTCTCAATCTTGTATTTTGTTCTATGGGAGAAAATTGGCTGATTTACCATTGCTGTATCTGTTATTTTATATAATTATTTTTAATTCACTTTGAATGCAGATTGTATGTGAGCAGAGTAAAATTTAATACTACCCATCATTTCAGAGTAAAATTTAATATTATCCGTTATTTCTGCGATGGTGTTCAATAATTCAGCAAAATAAAGCGGCGTTTGCTTACTGTCGAGCTACCAAGGAACATGACATATATTAAGGACTTTAAAACCTTGTAGCCCAGTTGTACGACCAGCTGGCAGACATCCTGCCACCGAAATGAAAGCTGAGATATTGCAGCTTTACTATTAAATGGTTGGGCTGGCCCCAGGGAACAGAGAGTTTTTGTTTGTACAGGAAAATTGCTTGGTAGTGACAGAGATTCATTTCAAACCTTTGGTGAAGTTTTGTATGATTTCCCAAGAGCTCTCTCCAGGGGTCAAAGAAGAATGGGGAAAACAAACTTGGCCCTTCCTGCTGGGAGGGCTGGAAATTAATAAAGGGTAGATGTGAGCTACATCCATTCCACTCCAGAGAACAAGTACTTGTGGTGTTAGGAACTGGTTGCTTTTGAGAGCTTTCATCCCCACCCATTTCTGGTGGCTGTTTCCCCTGGCACCGCGTTGACCATGAATACTAACCAGATCAGCCATCCTTGAACATGTCTCGTTGGGTTCCTTTTGCGGTGCTGACATGCAGCTGGTTAATCAGGGGTGGACACTGTGTCTACTACCTACCTCCAAGCCTGGCACCCAGTAAAGAGTGGACTAACTTCTGGCAACATTTTCATGACCTTGAGCGTAAGCTGCTAAACGCAGAGCAGCTAAATAATTGCTTCAAGGAGCAAAATATTATATCTAAAAACTACAAGCAAGGAGATGTTTTGTTCTAGCTTCTCAGAGCAAGTAATTTGGTGAGATCTCTCAAAATTTCAATGCAAATGCTTCCATCCAAGTATCACATTTCTAAGAATTTATTCTTAGGATACTTATTGAAGTAATGGTTAAAATATTTAAAAATTTGGAATCCTATACATAGCTGAAGACCTCAGAAAACACAGTCACTTCAGTGAGCCATGAGACTCAGGGAGGGTAAACATGCTGCCAGTGTGAACAATTACAAGGCAGTAACTCCTATAGGTTTGCTAAAATATACCCCCATGCACTGACTCCTATAGGTTTGCTAAAATATACCAATAATTGAACAGGTGAGACCCAGAAGATAATGTAGAATTTGCTATCATTTATGCAAAAAATAACAGAGGTGTTTGTGTGTGTGTGTGTGTGTGCGTGCACCTGTGTGACATTGTGGGTGCGTGTTCACACATCTGCATGCAGGTTTGGGTGAACATAGAACACTGAAGACTCTCAGGGAGATTGATATGGGGAGGAGAAATGACTGATCCTCTGGTTACAGAAGGCAGTAAAATGAGACTTCCTTTACATTTTATGCAATTAAAGCATCTTATTCTATAATTGAAATTTATAATTAAATTATAAATTACATACTTATTGAAATTTAAAATCCATATTAAAATTGAAATTTATTTTGCAATTACTGCAAGAGCAAAAATATAACAAATATGTCACTAGTCACTTTTGGTTCACTGTTGTATTAGTTTTGTTGGGAAATATACAGACCTCACTTCCATGTTCATAATTTGATCTATTTGATACATTTGCAAAATTTTCAGGACCTGTGTATCATCAGTTTGGAAAACTCAAATTCAGAAAGTTCATTGTTGGAAATAATGGAAGTAATTCAATGGGGAGAAGTTTCTATAATATACTTAAACAGAATGAATAATTACATTAACATTTTGAGTTAAGTAATATTTGTGCTTATTTTAACTTCTCGTGATTCACAGCCATTTTAAAAGGTCCATTTTTCTAAGTAAGTTTGTTGAAAACTTTCCTTTAAATTACTAGATACAACCAGTAATTTGTGATCTTCAAAATTAATTCTTTTGAATCATAATGTCAAATGCCATATGGTCATTTCAGTGAGGCCACATCAAGTAAAATAATTTAATCACTAGGAAACCTACTCTTTATTCTGGAACAATAATGAGCATGTTTAGTTGAGTGGAATATAATTTAGATTATTCTTGAAATTAGTATGACATGAAAACAGAGAAATGTATAAGAAGTAAATATTTTATAAAAATAATTTCAACTATTAAATGTGGAAGTAATGATAAATGATAAATGAAAAATCATTTTATAACTACCAATGTAATAATTAATCATCAAAAATGCTAAACCACAGAATGAAGAAAGTTATTTAAGTAGGATCCAAATGCCCCCTCATGGCTTACTCACAAAAGCCAAAAGGAAACACAGTAGACTAGAAAGAACTGAGGTTACCCTCTTGGCCACAGAAGCTAACAGCATATCTTGATAATATGCAATTAAATAGGAACAAACTACCACATAACATTGTTGAAGAAGCATCCTTTATTCCAAATCTAATTCTGAGGTATATAGACTAATCTTGACTATGGGGAAGAAGACAGCCAAGTTTTGGTGCCCAAAGATAGATGAGTAGATTAAGAAGACATGGTGTAGCTACACAAAGGAATACTACTCAGCAGTCAAAAAGATGAGCTCTTGTTGCTTGCAACAACATAGGCCAACGGGAGGCGATGATGCTAAGTGAAATAAATCAGGAGAAAGACAAATATTGGATGGTTTCGCTCATATGTGGACTACCAAGAAACAAAACAAAAGGCCAGACAGAACCAAACCAATAACAAACTCTAGAAGTCTAAATGTAGAATTGAGGCTACCAGAAAGGGTGGGTGGGGGTGGTGAGTTGGAGTAGAACTATGGAGGACTGTGTGTGCCTTGGCGGTGAGAGTGGTGACATGCATCTGAGGAGGTGTGAACCAGTACCTCAGAATTGTATATGGTGATATAAACCGATACTACCTCATTAAGAAAAATGAGCATTGTCTTGACTTTGAAAAAAATCTATGTCATGAAAAGCACACATCCACTGATTCTTGTAATTAAAAGTCAGCAGAGGAGCCTATCAATCAAACACACATGCATACCGTAATTATATTTTGGACTGAACCAAAATAGTTATGCAAATATAGAGAAAACATAGCCATAGAAAGAACATGAACACAGATGGATTTTTGGTGATATTTTAAGATTCTTGTTAATGGTCATAGATATGACATTGTAATTGAAGATAATGAAGAGAAGGTCCTTATGATTAAGAGATGCATGTGGAATTTACTGTTTTCTTGTATAAAATAGCATACCCCTTCAGTTCATTTGTACTAAGAAGTAAAACCATTTAAGCTGCTCATTTGAACAAGTGATTCATTTGAAGTCATGATGTCTGTATTTGAATAACCTTGTGAATCAGTGATTGCTATGAGAATCTGTTTTGAACTGAGGTGCTCAAACACTGTTTGAACTCAAGCAATTTATACATTTTAAAGGACTTACATTTTCTTCCACAAAATAGCACATACCCTTGAGTTCACTTGCGCTAAGAAATGAAACCATATAAACTACTCATTAACAAAAAAGTCAATACGTTATGAATAAATCAGCTTCCATCACTGTAGGATGTTTCTGAATCCATCTGTTGGTATTCAAACCTTTGGACTTTCAAACATGTTTCTAAATGTTTCTTTTAAACCCACATGAAAATTTTCACTAATATCCTGAAAATGATACCCAAAGATTACATCTGAATATCAAGTAACTTTCTAATACCTAACAGCTGGGAAAAATAAATTGATGAGACTTGTAAAATATCCTATTTTGCACCCCAGTAAAAGAAAACTGAACCTGTTAACATCTGAGCAGGTTATTTTGAAGACCTTCTTCTCTATATGTTCAAATCACTTTTGGTAATATTGATTAAAGACGGAATATATTCCCAAAGAAAAGCAGGCATTGTTTTAATTGCCTCTGCTTTTGCCCTATTTATCAATTAACTTATTTATTGATTGAGCTCCATTAGATCAATACTTTTTCATGTTGGCAAAGGGATCTCATTTTGAGTTCTTATGGAACCAGAATAATGACTCGCGGCTGGTTTCATAAATATGACTGCAAGCGTCTCCAAATCTCTACAGGGATAAAAAGCAAGGTTCTTTTTTCAGTAATTTCTACAGAGCTGCTTAAAAGTCTTGAACTTTGACTCATTTCAGTGAACTGCTATGTGTTTTTACATAAATAATTATCAAGAAGTGAACAGTTTTACTTAGTAAAACCAACACACCTTCAGAAGTTACAAACTTATCCTCTGATTGATTGTGCCACTAATGTACTTTTTATGTTGTGTGTCATTTATTTGCTTTTAAGTTCCAGTGTGTTCAGATTTAAACAAAACGGTATATGAATGGTACTTGTTATTGTTATTGCACAATTGAAGGCAAGAGCAGGCAAACATCACATGGTAAAATGTGCAGAAGGCACGATCTTTGCTTCACTGTCAAGTTTAATGGGCAGCTTGGCTCTGTTGTTTTTCACTTATAAATGAGAAAGTGAGGTATAGATCTTTAATGGGCTGGAACAAAACTGAAAGAATGAAAAGGAATATTGATGAAAAATACAATTCACTTTCAGATTGGTAAGTGGGAGAAAGGTTTTAGAGATTTGAAGCACTTCAAAGGACAATACACAATTAAGGAATTTTTATCTAATGTAGGTGTGAATGCAAAGCTTTCTCTGTATATTTAAAGAAAAAGATTCAATGGTCTGAAAATAAATATCCCTAATCAGAAAACGTGGGTCATGGCTTCATTGAAGGGAAGCCATTCATAAAAATGTCTAGGGGAAGCCATTCATAAAAAATGTCTAACTAAATTCCCCAGAGCTGAAATTATATCTTCATAAGAAAAAAATGATATGCATATATTTAAGTCAAACACCTGAAAGTTCAAAATCATTCTTCTATGAAGATACTCCAACTTAGAAAGTAGTGACAATGCAACATTACCTACAGAAAGTTGGAATGAGTGAAACCTGTACTTAGTGAATAAATAAATCATCATACTTTTAATCAAAGCATCTCTCCTTCCAGACCATGAAGCAAGGTCAGGGCTGGGGCTGCATTGAAGCAGAAGCCACACTCTACATGCCACATTTCTGGGGAGGGGATATAGAGTGATCACGGTGACCGCTTCCCCATCCCCATGTAGAAATTAATGCTAATGCCTAATTTGTGAAGCCGAAACAACATAATAATATAAGACATATTTGAAGAAAAGAGTATGATAATTTGAATGCTGTAGTTAACAATGATGTATGGGGTACTTAAGAATCTTCTAAGGGGTAAAGCTCACGTTAAGTAGCTAAGTATTCTTACCACAATTATAAAAGTACTTTTTTAGTGGCACAATGAATAACTTTTTCTTCAAACATCCTTCATCCTGTGGTTCATCATCTCTGGATGACTAGTTATTACATTGTTGGTTGCTAAATGATTTTTTTCTAATTCTATCATTTCTAATTTTTTTTCTAGATCTATCTAGTTTAATAGTCAGTTTAAAAAAAAGATACCAAAAACACAGAAAGAGAAGTAAATAGCTAAAGAGAAGTAAATGAAAAATTGTAAAAGAAGTAAATGATAAAGGGTTAGACATCCAAAGACAGATTGGAAAGAACAAAAGGAATGTTATTTACAGTCACCAATATTTAAAACACCGACGACTTTACCTTCTACATACAAGTCAGAAGTGTACGTCAAGGTAAGCAAGGAGGGGTGGGAGCTGGTGAGTGTGGGGTCCTTCTACACGCTTCTCCTTCCTTGGGTGGTGACCTTCTGAAAAGTGCACGGTTGAATTTCTCTTAGAAATGGGGTCAGACTGTAGTGACAGAAATAAGAGGACTGAATATGATACTTTTCTCCCTTTTATGATTTTTCTTTTTTTGTACCAAAGGAAAACACAGAGTTCTTTTTGGCAAGGCTACTATGTTCTATGATGCCTGTCCATCACGAGACGGTTTCCTGGTTTTGACTAATTCTCTGTTCCTAACAAAGAGTAGAATGAAATTGGCTATTTGGTTCAATCATAGTAGCCAAGGTTTGATTTTATCGTGTGTGTGTGTGTGTGTGTACATGTGCCTACCTGGAGAATATCTATCTATCTATCTATCTATCTATCTATCTATCTATCTATCTATCTATCTATCTATCTATCTATCTACCTATCTATCTACCTACCTACCTATCTATCTACCTACCTACCTACCTATCTCTCTCTCTCTCTCTCTCTCTCTCTCTCTATCTATCTATCTATCTACCTATCTATCTACCTACCTACCTATCTATCTACCTACCTACCTACCTATCTCTCTCTCTCTCTCTATCTATCTATCTATCTATCTATCTATCTATCTATCTATCTATCTATCTATCTATCTATCTGTCTGTCTGTCTGTCTGTCTGTGTCTGTCTCATCTATATACATCCATCCATCCATCCATCCATCTATCTATCTATCTATCTATCTATCTATCTATCTATCTATCTATCTATCTATCGATCTCTGTCTGACTATCTATGATCATATACTTATCTACCTGTCTGTCCCCATTCTCTCTCTCTCTCCCCCCCCCTTTCTTTTCTGTTTCATTGCACTCCTCCATTGAGAAATGGGGACTATCCTCTCCCTTTCAATCTAGTCAGATCTTTGTCTCCACCTGGTCTCCACTTTAGCAGACAGAGAATGTCAGGATTGTTGCTATGTGACCCTGAGGCTAGCTCATAAAAGGCTTGGAAGCTTCCTTGGCTGTCTCCACTGGATCATGCACAAGGCAGGTTCAGAACCTACCAGTTAAGTCCAACTACCTTAAAATGACCCACATTGAAGAGCGCAGGAAGACTCTGGGAGTCTTCTGAGGGAGCAGAGTCATTTCAGCCCCAAGTTGAGTCTTTCCAAGCCTGGTGGGGAGACAGGTGAAAAGGACACCTGCAGGGGACTCAGCCCCAGGCTTCTGGTCACACAGGAAGCCACGCCCACATTTCAGGTTTGTGATGGAATTTTCAGGTGGTGTGATTTACAAGGGCAACAATTCCCACATAATTTTTATTTCATTTATTCTGTTGTAACTCATTGCTCTACCTTTTATTTCTTCTAGAGGCAGTAGCTTTCTAAATTTACTTTTCAAAAATAAAATGTGGCAGAAAAATATATTTCCCACACTAAAAAATCTTAAACTTTATTTTTTGTTGTTTCCTTATTCTTCCAGGAAAACAAATTAATTAGATATCCTCAAGCAAAAAAAAAAAAATAGTAGTAATAAAGGAGCAAGAACAAAACAAACAAGCCCTCTTTAGTTAAATTGTCATCAGTTGAATGTTAAGAACAATTAAGAGATAATTATTAGTTCCATTCCATCAGCCCTAAGAATAAGTTATGCCTTAAATTTATTTACATCTTATTTTTCATCCAAACAAAGGGTATTACAATTTTTATTTATGTCAGTACTTCAATGTACACTATTTCCTGGCAACAAGAGTGCACGATGAATTTAGCTATATTTTAGGCTGAGCCTTTATATGCTTCATATAAAGGCAAATTTTAATTTCAGTGTTCTTTTACTGCTGAAAGTGGGATTTTTAATTCAATTATATTTTAAATGGTTATTTTATTTTTAGCATTGATTTTTGCATATTAATTTTATAGCTAGTCTCCTCATTGCCTTCTTACCATGTATAAGATTGTAGATGATTCTGGGTATCTATAAAATCAAAACATAGAAAACAATAATACATCCTTTTCTTTCAAAATAAAAAACCTAGAAGTATGTATTTGTTTTTATTCTGCAGTAATGTTTTTATTCTCTTCATATGTCTCCAACTTCTTAGCAGTAATACGAGGCAGAACGTGGACCCTGCGGAGCAGGCTTTGCTAAAACACAAGTCCACTTTCACAAGTTTATTGAAAGAACGTTCCATGCTTTTGTGTCCAGGTCTCTGCTCGCTCAGCCAGCCGCTATCTCCCACCCAGCAGCATCACGCACCAGATGCTGAGGGCTCTCACCGGCGCTGAAATCCAACAGGAGCGAGGAAGGGCCAGCAAAGCTCCAGGCAGACCCTGCGCTCCTGACCAGCCAGATCTGTGACTGCAGAGCCGTGGCCCTAGAGGAACAGTGGCCCCCCAGCCCCCTAGGCCACCCCCAACCCCCAAGCTTCCCTCATCCCCTTCGCTCCACCCCCCCCCCCCCCAGGGCAGGTGCAGGAAGCATGGCTTGCCCGGCAGCAGGCTTGGTTGCTTCTTCTATGGGCTCTTCATTTAGGTGCTGGTAACTCAGGAGCCCCTGTGAACTCTTGGAAGTCCCTGCCTGCACTGTCCCTGAAGCTGCCCAATTAACCCTAACTTGCCCTGGGACTCAATGATGGCGAAGGACGCGGGAATCCACGCGTGCGGGCTGTGCACCTTGGGGTGGGGGGCACAGGCCTGGGGTCCTGTCGCAGTGCGCAGACTTCGCCGGCCCACGTGTTACTGTGTGCGAGTAGATTGTTGATCTCAAACATCACCTGCTGTATCTGCGCAGGTGTGGGGTTCTTGCCAGATCTTCCCACCGTTTGACCCTGGAAATATAGACCTACCAAGCCCTGCTCTTCATCACCGTTCTCTCTTTACAAAGGGTGAACCGAATTTTTTGCAATTCACCACCTATTATGTTTACATCCCTATAGTAACTGCCTTTGTTTTTAGTGTCCTCGATTTAGCAGGAGCCTAAGGTGGAGAACACATGCAGGGCACGATTTCATATGATTCATGCAGCAGTTCAGAAGCAAACACCGTCATTATTATTTTTTTAAGATATAGTCCTTGATTTTTAATTTTTTTAATTTAATGAATTAATTATATTTGCCATCATTTGTATTCCCCAGGGAGTACCCACCACCATTCCACCCATGCACCATCACCTCAGTCCCTTGTGCTCTTTCTGCCCTCATCCCCGTCTTTGCCCTCCATTATTAAGCCCGTTTTGCAGACAAGGAACCGAAGGATGGCGACTTCAACCATAAGGCAGCACGTGGCCGATCACCAGCCAGGGAACAGGACTCCAGAAGATGCAAACTCCCCGTGGGTGTTTGCAGCAGGAGATGAATCCTGACAAATGCCTTTTGAAAGCGCATTGGAATTGTTCTTAACCCACGATAAATATACAAGTAGATAAGCTTTTGTAGGAGGATTCCCACCTTCCAGAGCGAAGCTGTAACTTGTCAGCTTTCATATAATGCCCATTAATAGAAAATAACATGTAACTCTAACCTGGTTACCCTAGAAGTCAAGACAGTATTTTGGGTGTAATTATTGGTGGTCATATTGATTCTGCAGAGCAGAGCAGGTCCAGGCTCAAATTCCTTACTCTATATCTAAGTAACCAGACTCAGGAAGACCTAGAACTTACAGGCAGACCAAACTAAGAGAACTGAGTATCGGGGCAAGACCACCTGCTTATAGATGGGGAGGAGGTGAGGGCAGAGTTTACTTACACACACCTGGATTGGAGAAGACCTCTGTCACCAGAAGGCCTATGTCAAGATTGCTATGCCGGGAGGTATTTGTTAGACATCTGTGTAACTCCTGACACTATAAGAAGCCACGTTATCTCATGTTTAATTCTATTAAGTCACTACTGGTTTCTGCTCCCTGCAGGTGTCTAGAGTGGAGTTTAGAACATGCACAGAATTTGATGTGGTTGCAATTTAGAAATGTCTTAATCACCACATTGGTGTTTTGTTTTGCATCTTTCTGATTTTGATGTGGATGGTGAAGCTTGGGGTGTTTTATTTGCTTCTAGTATTATTTGGGTATTTTGGGAGCCTCAATTCCTTTTTCTATAAAAAGATAACTGGACTTGATTCTTAACTGTTAAAATGGTCCTAAGATGTGTCTAAAATTTTTCTTTTAACTGCCATCAAATTTATGAAAAGTTATCGGTGTCACAGGAAATGTAAGTTACTCAATACTGAAAAGTCATAATAGCGTGGACTTCAAGTGAAATCTCAAGGTACATTCATCGAAGTTTGAAAGTATTGTACGATTGCAAGGAGTTAATGCTCATTGTGGTAACTTGTATTTTATCAGCCACACTGTAGATTATCAGCTTTGCCCTAGCCCTGTGCCCATCAGTAACCCAAGGGTTAAGAGTAACCTGTTGTGATAGTCTTATTGATGGTGGTGAGTCACTGATTTTGAATGCAAACACTAAAGCACAGGTGTTGCGCTGTCCAAAGTGCTGCATTTTTGACTGATTGCTGCATCGCAATGTGATTGTATAAGAAATAGCTGCAGACAGAGCTTGTGAGATGAGTGAGACTCACAGGTGAATGCTACTCTCTAAAAGGTGTCAGGACTGTAATTCTTTACATACCAGAATTGTCACTGTAGCAGTTTCTTCAAGGTTTATTGTCTACTCCATAGTCTGTAGCTCCGGAAAACCATATTGACGTCCAATTACAACTCCTTCCCCTGTTAAAGAGAGTAGCTACAACCTTGGAAATTGTACATTGATCGCCTAATTTTGCCCCTACAGTAGTCTGTGTCTTGCTTTGTCTGCTGTGCTATTTTCCCCCGCTCACAAGCAGGCTGCCTTTTGTCTCCTGAAGGCAAGGAATGGCCTGAGCGGCCAGCTTCAGCATCTAATTGTCAGGTTTCATTCTCCCGGGAGCTGCTGACCTGCTTCCAGAAAGTTCCATATATTCTCACCAATACAACCTGGCTGCCTCACAGGAGGCAAACGCCTCCCCTAACTCCTCACCAACTCCTCTCTGCACTCCATCCGGGTCCCCATTGTCGGTAACGCCCTGAAGTTCTCCCTCCACCCTTTCATGAGAGATCATCTCTCTGGAGGTGCTTAGAAAACCCACAACATAAGACTCATTTCTTTCTTTTACTCAGATTTTGAATTGCCACACGCGTGTCCCCTTGAATGACACCCGGTGGTTGTCACTCAAATGTGCTGTCAATTCGGAGCCCTCTGAGGCTCTTTTCCCTCAACCTCCATCATCCGCCCATCGTCCACCTTCTGCTCAAGAGCTGTGTGAAAACACGGCATTTTTCAATTGCTTTTTTTCATATTTTCCACATTATCTTTCATCCCCCAAATTCCAAACTTGCCAAAATCCTGAAAGTCCAAGGTGGGATTATTTCCGTCGCAGCTACATTCATTTTTACTGTGCTTAAGAAAACGTCTTGAATCTCAGCCTGAGAACAGAGCCGTTTTCTTGCTCACTTTGGGTTTGCACAGGGGCCTGAGTTCGCCGTCTTCTTCACTCTGGGAGCATCATTAGTTACTCCCTCCCTCACTCATAAGCTTATTATAATTATTTTTAATCCCTCTCCCTGAAAAAACAAAACAAAAAACCACAAAAACACCCTCTTACTTTCTCACCAGAGCAGAACAGCCATTTTTGATTTATCCATTCCCGTTCTCCTGCCATTTCCAAAGGTCGTGCTCCTTCTGTTCTTCTAACATTTCTTTCAGGTAGAATCACTTTTTTTATTATTTATTTATGCATACGAGAGCTGGGGTACAGGCCAGAGATGTGGAGGTGAGAGGAGTCACCAGACAGAGCGGGGAGCAGAACAGGCAGATGGACTGAAACACACTGCTGAGGGCAGCAGCGGGCGAGGCAGGAGAGGTCTGCTGCGCCATGTGGGTCCCCTCCCTGGCCGCCAGCAGGGATTGAACTCGTGCTGCAGCGGCTGCGGTTTGCTTCATAGTGCGTTGCTTAATCCGCTGCGCCACCAGGGAGGCCCAGAATCACTTTTTAAAAAAATTATTTATGAATACAACACTGTGGGATAGGCTAGAAGTGCGGGGGTGACAGGAGTCACCAGAGAAAAAGTGGGGAGCAGAACAGGTAGATCGACTGAAATACACTGCTGAGGGGAGCAGCGGGGAGACAGGAGAGGTCTGTTGCACCATGTAGGCCCCCTCCCTGGCCTGGGATCGAACTGCTGCTGCGGTGGCTGCAGATGCTTCATAGTGCTGAGACTTAACCTCTTGCGCCAGGAGGGAGACCCCGGTGCAATCACCTTCATCCGGGTCACACCATCTTCTCCAGCTGCTTCAAAGTGTATGTGTGCACACGTGTGTGTGTATTCTACAGAATCCAAGAATAGAGGAATTAATGCAATCTTGGTTTATTTTCCCTCAGAGTCTAGAATGGACATTTGAGCAAATTATCTCAATACATACTTTTTGAAACACTGACAAGAAAGGTCTCGATTTCTCATGGAAAATGATTTAATACAAATAAAATGTAGTTATGATGTAGACCATAGTCAGTGAGGCTGAGAAAACAAAAAATAAATACAAATGCTATGAGATAATATTTTGCTGTAGAACATACTTGGGAATTGCTAATGGCATGTTTTATAAGCTTCTATGTCCTTAATGCAGCTGCTGCCTTGAATGTTTGTACTCTAGCTAGTGTTTGTACTCTGTTTTCAAAGACAATGCCATTCTGTTTCCTTCTTTGGATCCACCAGAAGTATTTACCCAGCAGGAAAGGTCAGCTCCAGCTGACTTCAGTGAGTAAGCCCTCCACCCTAAACACAGTTGCAATTTTTCATTTACATACATGATTATTTTATACTTACCCTGTCTTCTAACCTGTGAAAGCTACATGGGAAAAAGACCTCGTGATATCTGACTGTCAGTGCCTAGCACACAGTAGCTTCTTGAGAAAAATCTTACTATTTTTAAAGATATTATTTTATAGTTGTCAATCTTATAAGGGGGAGATGGTATATTTATATGATTCAGGCATATCCAACCTCTAAGTGAAAGAATATTACCAATAATTGAGAATTAAAATAAGTGATTTTGCATTTAAACTTTTTTTTTTAACTGTGCCTTTCTTTTTTTTAAGGTCTATTTGTTTTTATGCATACGAGAGCTGGGGTACAGGCCAGAGGTGTGGGAGATGAGAGGACTCATTAGAGACTGAGTGGGGACAGAACAGACAGATGGACTGACACACACTACTGAGGGGAGCGGCGGGGAGGCAGGAGAGGTCTGCTGCACCATGTGGGTCAACTCCCTGGCTGGGGATTGAACTCCTGCTGCAGTGGCTGGAAATAGATTAATAGTGTTGTGCCACAAGGGAGGCCCCATAAGTTTGCCTTTCTTGTGATAAAATTTTGACCCCATGTAGATTCATGAAATGACTGCCATGTGTATTATCTACAGACAATGTTATATAAAGTCAAGACCTTTTAAATTACATATGATAGCAAATCTTGCCCAAACAGTAGAGTGAAATCTTTCAATTCAGGAAACTAAGGACACAAGGTAGAATCTGGGAGAACTGTACATGCAGGTCCTAAGTGCAGGGTCCTGAAATGTCATATCTATCCACCTACCTGTCTGTCCATCTACCTATCTATCTGTCTGTCCACTTATCCATCCATCCACCCATCCATCCATCCATCCATCCATCCATCCATCCATCCATCCATCCATCCATCCATCCATCCATCATTCTTCCCTCCCTTCTCCCCCTCCCCCTCCTTCTCTCCCCTCTCTACCCTCCCCCTCCCCTCCCCCTCCTCTCCCTCTCCCTCTCCCTCTCCCTCTCCCTTTCTCTCTCTCCTCTCTCTCTTTCTTTCTCTCTCTCTGTCTCTCTCTGCCCTTCTGCTCTTACTCCCAAGTTATCCCCCTCTCTTTTCTCCTTTCCTTGGTATCTCTTCTTCTTCTCCTGCCTTTACTGTGAAAAATATAAAGATATTTTTCTTTGAATGGTATGCAACTCCTGGCAGGCCATTCCCATCTTCCATCCTTCTCTTTCAGCGATGCACTATCAATAAAGCATTTCTTTCTAAATAGCAGTTGCAAGACCCTTGATAAAATTCCCTTTAATCCATGGTGTGGTGTCACCCACTGACTGCAACTCGCCCCTGCAGTGATGGAGTTCAGCCATGGAATACTGGAGCCAGAACAGACCCAGTAAATGGTGATTCAGAGGGAGACAGAAGGGGCTTCCAAAGTGGTTGTCTCAGAAGCGGACCTGGCCTGGAGCTGACACACCGAGGAAAGTGTGGATGTCTCTCAGTCTTGAGCTGTTTCCTGGTTTCCTGTCTGATGGCTAATGGGACATGACAACTTGTTCTCCTCACTCTTAGTGGGAAAATGCTGCATTGAATAACTCATTTTACCTCTGTCAATCTTTTGGAATGTATTTATTTTAAAGTACATTTGTTTCTTTCTTAGTACCACAAGCAAGATTCAGCAACACTTTTTACTTAAAATCCTCTGCAAATGTCAGGGTCTGGAGAGTGTTTCCTATGAAGCGCTCCTATGAAGGCATCCAGGGCTGATGGATACCTCTCTCTCTGGTTTCCTGCACTCCCCGGGAGCTCACTTTGGGGGTGAATCCCTTTCTGACCCAGAGAAGGGTCAGCCTCTCCCACAGGGGCTCTAACATCTGCATGATGTGCTGTTCTTTCCTTATGAAGAGCCAGTGGTCACCTAGCAAACCCTAATGCAGCTCAACTCTCACATTCCAGGTCACTAATACCCTTCCAGTCATTCGGGCATTTATTCAAAGTCAAACATCTTGTGAACATGTGCTGTGGGATGCAGAGAATGGCAAGCAAGTCCTCTTCGTCTTTTTAGGACCACAGGAGTTAGGGGAAGGGGTTGTCAGGAAGCACTAAACCAGGGTGGGATGAGGAACCCTTGGGCATTGGGACTGGCCTGCAGGTGATTCCCAGAGTTTGCTGGGATGTCCCCAGGTGTGACCTCAAAATAACCGGTGGTGGTGGTTTGGCAGTCAGTGGGAAGAAGGGACATTTCTATGATTTTGCATGATTCATATCAAACTAGAAAGTTCCACAGAGACTTTAAAAAAATATTTATTAACTAATCTATTTTTCTGACAACGTTTGCTTGCTTGTCTTGGTGTAGTGCCCTTAGGATTCCACCACCAACTCACCCGTGCACCATCACCACAGTCCCTGTGCTCCTCCCCCAGCCCTGACCCCAACCCCTTCCTCTTCCCTCCCTCATGTTTGATTGTAGCTGTCTGTTCATTCTCGTTTTGTCTTCATGGTATAGGAATTGGCGGTACGTTTGACGTGCATGTGTTCTGCTTAACGTGCGATTCCTGGGTCCAGTGACCTGAGCTGGGGGCAGGGACTCCCGGGGAGTTACATAAATCACAACCTACAGGTGAGAGCTAATTACAGCCAAACAAACTAAGTATTTTAAAAATTTATGCAGCTTTATGACCTGTAGTTAAGTTATGGCTGTTAGCAAACATGATAATGATGGAAATAATGGGTACAGGTATTAATTGTTTAACTTTAATAAATTAACACTACTATTTAATTATTAGTAATTAATATTGAACATTACCTAATCTTATTTTAGTATAATACTTCATAAAGCTGAATGTTTGGTTTTAAATAAATATTTGATATTAATGGTTTAATGTTATCTGTGTTAAAATTAATAACCTTATTGCTTACATTAATTTAATTTAACTTTTATTACTTTTGTTTTAAAGATACAAATGATAATAATAATGTTTTAACAGATTTTTTTTAATATTGCATCTTAGAAACTGTAATAGCAGACTTTCGCATTATTGAATTTTGCATTCTCTACCTAGAATTTTTATCATGTAATGTTGATGATCATTAAAATATATTTCCACATCTATTTTATAAAATTTGTCTATATTTATCTATAGGATAAAAACTGTTCATTTTTTCAAATTGAAGGAATAAAAAGACACATAGCTCATTTTAAACGTTGATTTTGAAAGATTATCTTTATTTCTTACCTATCTGGGGAAAACAACAAAAGACTAATATTTTTGGTTTCATTTTGATTTTGGTTTAATTATATCACAAAAGAAGTAGTATCATATTTCAAAGAGAATATTCTTATGTACATTGCTTATAGCTATTTCTCTAGTTAAATGGGAATTTGCAAAGAAATAGGTATTATGCAATAGTAATGGGGCATTAGAAATTTTACTCATAGCTTCTTTTAAAGATCTTGCCATAAAATTTATTAAGTAAAATGCAGTTGTCTGCATTTTTACTGAAATTTATTAAGTAAATGCAATTTATAGTAAAGAGTGTTCTATATATGCTAATGAGATGCATTAACTTATAATCACTTTTTAATGTTTTTAATTTTAAAACTTTTGAAGAGAACTTGGCTTTGTTTCAATATTAATGAAAATAAAAAATCAATACAAATCATATCAAGCTATTTATTGAGATAGAAGATGATTTTTTTTTTTTAAGTTCTACATGGAGGGGCCTCCCTGGTGGTGTAAGGGGTTAAGTCGCAGCTCTATGAAGCATCCTCAGTCACTGCAGCGAAAATTCGATCCCAGCCAGTGCAGTGTCCCACATGGCATGGCAGACCTCTCCTGTCTCTCTGCTGCTCCCCTCAGGGGTGTATTTCAGTTGATCATCCCTACTCTGTCTCTGGTGAATCCCCTCACCCCCACACCTCTGGCCTGTACCCCAGTTCTTGTATGTATAAATAAATAATTTTTTTTTTAAAATTTCTACATGAAAGGTCTTCTTGCTACCTTCAGTTACTCTACTGTTATTAATCAATCATACTTTTTCTCTTTGAAAATAACATAAAGAAGTCATACACTATGTGTGTGTGTGTGCAAGACAATAAAATTTGTGAACCTGTGTTTGTATAAATGACTCATTTTTCTGAAAATAATCTATGTGATGGTAAACCCCCAACTGGTCTCTTCCCTTAATAGCTGTGATTTCATACATTATGGGGCTTTTTACTGACTAATATTTATCACCTGTGAAATGGTATTATAAAGTGGGATTAAATGAAGCCCTAAATCAGTATTCTGAGGAAACTGTTTGGTGCATGCATGCAATCTATATGCTAAAAGTTTTTTATTATCTTTAATTATATTGTGAATATTCACATAATTGTTGACTAGGAGTTATAATTGGACTATGAATAGTTTTTACAAAGTCGCACATTTTTAGGAAATGGAAACAAATCATAGCTTCTTTGTGTCTGACTTGTAAACTAATGATGCTGTCCTGACTTCCTCGGTTTTCTTTGGAAATTTATTATGGAACTATTTATTATGCAAATTTGAAATTTAACTATAGGGATGTTGGATAAGCTTCATACCAAGTGAGATCATAGCAAAAGATCTTATTAACCACTTAAATAGTCTGATTTATATACATTTGTTAAATAATTTATAATGGTTTTGTACTAATTTTTTTAAAGATTTATTTATTTATGCATACAAGAGCCGGGGTACAGGCCAGAGTCCAGGGAGGTGAGCGGATTCACCAGACAGAGTTGGGAGCAGAACAGGCAGATGGACTGAAACACACTGCTGAGGGGAGCAGCAGGGAGGCTGGAGAGGTCTGCCACACCATGTGGGTCCCCTCCCTGGCCTTCGGCAGGGAACGAACTCGTGCTGCAGTGGTTCCGGTTTGCTTCATAGTGTGTTGCTTAACCCGCTGTGCCACCAAGGAGGCCCTGTACTATGTTTTTGAAACATCTTTCTAATACACTATCTGCTAAGTTTTATGCAGCTTTGTCCATGAATGCCAAGAAATGAAATCTTTAACTACATTACTTCTGGACAAAATGTTGCCTAATAGTCCTTCAGGAAGACAAATTCAAGGAGCATGGAATAAATAAATTTGTTAACTATTAAATAAACAATGAGAATGAAGGCCTCCCTGGTGGTACAAGGAGTTAAGTATTTCAATATGAAGCATTTGCAGCCACAGCAGCATGAGTTCGATCTCCTGCCAGGGAGGGACCCACAGGGCGCAGCAGACCTCTCCTGCCTTGCCCACTGCTGCCCTCAGCAGTGTGTTTCAGTCCATCTGCCTGTTCTGCTCCCCACTCTGTCTCTGGTGGATCCTCTCACTCCCCGCACCTCTGGCCTGCACCCCAGTTCTTGTATGCATAAATACACCTTTAAGAAAAATAAACCATGAGAATAAGGAAGACACAGTCACATGTAGAATTATAGTGGTGGCCTCTTGACATTCTGGGGCTGTTCAGTGCCATCTGCCATGAACAAAATTTAATAGACGTTTCATGTGCCCCTCAGTTTGCCTTGAGAGAAGGGAATCGCCACATTTCTCCCCACTTACCTTCCCACAGAAGGAAATTTGTGGAGATAAACAGGACATGAGTTGGGCATGGAAATATCACAGGCATTATTCTCTCATTTCATGACCATAATATGGATCCAAACCAAAAGACCTTGATTCAGTTTCTCATGATTTAACAATTCATATTTTACTTGTCTAAGAGTGAAAGTTATTTTTTCCACAAATTCTTCAGGTTAATAAGGATTTTAAAATATGCTTCACCTCACTGAATAAAACAGTAAAATCAGATATTTTTTAAAGGATTATATCTGATAAATTTTTATAATTCTCTTAAAAAGTAAAAACTGTATCAGATTAATGATAATCCCTAAATCTTTATTCAACCATAAGCCTATAAACTAATGTTAAATTATGCTAATTACTAAAACAAATCTTTGAAGAGCTAAACAAATTCAAACAAGGAAAAAGTACGAACACTGATTATTAAACTATTTAGTATCTTTGCTGCTTATTGTCATGCATTGAATGGTGATAGACTAGTAAGATGTGAACTCTCTTTGCGTAATATCACACACAGATATCACGTGTTTTTTGTATCTTAAGATGTGTTGAAATAATAGAAAATGTATGTTCATGGAAATTCATTGCACAATTCCTTTTGTGCTGATAGAAACAAAAATTGTTTACTACAGTGAAAGTTAGTAAAAATATAAATGGTTAAAACTATATTAAACACAATGTTATAGAACTATGAATATGTATACAAGAAAAACAATATGACTGGTTTCTTAAAGAAAGTATTAACATTTTATTAAAGTAGTAAATTCAATAAGACTCACTTATATTTATTTAATATGCTAAGGAAGATAATATTTTAGACTGGTGCAAAGTTAAATTCTCATCTATCTGATTGTATGTATTATCCTTGTGAATGTCTAAACACATACATACGAAGAATATTAAGTTTAAATGAAAAGAATTGGCTGCTTGCCTGAGAAATAATTGTTCTGAAACATAAGACTAGAACAACTTACTAGGTCGACTCCTCAGTGGTCCTGAAGTGAACCTAGTAAAATCTCCCAGAAGATTCTATCCAAGTCAGGTCTGTGCTGTTAGCATGTAGTAAACTCTGTTCAATCCCATGGAGCTCCCAGGCCTGCAGGGTCCACTTCAAGGCCACATGATCGGCTCCCAAAACACAACGTCACCTTCTCCAAATCGAGATGACCATTGGCTGGTATATCACCACTCAGTGCTTGAAAATCCAAAAATATTAACTTGTTTAATAACCAATGTTCTTGGGGCCTCCCTGGTGGCGCAGTGGGTTAAGCAACGCACTATGGGGCAAACCGTAGCCACTGCAGCACCAGTCCGATCCCTGCTGCAGGCCAGGGAGGGAACCCATGTGGCGCAGCAGACTTCTCCTGCCTCCCCACTGCTGCCCTAGGCAGTGTGTTTCAGTTCATCTGCCTGTTCTGCTCCCCACTCTGTCTCTGGTGAATCCTCTCACCTCCCTGGACTCTGGCCTGTACCCCAGCTCTGGTATGCATAAATAAATAAATCTTTTAAAAAAAATAACCAATGTCCGTATTTTTTCCTTATTTGAGTTTATTTAGCTCCTCAAAGATTGGTTTTAGTAATTATCATAATTTAACATTAGTTTACAGGCTTAAGGTTGAACAAAGATTTGGAAATTATCATTGAGAAGCTCCTAAATGACCAGGGTGAGATTCTCTCAGGCTGTAGTGAGTCTGATAAACTTAGTCTCATCTGCTGAACAGCCTTTTATGAATTCCCAAATTAATAGTATCGGTAATAATTAAAACAAGTAAAACTTAAATGATAATCACAAATGGACAACTTGATGGATGATATTAAATTAGAATTCTGGGAAGCTAACAATGCTTTGAAAGTTAACATTCATCAGTTTTGACCTCAATATTGTGATACCTTTCATATATTAATACCAAACATTAAAATGGCTTAGAGTACGATCATTCATTGAGATGATACATCGGTGATGTGGGGGAAAAAAATGAAAGGTGAGAATTCTGGTAAATCTACTCTTTTAAAAAATATAATGTGACTTCTCTGATATTGACAGATAGATTAGCTGTGAATATAAGAATTCCTACATTTCCTTCTTAAAAAGATTGTGCTGAAAGCTAGGTCACCAGGCAGTGAGTCTGCCATACACCAGGGTGTGACAGAATGAGAACACTTACAGCCCAAATTAAAATGTCTGATGGTCGTCTCCCAAGTGATTCTGAAATGGAAAAAATAAAAGCCAAGGTCAGAAAAACGTCCCCATTTGAACAAGCTGTCAGCAGCCTGCAAGGAAGCACGTTCAGGTAGCTCCTGTGTGAGTGAGGTAGGTGAGGCAGCTGAGGGGACAATTTAAATGTGCCTCTCTAAGCCCCTCAGCGCACAAGAAAGACGTCTTTCTCTAATGCTTCTGGGAAGAAAAGGTTTGCATTTTTGTTCTCTGCTGCCAGTTCTGTCCTCCATCTGCTGGGAAGGGGATCAAGAAAGTGTCTACGTGTCGGGTTTCAGATGGGGGAGGAAGTGGTCACTGTGCCATTAACTGCTGGGACTGCTCCAGGGGTGCCGGCCAGGCCTGGGGCCAGGATGCTCCCTCTACAGCCCTGAACATCTCTCCGTTCGCTCAGGTGTCAACTCCCGTAACTGTCCACATTCGTGTTAATTGTGTGTTAATATGCACTTAATATGCACCTTTGATCCCCAAGGTGCAGACTGTGGTCGTGAAGCTGTCTTCAATTTGGAATTCAACATTTTATTTTATTTTTTAAAAAGATTTATTTATTTATGCATACCAGAGCTGGGGTACAGGCCAGAGTCCAGGGAGGTGAGAGGATTCACCAGAGACAGAGTGGGGAGCAGAATAGGCAGATGAACTGAAACACACTGCCTAGGGCAGCAGCGGGCACAGCAAGAGAGGTCTGCTGCGCCATGTGGGTCCCCTCCCTGGCCTGCAGCAGGGATCGAACTGGTGCTGCAGTGGCTGCGGTTTGCCCCATAGTGCGTTGCTTAACCCACTGCGCCACCAGGGAGGCTCCTCGATTATTTTAAACATTGATTGCATGTTTACAAGATAATTAATTTTTTCAGCAATGGAGGCAGTGAGCTTGCAAAGGAGGTCTGCAGAGGCACCCAGGATACTTCCTGCCAGTGCTGCTGAGATGGGACTGGACAGGAAGCAAATCCTTTAGGTAGAAATGGAGCCAGAGACTCAGGCAGGTCAGGTCCTGAAGGCCTTGCTCCTCACTTGAACGCGAACCCTCATGCAGAGTTAGAGCCCTGTGGGTGGTCGGGCTGGCATAGGCCCTGCATGAAATTGCTTTCATTGGGCTGAGTGGAAGGCTACGTCCTTGTCTTTTACCAAAGGTTACCTATCGTAAGAAACAGCCACGTGCAGAACCATCCTATCTTCAGCAAAACCGCAGATGAAGACATCATGAAGTCAAGGTGTCCTGGAAATCTGACACACCTTTCTGGTGACGGGTCCTGTGATAAAGATATTCTCCATGTGCCGTGTGTACACGTGGGTACGTGTGCAGAGCAGCACACACAATCTACCTTCCATGTTGGTTTTGTTTATTATTTTGTTTTCACTCTTAGCTTCTGCCGCCAACATGGTTCGATATTACCTCATCTTCTTGGCACAATATTCATCCCACTTTTATTCTCATTGGACCTTAATATATGTTCCCCCTTTCACCGGTGTTCTGTGTCTCTATCCTCTGCTTTGTCTCTATTGCTTTATCTGTCCTTTGCTCAGCTTAATGTGTGGATTGTAAGCAAAGGTACATTTCTGGAAGTTTGCAGGTGCTCAACGTTCCAAAAATCACCCTGAGTCATGCAGCAGCAGTGTAGAGTGACAGGTAGATGAAGAAATGAGTGAAGTTGGTTATGTGCCCACAGTCACAAGCTGTTAACAGTGAGGGGACGTGTTCGTCTCTCTGTCTGACCAGCACTGGTCATCATCTTAGGACACTGTTACTCCTGGAGAGCGTCCTGACACCTCTTCACCTCGTGAGGTTACATCCACCTGTGTCTCGGAGGCTTCCCCCATCTTAACTCCACAATGTAGAGACCTCTGCAGGCAGAGCCGTGTGATGCTAGAGGACCTAGTTCTTTGAGCCCACCCAGGGAAGAAAGAGGTATCGAACACAAGAGGTATTGAGCACAAACAGGCTCATCCACTTAAAGGTGGATTCCTGTGTGTGTCACTTGTTTGGCAAAGCATAAAACCCAGATCATAGAAATTTTTTTCATATCTGTTATTAAGTTATCTTCTAATAAGTTCTTAAAACACTTTTTATGAGATAAAAATGGAAAAGGGCCAGGCACAAACATCATTGACAAATGAGAAAAAAAAAAAACTATGAATAATGAACTAAAGAAAACAATTAATTATAACAAAAATCGACTGATAACTATAATTCTGAGACACCCCCAGGGGAGGAGAAGGGAGAAGGAGCAAAATGGGTGGAACGAGCACAGGGGACTACGGTGAAGGTTCACGGTTGATTCGTGATGGGAATCTCACGGGAACAAGAAATAAACACTGTACAAAAATGAAAAATAATGTAAAATACATATAAAATTTTAAAAAAGCTATGAAGACTGATGTGAACGGTGATGAAGGACTATGAGCAGTGGGCACCACCTGATGTGAGTCTTGCTTTGTTATTCTAGAGATTTCTAGAGATCTCACTGTGGTTTACTCTACACAAAACATAGGGCTAAAATATGCACTGCCACATGGTGAAAAAACAAAGGGACACCGGCCATTGGTTTTAGCTTTTATGAAGCTTCATGTTATGTTCATCACCCGAAGAGAGTTCCTGTGTATGTAGCCAGATTCCCTTTATTGTGTGGCCTAAAATCTACAGATGTGAGAGTAAAACCAAATACTGATCTCTCTTTCTTTTCCTTTCTCCTCTCTGACCACTCCCCTATGATCTACTCCCAGGAAACTGGAAAACTAATTGTTACTTCTGCAGCAGATTTCTCTGAGCCTTCCAGAGATAAGGACTATAGGCTGGAGGAATCTTCTGGAGAAGATAAACATTAACTCAGGGTGTCTGCAGCCGCCCAGGTTATGGAAATTCAAAGCTCCCCCCATCTTCATGTCCTACACCTCCTGGTATTCCTTCCCTCAGCATGTGGTCACAGTGCCTCACTATGCTCCATCAGGGGGCACCAGCTTCCCTGGAAGACTCACCTGATTGCTGCACCCCTGGGTGGCACCTCATATAATGAACTCCTTTGTACTAAGGCATTCTCGAAGAACAGAGTTTGACTTTCTGGGCAGGTGTCAAACATCCATTAGTGACTTACAAATGTGATTCCAGGGCCCATGATAAAGAATTGCAGAACTAATTTGCAGGAAAAGGGGTGCAAATGCAGGGGTGTTTCCATGATGGTGACAGTCAGCACGGCAATGACAATGTCTAAAAATGTGTAAAATGTGACAAGGTAGCAGACACAAGGACGATAAAGGTGATGAGATGCAATATTACATATACTACACAAAATGGTAGTCGTGCTGTCACAGAAAAGATGAAAACACATTACCAGATTTGATTTTTAATGAACTAAAAACTGTCTGCTACTCAACGAAGAAGGGGTGTATTTCCTGCCTGGTGCACGCAGTTCGCGGCTAGATTTAGAATTGTGCGTGGAGGAGAGATGATACTTTAAAATTCAAGGGAATCAACTTTTCAGAGAAAAAAGCAAAGTTATTGAAAGGAGTCCAAATTCAATTCACATGCTTTCATTTAGAACAGAAAAGCTGGTTATATACATAAAAAGTTCACTTATGTAGATGACGCTAAGAGAATCCATTGCATCTTTACTGTCCTGTGATTAAAACAAAATATTTGGAGAAATAGGTGGATTAAAAAGAGGTGTTGTTTTTTTTACTGTCAGAATGGGAGAGAATTGCAACAAGTCAGTCTTCGATAGGAATTTGCATGTGACTGTGTGTATCTGTTTTCTATTGCTTCCTAACAAACAGCCACCAACTTAGCTGCTTGAAACAACACCTAATCGCTCTCTCAGCTAGGTCCTAATTGGGTTGTCTCGGGATCTCTGGGCTTCATTCTCCTCTGGACATTCAACTGGGGATGAAGCTGTTTCCACACTTAGCCAGATTGTTGCAGGAATTCCCTTCCCAGCTCCTGTGTGATTGAACTGACCAGCTCCTACTGTTCCCTGTTTCTGGATTTCTCACCTCCAAGAGGCTGCTAGGCTTCTGGGAGCCCACAGTCCACAGTTGGTCCTTCAAGATCAAAGCTAACAGGACCCTAATGTAACAGGCAATGACACACCATAATCATGGGGGAGAAGAACCCCATGGCCTTTGACTATGCCACTGATTGGAAGGAAGCAATAGGTCCACCACACTCAAGGCGAGAGGGTTGTTCCATGCTCTGACTCATGGGCCTCACCTCAAACTGTATTCACTACATCTGTGGTTGCCTGTGGGTACAGCATCAAAGGGACAGGCCCAAATTAAGTGTCACCTTCCTAAGAGAAGGGAACGACAACACTGTTGGTCTTCTTGAGCTGGAATCATTACAAGTTAGGCAGCTAAGTAAGTGAATAGTTTTAAAAAAGTATTGCCACCCTAGTCACTTCCACGCCAAAGGAAAACACTTACGTGTGTACAGACTCCAAAATACCTGCGTATAGAGACACCTCAAAAGCACTGACTGCCCCAAAGATGTCTGCTTGTGCCCTACATTGGTTGTTATTGGAAATCACATGCACGTCTTTAAATACCTTCTATATGAAAATGTTCCAGGAAGTGACATCTGTCTTAGAATCTTGACAGCAATAAAATGACAAGGGATCTGTAGCTGTGACACATGGGAACATTTTGCACACATCACAAAGCAAACAAAGTATCAAACACACTTGTGCTGTGGAAAAGGCACACAGAGAAGAATCATATAATAGCCCTGATTAAAGCCATGTAGTACTGCAAAAATTCTGAGGAATAGATTAGTATACCCCCTTTAAAGATTATGAAATGAAATTTCAGGAATAATAACAATTTGGCCCAAAATAGCAATGTGTCATAATATTCAAAACATTTTCCATTTTTTAATTCATATAACCTTTACAACAGCTTCCTGAGGTAAGTGCTAGTATCTTCTCCATTTTACAGATAATAACGATGATGCGGCATAGGGAGGCTAAGTAGCTTCTCCGAAGTCGCCCAGCTATAAAGCCGCAGAAGTAGAATCAGACACCAGATTACTGGACTCCAGACCCACATGCTCCACTGCCCTGATGTCTTGAGCCCGAGAACAGAATCAGAATTGAACAAGAACTTTGGTGCTCATTTTTCCTCAAATTTGAGGTAAGTATGTCAGATTAATGCTCTTAAATAAAAGTTAGATGTCTGCCCAGAATCCTGCATGGTCCCACCTCAGGGCGACCTGAGTCAACAAGTCCAACCCTCAGCCCTTGTTGGTCTCCCCGGTCCCAGCAGGTTCTGCTGCAGCACGAGGTGACCGCATTGTATTTGCTCAAGCGTGTGATATGTCCACTCCCACAAATGTTTACTTCCTGTGTTGAAACAGAGGGAAGGAATATAGACTTTCATTAAGAATGTGTAGGACACATGGCAGTTCCTCAAACTACTAACAGTGGAACTCCCACATGATCCAGCAATCCCACTCCTAGGAATATACCCAAAAGACACAAAAATACTGATTCAAAAGAATACCTGCACCCCAATGTTTATTGCAGCACTATTTGCAATAGGTAAGACCTGAAAACAACCTGAATGCCCAAAAACAGATGACTGGATCAAGAAGATGTGGTCCATATACATGATGGAATACTATTCAGTCATCAAAAAAGATAAACTAGAGTCATTCATAGAAACATGGATGGAGCTAGAAGGGATGATGCTCAGCGAAATAAGTCAGAAGGCAAGAGAAAAATATCGGATGGTTTCCTCCCTAGGAGGAATAGAAGGGAACCAAATAAGCAATTAAGAAAAAGAATACTACTACTACTAATAATAATAATAAACAAAAACAAAACAAAATGACAGGGACAAACTGGGGACATTTCTTGGGGAGGGGGAAAGGAGTGGGATGAGGCAGGAAGAGCACAAGGGACTGAGGTGATGGTGCACTGGTGAAATGGATGGTGGTGGGAAATCCATGGGGACCACAATTGATGTCAAAAATATATAAATAAAATAAATATATATATATTTTAAAAAGAATGTGTAGGACTCACCTTTGTTTTTATCAATTCACCTTCAAAAATTCTAATTTTGAGACTTTTAGCAAAGTAAAACTGCTCAAATATGTAACACCAAACAAAATTACGTAAATAGCTGGTTTTATATCTTTGTGGTTTTTCTTTGATTTAGTCAAAGATATTAGCATGAATGACTTACAGTTAAGACTGAAATTTGGCCTTCATCTAAATGAAAAATACCATTATCTCTACAGTTTGTCACGTGCATATTTATATGTGTGCGTTTCCACACTGACAGCTGCTTGGGAGAAGAAGGGACCGACCTGTGATTTGCTCTGCGGGATCTTTTGTCTTGTGAGTCACGGTGGTGTGCAGTCCGGGGTGTGGGCGGGAACTTTCCACACCAAACAGGGCTAATGATGGTTCATCAGGTGGGCCCTGGGGCAGCCTTTCAGCTCTAGACAGAGAAGCCACAGGGGCACTTAGCTAAGAGCTTGCAAAATATGTAGTGGGGAGAATGCAGCAGCCTTCCATTAACCAGAATGCTGTGTTAAAATAAGTACTGAGCTTTCTCGGGGATGTTTTAAGTGACTATGAGCAGCCATTATACACAACTGCGTTTAGTTACATCAGTTCTACGTCACTTCAAATGTGACGAGATTGAACTGTTCAGCATTGTTACTTGTTCTTAACTGTTTTCTTTATCAGCATGCAGGAAATGATAGTTCATAAACACTTGCACACACAGGAATCATTGGAAGCCGTCTTTGTTATTATTCCATATTGTAAACGTTTCTATGCTTCCCACAAAGGCAGAACATCCCACTATTTATATGCTTTGCAAGCATGGGTATGTTTATAGATTAACTTAACCCATTTAAGTGCTATTTGTTTTAATGTTGAGTAGTTTCACGGCCCTAAAATTCCTATGCCCCCTCTTCATCTCCCTTTTTAGTTTTTGGAAATCACTTGTATTTATTTTTATCGTCTCCATAGCTTTTCCAAAGTGCCATGGGTTGGAATCGCACAACATTGGCCTTTTTCGATTGACCTCTTACACTTGGTGAGATGCATTTAAGATTCCGCCACATCTTTTCAGGGCCAGAGAGCTCATTTCCTTTCAGCACCCTGTGGTGTTCAGTCTGTTCATTGTCTGGATGGGCCTCTGTGCCCATTCATCTACTTCTGGGCATCTTAGTGGTGTCTGTGTTTGGGTAAATACGAATAAAGCTGCTATAAACGTGCAGGTTTTTGTGTGGACATACGTTCTAACTTCTCTGGGTCGATTCCAAGGAGCATGGTGTCTGGATCATATGGGAAAAATGTGTTCAGTTTTGCATGGAACTGCCAAACTGTCTGCCAAAGTGACTTCCAGAGAGGTGCTATTTTGAATACCCACCAGTATGGAAGCTGTTAATTTTAATTTTCTTTCCTCCATTGGCCTCGGTAAGGCCCTCCCTGTTCTCTGGCCCTTGTTGCTGCTGCTGTGGAATGCAGACAGGAAGGCAGTAACTACCTGATGGAAATGCAGGAAGAAAATGGCATCCATTGGCACCAAAACTTTGGTGGTGGGGGGAATGGGATGAGGGCAGAAAGAGCACAGGGGACTGATGTGATGGTGCATGGGTAACATGGCACTCCGATTAGGTAGTACTAAACTCCATCTCTTTCCCTAGAATGAAGACCACTGATTTTCATGCCTTTGTGCTCACATTTGTAATTCCACTTATTTTGCCCCTATCACCTTGTAAAGATTTGCTGTATTCAGTTTTTATTTCCCTTTCTATAGTGCAAATAAAATGTTTGCTTTTTTCCCCCCAAGCTGCTACATGGTGTTTTCATAGATTGTTGATTTAACTCTTATCCTTGTACAGGTGAAGCCAAGATAATAAGGCAAACGGAAGTAGAGTTTGAATAATGTTATACACACATTTCTGAGTAACAGACCTGCAATTCTGGTGTGTCGATAGTGTGTGCAATTTAAAGGGCAGTTTTGCCACTATGAGATACCACCTGACACCAGTGAGAATGGCACATATCAAAAAAAGTAGCAACAACAAATGTTGGCGAGGATGTGGAGAAAAAGGAACTCTCTTTCACTGCTGGTGGGAATGC